>CM030010.1:3600000-3980000 GCA_017639485.1 Pluvialis apricaria | reverse complement strand
TCTGTAGAACTGGCAGGTAGTTTAGCGGCAAAGAATATTCAACAATAGAATTTGACATTAATGTGGATAGTAAAAATATGTCTTAAAAAGTAGATAACCACGAAGTTCTGATAACTGGTTTTGGCATCAAAACTGCCTTAGGGGCAACCTTACACTTTCTAGCCAAGATACCCAGAAGATGATACCCAAATAACACATACTTGGTGTAACTCTCACTTAACACAAAATACAGTCACCACTCCAGTCAGGTTGTTAAGCATCAAACCCATAATCGGTTCTTCCTTGTTGTCTTACTCTTTGACAGTATAAAATAATTGATGGGGAAAAGTCATAAATTTGTGTATTGCGGATTAAGTAAATAATTTCTTTTTTAAAAATAGAAGGTAACCTCTAACTATTCTACTAATGCACATTGATAGAAAAGGGAGGGCGGGACAGATCTATGGAGGTATATACCATCTACTAAAATGCGTACTTCTGCTTGTGGACCTGAAATAACTTTCTGTGTGCTCATGTGGTTTCTTGAGTAAATACATTGGAGCTTCCTCTCATCACAATGAGGTTTTCAAATGCAAGAAGTACGGTTGTTTTTTCTGTCACTATTCAGCCATGTAAGAGTACTTAAGAACCTGGCACTTAGTGACTCGGAACAGAGTTGGGGAGAGAAGGGACCAGCCTCTGATACTGGCATTATCTGCTCTCTGCGTTCATTCCCTCAAGCATCTCTGACATCTTTCCTGCGATTTGGGTACCAAAAGGACTCACTGCCAACATATGTACACATTTTATACACACAGGTGTACATACACATGGTAAAAATTCATATTTATATTTGAAAAAGATGAGGACTTTATATTAAAAAAAAAAAAAGCCCTCCCTTAATAAATGCTCATTTCCTACCTCCATCTGCTAATAGAGTAATGAAATGAAGGCCCCAGAAAATGAGATTTCGGGTGGTTCAGAGTACTACCTTAGAATGCTTCTCACAAAGCATTCAAGCTCATTGATACTTCATGCTGTCAAATTACAACTTCTCTCTGCTGAATATACTCTTTTTAAAGGCAAAATATTAATGTTTCCCAAAAAAATCCTCTTACTTTGCAGGTTTCTCTGTCGAATCCCATTATAGCTTGCTTTGTTTTGCTGAAATGTGCGACTGCAACAGATGAGTAGCGTGCACATATCTTTCAATCCCTTATCTCACAGAATATAACTTCTCCAAGAACCAAGGCTCATTGTGTTTGTGCATAAATTTTTGTGCAGTATACTTATTAAAACACTGGTAGCTTTACTTTTTGCAGACTGGTTTTGGTCTAAATGCTCTATGGTTTCAATAGTCATTTCTTCCCAGTGAGGGTTCACGTATTTTAATCGGGAGTTAAATCGTAGAGTCGTTTTGGTTGGAAGAGACCTTTAAGATCATTGAGTCCAACCGTCAAGCTAGCACTGCCAAGTTACCACTAAACCATGTCCCTCAGCACCACGTCTGCCCGTCTTTTAAATACCTCCAGGGATGGTGACTCAGCCACTTCCCTGGGCAGCCTGTGCCAGTGCTTGACAACCCTCTCGGTGAATAAATTTTTCCTAAATTAACACCCTTTCTTGTCATGTATTCTACTCCTTAGAACTATAGGTGGCAGACGGCATACAACACAAATCTCTGTCCATGACGAGTAACAATAGTCGCACTCCTCTATGATGGTGCCGTTAATAGTAACCATGTGAAAATAAGAAAAGCTGATCTGCAAGACCCATAGAGAACTAATTACAATTGAATCTTATTTTAACCAATGTAAACACTGATTGCCTACCTTTTAAAAATACTTCCCCACTGTATTTTCTCCAGTTAGAAAGCAAGCAGTGAGACAGAAATACAAATTCCAAGAAGTTGAATAAAGAACAAAGTGCTATAAAATCCCACAGAGTGAGATAATTTACTTTTGCAGTCCTTAATACTATGAAGATGAGCACTGAAGGAAATACAAAATAGATCTGTTTAAAAATTACTGTAATATCCTTTAAGTATTTTTGGTACCAAAGTAAATTGCATTACAATAAACTATTTTCTTGAACAGTAGAGTGCACTGAGTTTTCCTCTTCCTCAGGATAGCAACCCGGTGTTCAAATTAGTTTCTGCAGGACAAAAATCTTCAAAACATTGGTCCAAGAGAACCAGTACTTCAACATCCTACTTCTAAGTGAAAATAGAATAGAATGTTAGTAGGAGCTCTGGAAAACAAATTTGTAGACCAACTCCTTCATATGAAAAGATAAGTCTAAGTCTCCTTGTCAGTGTAGAGCATGAACGTTAAAAGCACGAGCATTAAAAGCTGTAGAGTAAATCAGTCCCTGTAAAGAAAATGATATAGTAGTAGCATGATGCAAATTTCAGACTGAAATTACTTCATTGATTTAAAACCAAATTAAGCCTTCAATGAAGTTATATTCTTACTTCATTGTATTTCCAAAATCAGTCATTCTTAATAAATTCTCCCTTAACATTTACTTAAGAAGCATTTGAAGACATTTAATAGCAAGGTGAGCCATGTTTCTTGTCTCTTACTTTTCCATCTATATACAATATTTTCTTATTTAGGACCATTTTAATCATCAGCTGCATCTATGAGCTGACTATAACTGCATGAACATACGGATAAACAACTTACATATGTGCTAATGGCTTTCCTTTTAGCAGTTGCAACTAAGAGGCCAGACTAAAAAGCCAGTACTGTGTTTTGTATTTTTAAAAAAAATACTAGTTCAGAGAGAGTACACACATTCATAGATGTGTTTTGTTTTGTTTTTTTATTAGAGAACTTCATTTACATTAAATAGAAAACATTAACATCATGACAAAGTATTAAAAAAAAAAATCCAGCACGTCTACTACAAATCTTCCATGTCAAATTCTAAAACTTAAAAAATTATTAGTTACAATTGTAAGGGGCTAAAGAGATACAAATGCCTGACATATTTTTCATTTGCTTCTAAAGTGAACGACACCTGTGTCAATTTTATTTCTATGTTGAAAAACAAAAGACCCACACATAGTAAAAACTACAACTTTTGGTAACAAAGCTTGACTTTCTATAGCAATCATAACCTTTAAAATTATAGCATTAGGAAAATTAACTGTGATTTTTAAAAGCGTTTTAATGACTTCTTAGCCCACATATTTGCTGTATTTGGTTTTGTTCCATCATATTTATTTCTCCTTGACTAAACTACAAAAACTAGAACTTTAAATATTCAAACCTAAACATTATTTTGTGTTTTTATGTTTATAAATCTAAATATTAAATTAACAGGTCATGTTTACCTGTGTTTCCTATTTACTTGCTGAAGACAGACCAAATTATAAAAGATACCTACATTTAATTGTTTACTCATCAAATATGAGTTAATTGTATATAGTTGCAGTAGATAATGCATCTGAAATAAAACTACTTCAATCTCTAGGGAAAACATTAAATCTTTAATTGATGTTTGAAAGAAGAGAACTGGCTGTACTTAATATATATTTCATTTATTCTGAAGTAATTTCCTGGGCTTCTACCTTTGAACCTGCAATAAATCTCCCTGCCCTCAGTCCCTCTTTCAGCACCTAAAATAGCCCACGTACTTTTGGTCAGACCGATGTTGAGCTAAGAACAGCACAATAAATATCCTGGGAAGAGCTCTGATTTGCATTAACAGAGAAAATTGAGTTACTACAAGATTTCATATTTCTAGTATTAGCAAATCTTTTTGAAAGAGGCAAATTTTTTTTAGAGTTGGCAGGAGATCTTGCAAAATGAAAAAGGAGATCATAAATTGGACGTTCTTTACATCAAAGTGCTTTTGCTTTGACATCATAATCAAGTAGTTTCTACAGTATGTGCCACTGTTGGCAGGTTAAGTAGGAAAGAACATTTTGCACACCAGATGTCTAACTTTTCTGATGGAACTGTAATGTATGGCTTTGGGAAAAAAAGGTACTACCACGTTCTGAGGGATTTTTATATTCTTCAGAGTAAAGAAACAACTCCAGAATCTTTTCAGGATTTTTTTTCTTTTGAAATCCTTACAGATAGGCAGATGGAAATCAGTTTTAGAGTGGAATAACCCAGGGTAATCTACAACATTCACATTCCTTACGATGGTCTTACATCCTTAATTCCTCTCCAGCTTCTTTTTTGTTTGTTTGTTTGTTTGTTTTTTGGGGTTTTTTTCTCCTCTTTGGTTTGAGAAGGATGTGTTTGTGTTGTCACTGGTTTTGATAATCTAAATTCTAGTGATTTCTAGAGTGATTTTATTTTTCTTTCTTGTCATTGCTTTTTGTATTACCAATAATGATTAAGCCAAGAACAACGGAACTGCTTCTAATGTCACCCAGAATACAATTCATTATTATTAACTTTTTGTGTTTAGAAATAAATGGTGCCCAAATAAAAAATTTGTCCAAGTTAAGCTACAAGATCAAGTGAGTTTTATATTCTCAGTGTGGAATATTTTGTTGCATGGACATAGTCTTAGTGCTAGTACTGCTCTCTCCACGTTATTATTGAGACAGCATTCCTACAAAAATGCAGTTTGGCTGCTTTTAATAAATTACTTTGGCAAATTCAGTAAATGGCTTTCCTTTATTAAATAATCAGGGATATAGGAAGGCAAGAGGTTATGCGCAAGGATGTACGAAATACTCTTCCCCTATCATTTGTAATTTTTATTAGTTATTGTGGGTAAACAATTATGATTTTAGGGGCTGGTCACTAACATGGCATAGTGAAATCAATATGAATGTGTTTCTGTATTGTAGGATGTAATATCAATAGATGATGCAAAGCTACTGGTCATTTATCAATCATGACACTTAATTACTACTTTAAGTATTTAACCAAGTTTCCAATATCAGAAAAAATGTAAAGCCCTATGTTCTGCAGGCAAGTTCTTTTCACAAGTGTCCAAAATAAAGTGTGCTGCCCATATGAGAACTTGTTTCAAAATAAGCAAATCAGCATCTATCAAATCCCTTCTGATGAATGGCTCAGAATGAAGGAGAAAATACAGCACAATTCTGTTTCTATGGAGTTTGCCATGAACTTGAAAGGTAATAGGATTCCAGCACAAACAGGGAAGCATCGTCTTCCGTAGCTTCTCTCTTTGCTGAGCGCGATTGCAACATAAAGCGATTAATTCCTAGCACTCTCGTTGCTATATTGTGACCACAAAGATGTGTAGTACATACAGTTAATCTATAACTGGAAGTATACTTTAAACATGCATACATAATAAAAAGGTTTCAGGATTAAAGCTATAAAGGGAATTTGATCAATCTGCGAAAAGTGTCAGAGGACACGGCTGCTCATTACAATGAAGCTTTAGATTAGATGACTTACAACTCCCTTTCAATAGTATATCTTGAAAATTAAGGTAAGAACATCCATGTTTCTAAAACACTATTTTCAGTTGAAGTTAACGTGGCAGGAGCAAACAGACTCTCACTGTGTTTTTCAGCACATTTATCCTCACTTCATACTGTGATTCATCACAGTCTGGGTGCAGTGATTTGAAAGTCCTGTAATGCACTAATGCATTACTGATAGCTATTTTCATTTATTAAAAGCAGGACCAGAATTCTTCGAGCATTTCAAAGCCTTGTTCCTCTATAGCAACTTTGGCAAAGACCCTCACATAGCTGAAACACTTTAAAAAAAATAAAAAAAGAGGCATTGACATGAAATAGACTCTTTCTGTTCTCAAGTTACAGTGTATAGAAAGTATTGTCTGTTCTTGCTAATTAGCAGGAACAGGCCTCCTCCTCCCTTAGATAAATATACAATAGCGAGAAAAGAAAGTATCCTGCTACACAGCGCCCTCATAAGGGAAGATAACCATATTAGACGTCCATCCTTTATCCAGCGGTGTAAGAGAGAACAATTGCATTGAAGGAAAAAAAGATATTAAGGATAAAAGGATTAAGGATGCTAGCTTTCCACGGCTACATAAAGAAGTTGTATGGCAATGCTTAAGTTCCAGAAAGCACGTTACAATTTATTCGTTCCTTTAAGAACCTGAGAAATACTGGTGAACTTGAACTAAAGATCTGTATATTGCGAATCCCAGGGTTTTTTTTTGACACTAACTTCAACACTAGCATTAGTGTTTTAGTCTTAAAGAAAAAAAAAAAAAAGTGTTACAGTGTATAATCCTAAAGCTCTGTAATAAAGACAGGAGGCCAAATTAAATTTGAATAGAGACCAGCTATTTTCATATCTATTAATTGGGTACGGAATTGCAGATAAGAAGATATTTATCAAAGAGACATTTGTATATCATGATCCTAAACTGGAACACGATACGGGGAAAAATCACAGCCCTGTGATCACTAGACAAGTCCAGAGTGGTGAGGCACACCTAACATCAAGTCAGCAAGGGGAGGTCAGAACCAGCAAAGTAAAGGCTTAGGCACAGTCCTGCCTACACTGGAACTCGGGCAAGGATGATGGGCAAGGGGCCAAGCTTAGACCCAGCTTATTAGCAGAGGTGGGCAACCCCCAAAAAAGCTGCTCACAGCTGTCTCACACCACAGCTGTTTCATACTGCTTACCCCAAATCAGCTGTGCCAGCTCCTGGGCAGCTCTAACCATGTGCAAGCTGGCTGCAGTCTGGCCACTGGACCTTAGGGCACGTGGGCAGGAGGGTGTAGACCCTGGGGGAGAACTTGCAGCCCTGACAGCTGCTCCAACATCAAATAAGTGGCTTTGGAATTCCTTCATGTGTTTCTCAAGGTGAGAAAAGTAGCCTTTTCAGAAGCCTGCACCTCTTTCTACTGAAGACCTTAGGTTAGCTATGTAAGCTTTAGATGACTGAAGGCAACTGAGATGAATCTTAACCTTGGTAGAACCATACAGATGCATCAGTACATTTTTAACGTTACTTTTCAGAAGAAAAGTGTTTCATATTACCCAAGTACTACAGTATTTCTAATGCTTCCTGTTTTTCAATATTTTCTGTACTTTCCCCGTCCAACCTGACCCGTTCTCAGGGATGGGGCATCCACCACCTCTCTGGGCAACCTGGGCCAGTGGTTCACCGCCCTCAGAGTAAAGAATTTCTTCATATCTACTCTAAATCTACTCTCATTTAGTTTAAAGCCATTACCCCTCATCCTATCACAACAGGCCCCAATAAAAATTCTGTCCCCATCTTTCCTGTCGGCCCCCTTCAAGTACTGGAAGGCCTCAGTAAGGTCCAGGCTGAACAACCCCAACTCTCTCAGCCTGTCCTCACAGCAGAGGTGCTCCAGCCCTTGGAGCATCTTCATGGCCTCCTCTGGACCCACCCAGCAGGTCCCTGTCCTTCTTATGTTGGGGACCCCCGAACTGGAGGCAGCACTGCAGGTGGGGTCTCCCCAGAGCGGAGCAGAGGGGCAGAACCCCCTCCCTCGCCCTGCTGGCCACGCTGCTGGGGACGCAGCCCGGGATGCGGGTGGCTTTCTGGGCTGCCAGCGCACATTGCCGGCTCATGTCCAACTTTCCATCCACCAGTGCCCCCAAATCCCTCTGGGCAGGGCTGCTCTCCATCCCCTCCTCCCCCAGCCTGCGTTGATACCAGGGGTTGCCCCAACCCAGGTGCAGGACCCTGCACTTGGCCTTGTTGATCCTCATGATGTTCACAGGGGCCCACTTCTCCAGCCTGTCCAGGTCCCTCTGGATGGTATCCTGTCCCTTGCAGAAAAAGTCTCAGTGTCGTAGGTAAGGTTCTTACAGACTCCCATTACTCGTAAGTCTGAAGAAATGGTCACCATTAGCATGCTCTAATGGCAAAAGTTAAAACAAAATGATACAACAAAATAGAAGGAAGAGTGATCACATTCCCTGTATCAGTTTGTAGTTTCTTTAGGTTCTTAAACTGTTTAAATAATTCATCTTTTTAAAACAACTTCAAAATAGTAGTATTGCTGGTAAATAGCTTCAGTTATGTTTAGACTCAACTGCACTAAAAATGATACATTAAATCAAGGATTTATTTACACTTTTAAGTGTTCTCATTTTGATTTAGAATATGCATTTAATTCCAAAATTCAGAAGCATTACTAAATTGAGCAAGGTTTAAGTCACTAAAAAATTCTGCCTAAACCCCAACTGTATTGTCAACCTTGACGTCTGTTTGTTTTTTTTCTTAATTTCAGCCATGGTCCTGGTGTTTAAAACTGATTATCGATTTTGGTGTTTCAAGCTGAAACAACACAGACCAAATTTTCCAGGAAGCAGACTGTAAGAGTTCTGCACTGCAAATCAGTTTAGAATGCTGTAATTTTTTATTAGTAGCATTTTATTTTTTTTAGACTCTTGGTGAGGATACTTAGAAATATGGCAAACCCCTTACTTGACTTCTTTCAACTGCACTGTTATATTCAGTGTCCAACAAGTCAGAACGTATTTTTGAAATCTGTTCTGTTTGTTCAGGCAATCCCCTGGAATAAGATGGGTTATTTAGGAATACAGCATAAAGCATATAGTTTAAAGCAACTTAATGCTACTTCTTTAATAAAATTCTAAGCTTTCTTTTCAATTGTAGGACACTGCTTTATGCAGATTTTATTAATTTAAAAAACAAGTTTTTAATTCTTTTAAGAAGTTGAATAAACTCCGCAAAGCGTGCCAGTTGGCAGGCACGGATGCCCACAATTCACTTGCTAATATTTATAAAGCACTTTACAATTAGTCACCAAAAAAAAAAAAAAAAAAAAAAAAGAAAAGAAAAAAAAACACAAAAGGAAAGAAATCAAGCAAGCTGACAAAACACATTTAATTTTTGCTTTCATTAGTGATATTTTCTAAATAGATAATACCATAAAAGGAACATATATAACCTGAAGAATAGGTGTAACAAAGGAGAGTGTACTCTTGCGATGTAGATACAGGAGAAAAAACAACTATAAGAAACTTCATATGTTATATTATACTGTGTTATTATTTCTAACTCCCCTGAATATTTAATTTCAGTAACACAGTATATTTTGTTTGTGATAACGCGGTTTCCACATTCACAAATGCAACATGGAAGTCTTGGAATGGCTGGAGCTGTTTTAATCCACGGCTAAAGACAAATGTTCTTCCCCAGGCTGCAACATTTGTATCCAAGTTCCTAATTGCTTTCCATGCCCTAACAGTTTTTCTTTTTACACTGATGTACTTTCCTGGACTCCTGATCACTCCCCTAGGCCCCAAAATCATTATGGAGTTTCATATATTCTGTCCAAAATACTTCTTTTGCCACTAATTATTTCCCGACCTCATTCTTTGAGATGTTTCTACAACTATGACTGAAATTAAGTAGATAACCTGGTAATTTTATCAGTAGATGATAGGCATATTCTATAGGTTTGGTTTGGGTTTGTTTGGTTTTTTTTTTCCAAGATGGTACATAGTAGAAAGTGTATTGCAATATCATGTTTCATTTAATGCATAGCAATGTATGGATATTTATGTATCATATATATTGGATAAATGGTTTTTTTTTTAGGCAAGAAGCAATAAGAACATAAGTTGTCAGTGTTATAATTTGGCTCTTACAAAATTCAGGGAACACCATTTAGTGGTTATTATACTAAAAGTACAGGCACTCTATAGTGAATAAACTTTAATGTCTTTCTATACTAAAATCAACAGTCACTCAATTAAATGCAACAGAAAGCTTACATCTGAAGGAACCAAAGGGGTCAGAAAATAACAAAATGCAGCTGTTTGCTCTCACTTATAATTATGTACATCTGTTTGAGTAAACATTTAGGTTGAATGCAAAACAAAGTGTATTTCATTAAAGATGAGCAAGCAACCTATAAAAATACTGAGAAGAAAATAAAGACATTAAAAATATAAATTCTCAGAAGTATTAAGCAAAAGCCAAGGAGATAAGTACTCTATGTAGAATATTAGCACAATTTCCTGGCATATATATGAGACATATAAAACGACAGCAACTGTTTATCCCATAGTACAATTTTGAAAACTGTTTAATCCAAATAATAAAAACCTACTGGGATCAATAGTAGTCTTTCCATTGACATGTATAAATTTTATTAGAGGTCTTGGATGATCAAAGTTTCCTAGATACTGTTATTTTATTAGTTCATATGGACTTTTTTGGTTTCTGTTTGGCTTACAGTATTTTTAAGTAGCAAACATGCTCAACAGAGGTACATAGCAGTGTAGTACTCAAAGACAACTCTCCACCACCTCCAATCCTAAAAAAAAACCCAGAACACAGGTTTACATTTTCTTGGTAGTGTATTATACCCTTCCAACAATGTTAAGTTCTCTAAAAGTTTAGTTAACTTAAAAAAAAAAAATATCAATCTGGATTCCAATCTATGAAAACTAGAAATAGGAAGAACTAGGATATTGCAAGCTCAAATTCCTGGAATTCAAGCTTATAAAATACCATGGGATCTATGTAAAACCAGAAAACATAATGTGCAGAGTGGGAGATTTGCTCAAGCAACTTACGAAGATTGTATTAGAAAGCCTGAACAGACCAGACTGTTTTAAGTTGGGTCAACTCCTTCACCAAATTCCTCCGAGCCTGATCACAGGCTAGATCCGACTGTGCTCCAAGAATACCAAAGTATTCCCACCTCCTTCCAACATTGCATTGTATGTGTCATTAGTGAGACACAGCTTGCCCTGAGGATTATCACCAGTCAAATAATAAAAAAATAAATAATTCTGGATGATGCTGAATGTATAGTAGTGAAAGACTGTACACAGTACACAACATAATAGTTATGAAATTTAGCAGCCTATAATTTGACAATACATCATTTATATGTTACTTTTATTCTGTACAGGCTAAAGACAAATAGAGATGCGTTTTGTGTGCAGTAAGTCTCCTTCATAGACAGCACAATGAGTGTTGTGGGGTTATTCACTGAATTTTGTATTACCTGAAGTGCCAGTTTTGCTAAAGATTGATGTCTTGGTAGAGTTCAAGATCTCACTGGTAAATCTTAATTCTGTTGGATTTTTTTGTTTGTGTTGAACAACAGTAAGAAGTGTACCTTTGCTATTGAATACTAGATTTCCCAGCTGTGTGAAATTTCAGCTAGATTTCCGAGACATATGAAATGTTAACTTGTTTAGCAGCTGTTACCTTCTGCCACATCAATATCCTTCATAAGGCTATGGTAAGAGTCTGCCTCTTAAGTGTTCCGTTCTCCTATAGATTTTATTATGTAGGAATGGCGATAAAGGCTGCAAATGAAATGGTTTTGGAGTCTGCAGTTTGATACAATTAGCGGTATTACAGAACTATATCAAAACCTTGGCAATTCCAGTAATATTAAGCATGCGAAGGAAGACCTTTGTGTTTCATCGCCTGCTGCAGTCTGTGTCCCCTTGCCTCATTCCCAGGTCACTCTCTCTGGCCTGTCATGATCACTATGTTTAGCTATTATGAAACCTTAACATGCAAAAGGTTAGGGAGGTTTCAGTGCAATTACACAGCCTCTGGGGTCATTCTGCCTCCTAAAATAAACAGATCAGAAAGTCTTAAATTCTTTGCAGGCGTTATTTTTAGCCAAGTTTAATTTTCATAGAATCATAGAATTGTTTTGGTTGGAAGAGACCTTTAAGATCATCAAGTCCAACCTTAAAAAGTTTCTTCTGAATATTAAGTACAGACTTACCAAAACAGTTTTCCCTCTCCTTTTCACTGCCCCCCCCCCATTTTACTTCTATAAAGTATTCTATGTAATGCATTACATGAGATTTGTTGAGAACTTAAGAAAACTTCTGGAATGAGAGCAAAGCAAGCTATATTTTCAGGAACTGCTTGTTTCAATAGCCTCAGTTTGAAAAAGTTCCCTTTCTATGCACAAACACAACAGAGACAGCATTTCAGGGAATCTGGAAAAGCGTGAAGATTTTTGGAAAATTCAGAATCCCCCATTCAACAGAAACAGACTGTTAAATACAGCATGGCGGGCTCTTCGCTAAACTATTTTACTGCCTTAACATTAATATGCAGTACTAGTTTTACAGATTATTTTTGAAATGTAAGGTAACCCAGCGGCTTTCAGAAACTCCCAAAAATTTATTTTTATTGGTTGCATCATTCCATAATGGCCTTATATATTGGTGGATGCATATTTTCCTACATAAGTATACCAAGGATGTGTACTATGAACAATAAGTGTCACGCCTGAAATGCATTTGAAATTTCATTTGGGAAAGAAGCAAATTACCTTGAAAATTTTGATCACTATCAGAGTCAATAATTGTCACTACATTGTTCTGTGACTGGTATAACAGTGTCTGCAACTGCTGTCTTCTCTGCCCTACGGCATTTAAAGATTACAAATGTTTAAAAAGACAATCAATACAATCTACAGAATCAGTAAGATTTGGAGTCTGCAGGCATGCAGGCATGTCACCACGTGACAAAAGAATCATTAGTCTTCTAAAAGCTTCTCTCCTCTACCCCCCCCCCAAAAAAAAAAAGCTCTTAAGTGATACGGGAAGACATTCTTACTTGCATATACTATGTTATGTATATACTATATGTATGTTACTATAAAATATCACTGATTTGACTCAGTCCTCGTAACTTGAGAAAAAATGCAAGTCACTACACCTTCAAGAAATTTTCATTCTTGAAGAATATACAGTTTCACACTGTTCAGAGGTTCTGGTTTAAAAATCACTCTACATCCTACTGTGTCACAATATATCATATATCAATATGTGTCATTGGTTCAGCTTTTTTTTTTCCCCCAAAGTATATTTACATGCTCAAAAATAATACCGGTTTTCATTTTCATCACTTCTTCAGCACAGTGGGAGAGGAGGGCAGGGGGAGATACAGACCAGATATGACTCACCACATACAAGCAACACGTAGCAGCAAACAGCTCACCTTTTGGACAGCAACGCAGCACAGCCAGACTTCCTTTTCTGTACCTTGGAACGGAAAGTCGTGGCAGGACAGAACCTTACTCACTTCTCCTCAGTCACAATCTTTACTTAAATTCTTATAGCTCTCCTCTAAAGGAACTGTAGAAGACCAATATCTACCCCAGACTTGTATAAAGGCTGCCATTCACTTACAGAGTCAGCAAATGAGCAAAAAGTGGTTGCTCTTGTATTTTAATCCCTACAGCCTTACAGCTGTGCAAGATACTCCCTAAAAACAGATACGTTAGATATTCCCTGCTTTTCATGAGACCTGTGTTATATAGGCTGAATCAGTACAAGCCTCTTCCTTTTCTAGGAAGTTACATGCAAGTGTTTCAATCCAATATGTACTGCTAAAATTGGTAACAGTGCTCTAATAGTGTAAACACTATTACATGTTCGATTCTGTGCTGAATGGGTTGGATTCTGCTGTCTCTAAAATGCCACAGTGAGAAAAGATCATAAAATGTAAATTGCTAAACACTGAAGCTTTATTACAGAGAATCATAAAGGATTAATAGGGGTCTCGTTATTTATCCAGTATTTGAATTTGTCACATTAATACCTCTAGAGATACTTTTATTATTCCCTATCATGTAACAGGAATGGACCCAGTAGGACAGTGGCCACTTGCCAGGGAGAAAGCATACGGCAATGAAAACACTGGCGTGACAATGTTACTTGGTATATTTATTGATTCATTATCTCCTATTCTTCAGGTTCCATTTGCCCCAGTGTTACAAACTCCCTGGCTCAGATGCATCTTTTTACTTGCCAAAGCCAAAAGAGCCAGGGAGAGGAGGTGCGGATACTGGCTAAAAGTGCCATTCTGTTTAGATGTAACTGCCAGTGAAAAAAAGGAGTTTTACAGAAGCATGCAGAGAAAATTAGTATTCCCTCAAGCATTTAATCAAGAATCTTGCAGCTCAATTTGTGTATTTCAGGCTGTTTATATTGTTTATAGTGCACCTTTTCTCTTGCTTTGTGTAGTATCATATACTATTTAAAACATAAGAATTATTAATGCAAATATACTATGTAAATGATATTCCTATACTTCCTGTACATCAACTGTCTTAAAAGAAGATGTTCAACTTCTGAACACATAACAGAAGTAACTAGTAATAAAACTGGTTTCTGGACTTCAGGAAAGAAGGACTCGCTTCAGGATGTGAAAAACCATTATCTACCTGATATCAGCCTTTCAGGCATGATAATTTGAGATTCATTCAGACTTACTATTCCAGGCTTCTGGAATTTACCTCATCCTTGCAAGTCCAAGATCCAAAAGTAGAAAAAAAAAAAAAATATATCTAACACGGACTGCCCAGGGAACAAAAATTAGTGTCTTGAACTTCAGCCACAGTTGAAGTGCCTTCAAAGTTCCTTACACTCTATTTACTTATTTTCCAGAAGCATAAAGAGACAATGTTCAGGTACACCAACACTAGCAGAGTCATAGTCCATTTTAAAGATGAAGCACTACAGTGTTGCTTACTTTGACAGTGAAATTAAGTTACGGATATCAGATTTCCCCCACTAATGCCAACTGTTGGCAAATATTCAATAATAAATTGCAGCATTTATTTGAATTTTCTCCATGTTTTGTCTGTTACTCAAAAATTACCTCTGTATCACATCACTTGGCTCATCTTACGAAGTCTCCATGAGGATGCCTGGGGAGGGTACTCCTCCCATCAACACCCTTCACATGGTGACTGGTCATCCTTAGCTTTTTGGTCGAGACATACCCCCTTTCAAAGGTTCCAGTAAAAATTAGAAACACACTGTTACAGTGTGACAGACCTTGTCTTTGTCTTCCTTAATTAGCTGTCACTTTTGTTGTTCTCCTCACTGTTCACATAAAGTTTAAATCCCCTTTTTTTAAAAAAAAAAAGTAATCCTAATCCTAGTTATTTCCCGTATTAATAATACATCTAACCCCTCATAGCTAAAACTATTAAAGTTTTAAAGTTACTGCAGAGAGAACTTTATTCTGAACCTCAGCTCCTTCTAATTTGTCTTCTGTCCCATGCACGTTATTGAAAATATTTTACTCACCATCTTCAGTCTATGTATTATGAACTCTAAAAAAATCCACTACTCAATCTCCCTATTTCTTTAATATTAGATTCTTTCAAATATACTGACAAAATTTTGTTGGAAATTTTGCCGTCTTTCAGATCTCCTAAAGTTCTCTAATCTGCTCTGTATTGTTCTCCGTTTGATTATGGTTATCCCCTTCAATGTTCCGGCCAGGTTCTCCAGCACATCTAACAGAAACTTCATTTTCATCACCAACCCACAGTTCCGTATATTGAAAAGGCAGGACACACCTTGCATTGGCTACTTATCATAGAATCCTTATGGTTGGAAGAGACCTTTAAGATCATTGAGCGCAACCACTAACCCAACACTGCCAAAGCCACCACTAAACCATGTCCTTCAGCACCACATCTGCCCGTCTTGTAAACACCTCCAGGGATGGTGACTCAGCCACTGCCCTGGGCAGCCTGTTCCAGTGCTTGACAACCCTTTCAGTGAAGAAATTTTTCCTAATATCCAATCTAAACCTCCTCTGGCACAACTTGAGGCCGTTTCCTGTTGTCCTATCGCCTGTTCCTTGGGAGCAGAGACCGACCCCCCTCACTACCCCCTCCTGAAAGGGAGCTGTAGAGAGCGATAAGGTCTCCCCTCAGCCTCCTTTTCTCCAGGCTGAACACCCCCAGTTCCCTCAGCCGCTCCCCATCAGACTGTGCTCCACACCCCTCACAGCTCTGTTGCCCTTCTCTGGACACACTCCAGCACCTCAGTGTCTTTCTTGTAGCGAGGGGCCCAAAACTGAACACAGCACTCAAGGTGGGGCCTCACCAGTGCCGAGTACAGGGGCACAATCAGTGCCCTGGTCCTGCTGGCAACACTATTCCTAATACAGGCCAGGATGCTGTTGGCCTTCTTGGCCACCTGGGCACACTGCTGGCTCATGTTCGGTTACTCCAGCCTTTCAGGCTGCCCTTTTCATTTGAGGAGACTGCACAGACTGACAAAAACTGCTCCATTTTCCCATTCAAAGTCCTACTTAGCCATCCCTTGTGAGGCAAGATTAGCTTAAAGCAGGCACAAATCCCAGCTGATGCAGCTGTACACTTCGGGCCTATAGCAAGTTCACAGCCATCCACCCCAGAGCCTTTACAAATGAGTTTGCATCTGTTTCTCTTAACCTGTCCCTACAATCAGTAACAGTTCTAGTTAAAAGGCGACAGAAAACAGATTTCTGAAAACTTCATTCACTACAGCTTGAAAATTGTAAACTATTTAGATGAGTTTGGAAATATTACAGACCTTCTTCAAAATCTTACTTCTAGCCTCGTGTAAAGCTTTCACATGGAAAAAAAAAAAAAAATTGATTCTTCCAGTCTTCAGGAAGCAACTAAAATACTATCAGGAGGCGTGGTGGTGTTGGTTGATGGGAAGACCAACATGAGCCAACAATATAGGATGAGGGGTAATGGCTTCAAACTGGAAGAGAGGAGATTTAGAATAGATATTAGGAAGAAATTTTTCACTCTGAGGGCGGTGAGCCCCTGGCCCAGGCTGCCCAGAGCAGCTGTGGCTGCCCCATCCCTGGAGGTGTCCAAGGCCAGGCTGGATGGGGCTTGGAGCACCCTGGGCTGGTGGGAGGTGTCCCTGCCCATGGCAGGGGGGGTGGAACTGGGTGATCTTCAAGGTCCCTTCCAACCCAAACCATTCTGTGATTCTGAGTGCATCTTTGTGGCTTTACCATCTGAGTTTCTCAGACTCTCTTGCAAATTCTTTTTCTCCAAATGAAGTTTCAAGCACACTTCTCATTAAAAACTGCAGTAGTTTTCAAGCTGCTCAATTGCCATCTATATATAATTGCTTGGGGTTTATATTATGTTTATTATACATCTGTAAACAAATCTAAATCTTTTAAAGTAAAAAAAAAAAGTAAGATGATTTAATAATCACTGGCAGAACGCAAAGATATTTTTACTTTATCATCCTAATTACTGTCAAGTTATGCAACAAGCATTGCACATTGACTTGATAGATTACTCTTTCATGGAATGATAAAACAAATTTTAACCGATGTCTCATTTACCTGTATGAAGAAAAAACTTTTTCCCAGATATGACAGCCCATTAATACATTATGACTGTAGTTAATGTCCTGAAGGCTGCCTCTGTGTTCCATACACCTTGGCAGGTGGAGATTCAGCAAACGTACAAGTTTTCAAATCAAGAAAACATGATTCCTGTAAACTTTACAGATAACTTGCCTACTTTTTATTATTTCCTGTATCCTCTCCAGTATAGGTTTCTGTTTCGTAGCTGTCTGCCATTAAAATGTTAAGCTTTTGATTCTGTTTTGGATGTCAGTCCTCCTTCCTTCAAAAATTCTGAAGTGCATGACTGCAATTCAGTAATGATTTTATTTTTTTTAGTTTTAGACACTGTTTCAGTTTTTCCCCCTCCCTCTGAAAAACACATTAAATATACTGAGAGTGAAAACAGTTCTGACCATAGTAACTGAAGGAAAAAAACCCACCATGTTCAACAAATTAGATTAAGATGATTGTACTTTCAGATATTTATTATGCTGCAGTACAAATCTGGAAATGACTAGTGCTGACACGGTCTATATAAACTTTCAGAGATAAATGATTGCAGGTCAGTGAAATAAATGAAAACTGAAGCAGAAGAAGGACCTCTGCATCTCTGAAAATCCAAGCATACGGAATATTGTTCAGGAGGCATACATAAGTAGAGGATGGCTATATATCAACATGGATACCTAGAGAAAACACATCTTTGCGAATGGAAGAAAAACGATTGCAACTTCTTTAACACTGCAGAACAGGAGCGTGCATGAAGAATTACGACATGCAAAAGGCAAGTTGCTTGCTAGTACACACTGATATAGTTTATAGAAATCATTTATTATAAGTACTGTTGCACAGAAATATCAGTGAGCGCCTTTCCTTTTACGTGTCATGATTTCTACACTGCTGAAACTTTTGCCTTTAAGTCATTTCTTAGAGTTACAAAGCAAAACAGAAGGACACTTGATTGGGACAGAAGACGCAGATAATCTTGCCAGAGTATAGTTTTTTTCCACCAGTGCAGACATACACGCTCTTACGGCTTCCAGGACTGTTTGACTGGCTCTTCCTTCTGTAGAGATGCCAGTTAACTCCGGTAGTGTAAGCACTCCCACCTGAAGAGCAGCCCAGTCAGAACTCCAGACTGTTTTTAATGCCTTCTGCATAATTTCTGGAGGAAGAGTGGCATTTTAATTGAAAACAGACAGTTTTAAGGGATGGACTGCAAATCAGTCAAAGAAGCTACAATCAATCAACTTGAAGATCAGAGCCCTAAGTAGGATCGTCTGTTCTTACAGCTGAGTAGTAAACTTAGTGACAAGTGACAGGAACAAAAAAATATCCACCTTAATTTAAGAATAAGTAATTAACAATTACGGTCGTGACTGGTAAGCTTCAGACTTTTCCTAGCATATCAAAGCAATTTGTACAGTGAAAATCAGTCAGCCTAAAGGTCTTGAACGTACTCTTTTTTTCCTGTGTTTTTGTATTTAAATGAAGACTCTACTGCTTTCTTCTTGCTGAGGAGATAGCATACATTCCTGTTCAGCTGAATGTCAAGTAAAATCATCTTTTAAGACAAAAAGGGACAACACATTAAACTTAGAGAGTGAAGAGTTTTTTTGATTTCTTCTCTGGTTCTAGAAATATCTCTAGCTTAAAATGAAATTGAACATCTTACATAGAGAGAGCACTACTGCCCCTATAAGCTCTAGTTAAGATTTTCACATAGAAGGCAACTGAGAAGCTCAATATAATTGTAACAAGGAATTTTTCATTTCCAGATAGCAAAAAGAAAAATAACACTAATTGACTGGCTGGTTCTGGAAGATTAGTACAAGTGTTTTAAATACCAGAAAAAATATTTTTCATCCTCAGATTTGAATATATTAAATTCTAGCTGTTTACATTGCAACCAGTACTTAGAAGTGTTCATTCACTGATTTCTTCTCATGAATGCTTATTTAATAAATGCTTCGTTTATTTGCTACATCTGCTTTCTTCTTATGCTTTGCTGTTCATTTTTTGAGCAGTTGTCATGCAGAAATTAACAGTAAATATTATAAATATTAGTGTATGACCAAACTTCGGACAAATCAATCCAGAACACACTGTTTCTCTTCATTTTAATTAAAAATTATAAAAATAAAAAAAAAAAAAGAACAAAGGAAAAAGAAAAAAGCCAGGGGGATACATAGGTCTGACACAGGTTATTCTTCTCTATGAAGATGAAAATATCACCAGGGTACATAGAAGCTTTGTCTTCAGCTTGATGCTGAATGTCAAAAAATAGTTGAGAAAGGTTATAGAGAATTGAGATTAATGCATTCCAGGAGATCTCCATTTTAAAGTGTTTTAGCTTCATAGAGAGGAATGGATATGGAAATGAAAAGAAAGTTTTTGAAGCAAAAAGAACATGCAGGTATTTTCTCATGGAAGAAAAGTAGCTTTCTGAAACATCTTAACAAATACTTGCTTAAAATCAAGCAAAGTTGCTCAAGACCTGGTATAAAGCTTTGTGCTACTAAAACAAAACCACTAGCAATGTTGTCACATTACTCAACAAGTATGATGAAAAATTAAGTGCCAAATGGAAAAGAATATAATTTAAGGAAAAGTGATAATGAAATCTAGCTGTTGGGTTTGGGTTTTTTTCCCCTGAAAACAAGCACTGTGTAAACAGGGAATGCCATTGTAATGAGCTAACATGAACTATGGCACTAAAGGTCAAAGAAATACATGGAAAGTTCATGTAAAAATGATTTATCTTTTGCTTTGTCCCAGCTACAGTCAAAAAAGGCAGACAAGCGCTTGGTTTCTGAAATACTAAGATTTGATCCTGTAGTTTCTATGGGTCAATCACGTGTCAGTCATTGGATTTTTTAAAAATTTTTTTTAAGTTGCAAATATAATTATGTATGAAAGTATTTATGAAATAGATTACATAGTTATTAACAAATGTGTATTGTAACAAATGAGAACAGTATTTGTGACTAAAAAATGTTTCCTTGTGTTTACCACGTACAAGATACCTTACATTTAGAGAATAATTAAGATAACAATGAAATATTAACTGAAAGTCTTTCAATTCTTACTAAAGGATGCCTATAGGATAGTTTAGGCATGTAAAGAATCCTGATAAAGAAAGAATATTTTAACGCAAAATGTTATAATTTTACTGTCAGTTCATATAAATAGCAAATGGGCAGCCTATTCTATTTACAAAACCCCAATTTAATTGTGTAGTTATCAGATTGAAATCAAGACAGACTTAACTACATTCATATGATAAATCTCTCACAAAAGAGCAGTAATTTTATTTACTGTTAGTATGCAGTCCTGACTTTGCATTAGAAAAGTCAAAAATGCTTTCATCTTTAAAGAAAAAGAAAATGCCCTTTGAAATCAAAAACACCTTCCAAAGACATCAGTCGCTTGGCTGAGAAAGCTTCACAGCCTTGGCACTCGCACCCAAGAGATTGCTGTCACTCTGCAGCCTGATGGCACTACAGAATTACAGTTTACGGTACATTATCAATGCCTGTTCTCTCCTCTGAGAAAGTCCGCTCGGCTGCCTCAACTTTCCAATTTACTCCCAAAGGCAGAAGAACAAAGCTTTCAAAATAGCACATATTTTGTAAAAATTCTACAGAGAGAAGATTGCATTTATTAGCAATGTTATCTTGTATTATAGATCAGAGTGAAGACTAAGCAAAGTTCCTTTGTGTGCAATTAATAGACAAAAAAAAAACCCAATCCACTGAGAAATATATCAAAATTATGGGCAATATATTCAAGACAAAAGAGGTATAAAAACAAAGCTGCCCAAAAGTAATTCAGACTTTGGAGTTAAAAAAAAAAAAATAATTATCCTCCTAGCAGGACTAAATGTGATATCAACCATGTTTCATGTAGACAACATGAAAGGGTTTCATTATTGCCAAACTTTCATTTACCACCAAACACCCCCCCAAAAAAATCCCACACTTTACCCATCTCTAATCCTGTAAAATCTAGATATACCTATATTTATAAGTTTAAAGTTACTTGTTCAAGTCTGAAAAGACCGTATCTTTGCTGTTCGAAAGATGAATACGAGGAACTTTTCTTCTCTGCTGTTTTGTTTAAAGCCTTTATCATAGAAAGATTTGCACAAGAGTAAACCAGAAAAAAAAAATGTATTTGTGTGTCACTTGCTGGTGTTTTGAGTGGGGAGGAAAAGGGGTATTTGATATGTCTGTTTGGATGAATGACTGTTGTGATGAGAATCTATAAATATATTCATAATTAAGTTCTACCTTGCCTTTCTCTTTCCCAAATCTAGAAACAGAATGGACGTGGGTGGGAAGGAGAGGTGCAGGAAAGGTGAAAAAAGATCAGGAGAACATAGGAAAAAAGAGTGGGAGCATTACTGGTAGATGATGATGGGGATTCCGTTCACTCAGCAAGTCTGGCTTTGCCTCCAAGCAACGATACAGACTTTGAGACAGATCTTCCTCACAGTCCATTGAGGCTTAAGTATTTTGCTCTCTAGAGTAGCTTTTTGAAAAACATTTCATTCTTCTCATTGTTTCTTCTACCATACGTTTTTGCACCCTTCGTTCTTTCTTTGGATAGCACTGGCCTTTCATAGGATTTGAATCTTGATTTTGTATCAGACATTTCTAGGATGAATACTTGCAAGAGTGATGTCAATTCACAACTCAAACATCTCTCTTTGGATCAAAAACTGAAAACATTAGGCATCTCCCTTTCTTTTCTACAGAACAAAAAGCTACAAAAGACTGATCAAATTTGTCACCTGTCTTTCTCCTTCAATGAGAAAATTTTTACTCCTATAAGGTATATATAAAAAAAACCTCCAGTATGCTTCCTAAACTCTTTTATTAGACAAAAATATCCATCATTTGTCATAAGTGTCATTTCTTCTCCTTTAATGGATAAACCGATAAGACTTCTTCCTACTCAGTTAACTTGCAAAAAAAAAAAAAAATAGGAAAAAAGAACTTCTGCTCAAAAAAATAGTAAGTTTCCTGGGAACTTGGAAAATTTATAATGGCATTCCAGATGCTTTATTTTTTCCTATAAGCAAAAGAAGGAAAACAACAATACTCATTTGTGTCATTAGCAGAACAGAATCTGGAGGGGAAATGGAACACTATGGCAGCAAAAACTGGCAACTGCTGATTGATCTTTCTGCCTGAATGCATGAAAAATAATCCCAGCTGGCTGGATTGACATTATCTAATGAACAGACAATATTATTTCCTTTGATTTGTCCTAACTTTATTGTCATTTGTTTGAGCGAGCCAACCCTCCGGTAAAGAAAGAGGAAGGAAGGAAAGGAGGAACTGGAGAGCATGAGGGAAAATAGAGAAGTTGGAAGATAGAGGCGTATTATTCACTGTAACTGCCACTTAGCTTACCACAATCAAACATCCTACAATTTAGCAGTCTGCTGTAACTTTAATATGAATAGATCAAACTAGTCCAGCTGTGCTCCATATTAAGTCTATTATGTAACTGTACAGCATTTTCTGTCTTCGTATTTCGATAATTCTTTGTGAGAGCACAATAGATAGGAGAAAAACAGTTAGTACGTGAGTCCAGCTTCAAAGAAGTTATGAATTTTCCTGTGGACCTCAGTGGGGCTTGAATTATGCTCGTACACTTGCTCATTTTTCCTGAAATCTGGCACATGACATTAGGAGCAGGAATAACAAAAGAGGTATTAGCTGCTACTAACGACTAAACTGATGCATGAGGTCAGGACAGTCATATCCTTGGCAAGTTCGGAGTTAGTGAAGCATAAGCACGTTTAGCATATGCCGAAGTTTAACTGGAGTACAAGTTTTAGAGTTCTCGGAGAACTTCCTCGTGTAAAAGTAAGCTAATAATCAACAGCTTTTGTACAAGTGTCTGATTATTTTATAATTAGTCATATTCTGCTTTTGTCTCCGATGCTAGAAGCCACCACTGTAGTCAGTGGGACAAACAGTGGGAGCTAAGTCCTAACTAGAGTTCTAGGTGGTTAATTCATCAAGCAGTAATTCCGGACACAGTTATCTGGAAACGTCAAGTTAAGAGTTCTCAAGAATTATCAGATTCACTGATTTACTGAGTATTTTCTTCAGTACTGTTGCAAACCTTTTGGTTTTTCTTGTTTTAAGTTATACAAATAACTTCCTTATATTTAAATACAGATTTATGCAAAAGTGTCACTAGTTTTTCATTTCAAGCCCTCACATGTTACAGATAGTTATTACCTATCTGTTACTCTTTAGAGAATGTAGTGTTTTCAATCAGTTTTTAAGTAGCCCTTCAGGTCTGCCTGCCAGTCTAGCTTACTACTCGTGTATTTGTAGAATTTCTTCTGTTTGCTTAAAAAAAAAATAAAAACAGCAGTAACCACCCGCAAAAAGAACACCGCCCTTTTTCTACTTTCTACCTTTAAAAGGAAAAGATAACCAAGCAGGTAAGCCTTTCAGAATTCCAACTAAAATCAATAAAATTGCTGAGGCAAGTCACACGTGCATTTGCCAAGCTGTGTTCTTACTTTGCATTCCAAACAGTATTGTTCAAACAAAATTTTCAATTATTTTCCATCTCTAAATAAATCAGTGCATGTCCATATTTAATAGGGTCAAATTCCTTTCCCTTTTTCATGGGATACTTCCTTCTTCAGAAATACAAAATCTGTATCTTCAGGAGGATATTTTCAATCTGTTCTCCGGGGTTGCGGGGTTATTTGTTTTTAAAAAATACTTTTCATGCATAATTAACTTTTTTGGTTTTCTATTTTACCCCAAATAAGCAACCTTCCTAAAGTGACTTCCTCTACAAGTTGTAACAGTATCAACCACTAAACAGCAGAAGTTTTAGAACTGCTTTCCTTTACCTGCTGTAGGTGGCCCTGCTGTGGCAGGGGGTTGGACTGGATGATCTCCAGAGGTCCCTTCCAACCCTGACCAGTCTGTGATTCTGTGATTAATAACTAGCTGAGATACTACTATTAATTTGGATCTCACCACAGCTGAGCCTTTACCTCGGTTGTTCAATAACTGGTTTTTTTTCTTTTTAATTGCTAAGTCTACCAGGACTGGATGAGCAGGCTGTCTTCTTCAGGCTTTCCTCCAATGCCCATAATACACAGCTCTGTCAAAAATCTGACATCTGGGTTCCTGACGACACAGAAAAGGAGGAATTGAGGGACATTAATGCAGTCCGTACTGATTACAATCTCTCAGGAAACAGTTACTCCAGTTTCTCACTGCAATGGATTAAGTGTGCACCCTCAGGATGTTTCTGTCAGAAAGAAATTATAGTATCTTCCTCCTGAACTTGGCCAGCAAAGCTGCATGGTATCAGACAAAAGACATTGGATCACTCCACTCTGCTCTACAGATTTACGATAATAAATTGTAGGAGGCAGCAGAAGCAAACTGACTTCTGATGGAGGCGCACAGAGTGGTAGTTTGTCATAGGAATCACTGGAGTTGACTTTACGCAAGGACCACTCAGTGCCCATTGATTATGTGCTCGTGAAGTACAGAACTTGTTACTGACTAAAGGGTCTCGGTGGCAGAAATAACGAACAGGCTGGTGAAAGCATATGGCATGATTTTACTAGTTGTGACTGCTTGCAGAAACTGTTGACATCTTTTAGGAATAATTACAAATTATATAAAACTGTATATAGCAGTTTAAGTATATATATATACACAGACACACACAAGCGTGCATCTATAATAGCACACATACAAGCATAAGCGTAATGCATTACAGGAATTTTGTATAGTCGGTATGACATTACATAGTGTAGTCATAACTATTTTTTTTTACTAGACCACTTGAAACTGCTGTACTAGGCAGCAAGATTAACATGGCTAGCAAATATTTAAGCCTTTCCTAGTATTTACAATATTTACATAAGAAATAACCAGCAGATGCATGAATAACTTCAGCCAACCACTCAGTAATAATTTGAGAGGGAAGAAATTAAAGGAGCATACCTTCTCTTATAATGCATCTGAGCACTATCATGTGTAATTACATCCTAGGTTAACCCATTCAAGAAATGGGATAAATCAGACTTTCACCAGTTCTCCAGAGTCTGAAAACAAAGAAAAGCAAGTGCCCCCATTTGGAAGAACCATTCATCAAAAGAAATAAAGACCAGATAAAAGGCAATTGAATTGCTGATCATCTGAACCCCCAAAAGATAAATGTACTCATCTTTAGAAGATCTTCGATTAATTCTAGCAGGAATTTTGAAACCATCTTTTGCTTGTTTCATCAGTGCGTTCACTTTGAATTGCTTGTGAAGACACACACTGTTTCTTTTTGAAAAAATTCACAAATCAGGCCTACTCTTGATTCTTCAGCTGTTCACACGTAGCTGCACACCACTTGGACCTCAACAGTTAGTCCAGGTTTACTTCCCAAAGTATGCAATGTGCACCTATAAAATTTTTAGTCATTTGAAGTTTAGGATGCCAAAGGAAAAGCCTGCTCTGATGATACGTTGTGGTAGAACAACCTTCAGATTCATACAGAGTTTGTTTTAGGGTAATTATAGCCTCTTCTGAGAGGAAATCCAGGCACCAGGACCAAGATTCCTCCAAAGTCCGCTGTAGACACAGCGTCGATACACACCAAGTGCAGCATGCACCACTCTAGACAGCCAATGCGGCATGGAATCCCGGCACTCTCTGCAGTCCTTACACCTTCAAATGCCTTCACACACTTTTTCACAGAAGAAACAAACAAAAAAAGCCAAACAAAACTTCCCAAAAACCCACAACCCACTCACAAAATCGCACCTCAGAGCTACTCAAGACAAACCGACCCGTCCCCCACATAACCCCATGTTTTTCCTGTGTCACAGGAACGTGGGTGCACACCAGTCTGCTTCGGGACCTTGTTCTTTCCTTAAGAGTACTCCACAGTGTAAACGGTAGTCTCTACAGCTACACAGAATACATTCCTTGTAAACTGAGAGTTACCAATCAATCCTACACCAAAAGTTATAGATACTGACTCCGAGACACTATATGCAGTTGCTTAATTCTCCCAGATATAGGGTAAAATAAATATATAATTTGTATATTATATATACCTGATTATATATACCTGAAAATACCTGATTGTAAGCCTATTTGCTGCCTCCGCTTCCCGCAACAGGTACTTGACACGATCAAGGTTGTCTCCTTCCCCCCACCCCTCAGTATACTCATATAAAGAGTGCTTTTGCCAGGAAAGGTTGGACCAGGTGATCCTTGAGGTCCCTTCCAACCTGGGATTCTCTGATAATGATAAAGCGTATATGATAGGATACTGACATATACTGCATTATTATTGACTGTATACAACGTCTATTTTTGTGTTCACCATGATCAAACACTAGACTTGCTAAACACTTGTCACACCTAGACTTGCTAAAAGTGAGGGTAAATTACTGAACAGCAAACAAAAGAATATGCCAAATTCAGCTACTGTTCAGCGTTTTCTCAGTTTTAGAGAAAGGAGGCGATTTCCCCATTCCCTTGTGGCAGAACTATGGAAGGAACACATAAGGCTCTTACTACAGTCTCGAGTCCCAGAAAAGCTGGTGTTGGAAGGGACCTCTGGAGATCATCTGATCCAACCTTCTGTTGAAAGCAGGACCTTAGACTAGGTCATCCAGGGTCCTATCAATCTCAGAGCTGAGCCTTGAGTTTCATTTCCAGTAAGAGGGATCCCACCAATTCTCTGGGCAACCTATTCGCAAGTTTTGCATCCAAACAGAATTCTCCCTGAAGCAGTGGGTGCCTGTTGCCTTGTCCCGTCACTGTGCGTCATCATGAGGAGAGCACCTCTATTTTCTTTATAATTACCTTTTAGGTATTAGAAGACAGGTCTAACTGCCTTTTATTGGGATCTGAGCCTTTTCTCTAGGCTGGAAAAGAAAATAATCCAGCAACACTTTCTTCAAATGTTGAGTTTTCAGCTCTGCTGAAACAACAGCATGCTCCTGCCTTGTCTCATTCTGTTCGCTTGAGTCAGAACCACTACATTTTCAACCAGTTCCCCCCACCCAAAAAAACATTAAGAGTCAGTGGAACCAGTGGTAGCCAGCAAGGTTTTCCTTCTCTTTAGTTTTCCTGATCTTTTAGCATCACCAGCTCCATAAGGACAGGGTGCTCCTCTAGGACACCCGTATTAGCAAGTTAGTGCACAGTTTTAGTACGTTTGTCTTGTCTTGAAGTTCTGCAGTGTGCCCTCAAGCTCACCACCGATGCACAAAGTGGAATGTAGATATACTGTCCTAGAACCGTAAAAAATAACAAATTAAACTGCAGTCCTTTCTTCTTTTGCCCCCAACCTGTAATTTCCTTGAGATCTGCTGAGATGAGTAGCACCCCAAAATGATACACGTGATGCTAGATAAGACAAGTATTCACAATATACCAATTTACAGAGGTAGTTTGAGTGGCTTGCACTCAAACTGTAAAATTACATGCACATACCAAGATCATTGTGGCTTCTGCTAATAACTTCGAAATCCACAATAAATGCTATTAGGATACTTGTACAAAGTGAAAAAACAGGTTGAGGCTTAAGTGCCATGTTGTAATCCTGACCTAACATCTACTACCTTTTCAGAAAAAAAGTCTGCCCATGTTTAGGAGAGCATGATTTCCAGTAACCTAACTTCATGTATTTTAAGTGCAGAACACCAATTACATGATACACAATACTACTATCTGTTATTAATGATAACTGTAATAATGATAACTATATCTAAATATATATTTAGATACTTAACAACTGACATGGAACTGTTACTCCAAAATAAATTTTACATGCAATTGAGTATAGATTCTCATGTCCACAGCGTTATTTACTAGAAATACTGTCACACTACGTAAAAACATTATGTCAAAGATGAACCTAAGAGTGTAATGGTGGATTTTCCACATGCGCACACTCTGGCAGTTCCAAAGTAGGTGCCTACAAATACATCAGAGTTTCCCAGAATTGTAGGTCTGTTACTTGGATTCTACCCTGCGGCAGACCGGATGTTTTCCTCCTACAATGTAACAGAATTTCACTTAACATTTTCTGCTTTTGAAATCTCACAACTAACCTGTGACAGAGGCACTTTGAGACCACTTCAGAAACGCTGCTGAAAAAGCCACCCTCCAGACTAAGTGAAGCAGGGAGCTTTGGGTAGCAACCAGCCTCGTTAATAGTCAGGATGCTTCGTAGTTGATCCTTTTATTGATTATAAGCAATAATCACTATATCTTCAGTTCTCACTCATCATTTTGTGAAACGTACATTAGGTTCTAGTAAACTGGCTGGCACACTTCCCGTGGTAACGTTTTAAGGCTCTCTGCATTTCAGGGTATTTTTTTCCCCCCACTTAACTAAACCCTTCTGCGAAGAGTAATGTTCATGCAAGTAAAGTGCATAATCTGAAACACTACGAAACCCTTTTCTAGACTTCCAAATTTGATTCTTTAAAATTCTTTTCCACTGTCCTCATGAATACTTATAATTCCGGTTGTGGCATAGTGATGCCTCAAAAGCTTTCTTTAATACCTGCTCCCCACACAAATGCGAGTCATCATTTTACTTTACACACAGTCAGCTGTAGTACGACAGATGAATTTCATGAAGACTACGCTCATTCATCTTAAAAGCACAGTTCAGCCCGTTATTGTTACAAAGAGAATAAACAGTACTTAGCACTTTTCTTATGGCTTATGAGCCGAACCTCTTTCTTGTTTTGGTAATTAGACAAAATCATCTTGCTTTAGATTTGAAGCTTAAGCAGATACAAATGTCTAGATTTTTATACCACAAAGAAACGCAGCGCAATTAGCATTCCAATCTTTTGCCGTACCACCACTCTCTTCAAATAACAAACACAAATAAGGTTTTTGTGAACTAAAAAATTCTGTAGTTTCAGGTTAAACAGTTGGATAAAGAATGAATCTAGGAGTTCTATGAATATTCATAAGAATATTAAATACGGAAAAATGTACAGAAAAAGACAGCTGGCCATTTAATTTACTCCGTTCATCACTGGGATAATATTGACAGCAACTATGTTGGCACCATGAGAAAAATCGGTAAACACACAGATGCAGAAAGCCAAGGAGCTTTTAAGACTTAAAAATTTAAGACTAATAAAATCGTATTAGTGGTAACAGAGCAAATAATGATCGTACTAAATCGGGCAAGATACTCTACTGTATGTGCCATGGCTGAGAATTGACTGGAGATATATTTCCCCCCCCCACATATACCATTTGGAAATACAGAAGGCATTCGTTACTCACTGTATTTTAGGAAGGGGGACACACATTAGCACCACGGAGTTTAGATTTACACTACTTTTCAATATTTTTTAAAAGTAATGGTGTTGATTACTTAGAGGCCTTTGATAGGACTGCCACCATCCAGGTTCCCAAACAGTCTTCATTTTCTTCTTATTAGCAGATTGCCAAACATTACCATTTGACAATAAAACAGCACAGAAATCTTTCCCCGATGTTTTTCCTGGTAAGATACCATTGTTTGTTCTACGTGGTTGGTTGAACCCCAGAATTCCATTTGAATTTTCTGCCAAAGTTCTCTGCTAGCCAAAACTATAACTGTGACACTCCCTAACACATGAAATAAAAAAAAAGACATTCTGTTTTTGTAAAGCAGATAATATTGTGATAATAGAAGGGTGGCTTATATACTTCAGTAAACTTATTTCTAAAGCTATTCACTCTTCGTGTACAATAGTTGACATTCGCTAACAATACCTAAATGCCAGATCTTTTATATCCAGTTCTGACACTGAATGCCTGCGTGTCTGCGACCTCAGCCATCAACAGCTTCAAAACCTTACTGAGTTGAGACCCGGATTCTAGTTCCTGCTCATGGGATTTAATCTGTTTACCCAATAACTATGTAATGGGGAAAAAAGGCCAAAGCAATCTCGTGGCACACCCAAGACCTCCTCTCGTATTCCCTGCATCCCAGAGTGATGCTCTGTGCTTGTTTCTACTTCTCTCTCGGAGTGACTTATTGCGCAGTAACAAACTAACCTGCTGTTTCTGTAGGAGACAGGAGTTGTTAACTGAAGTGCCTTCAAAAGATGGCAGACGGAAAGATTGGCGCTTCTGCTGTCTGTGCAACTGCCCTAAGCGCTAAGAGGTGTCTGCAATCACTATCGCTGTCCTTTTAAAGAGGATAAGCTCCTCTCACTTAGGTGTTTACTCCTATAAAAAGAACGCCAGATTTCTGGCTCGTGAATGAAGAGATATTTCTAATGTACAGCCCCGAGTCAGTCTTTCAAGCCCTAAAGAGATGTGAGATTTCAGACAAAACGCTGTCCACCTGGCATTTGCTATTGACCAGCTCGCTGCAGCCTCTCGATGAGCACATAGTCCTCCCACCACACCTCAAAAGACAGACAGTTTCTCCATGAAGGGCTCTAACTAGGCAGACTAGATCGTTCTGCTTAACTTCCCTGAATTAAAATGCGTGCCTGACCATACTTGCTATATCCAGAAAAGTCCAGACCATATACGGCAAAGGCAGCCAGTGACAATTACATATTCATTAGGAAAGGGCGTCTTCAGCTCGTTTGCCCACGGGCTTCAGCACAGGGTCAGATAAGGAGAGCAAAGAAAGACAGGAATAAAAATACCTTGTAAATCAGTATTAAAAGTGACACTATAAAGGGTGCCTAGTAAACAGGAGACAAAGCCGTTCAGATTGTAAAGCAGATTAAATCAGCGTCCCAAACCAACACAGTAAGGTTTTTAGCATAAATCCATGGAGTACGTATCCACGACAGGCGGCGAGGACTCCAGAGCTGCTCAGTACCCGACTACAGTCTGCAAGCTTTTTACGTGGATATCAAGAAATTGATTCACCACGTTGCTGGATTTCAACCAAACAACTGGCCTACCAAAGAAAATTCCTCACAATAAAGCACCTTTGTATGCTAATTGAGCTACGAGATAAGATATATGGCTATTACATAAAGTCATTATTGACTACGAGAAGCTTTCAATTTAGGAGAAAATTACTTTGTCTAAGAGCTCTCCAGAGCCAGTGACAAAGGTTACAGTTAGCTCTTTTAACACAGAGGAAAAGAGAACGAGGCGTCCACTGGCCTCCTGTATATCACATCATCGAACAACCAAAAAAAAATCCAACTAAATAATGATAAAACTCAGTATTTTCACATTATTTCCAAAAAGATAATTTCCCCCCAGAAAAAGCGCACTGGTAATAAAATTAGCTGAATCTGAAATTCACTGACAGTATTATTTTTCTCACCAGCTACACGTGTACTTTAAGCAGGAAGATTTAACATTAGTGAAGATGCAAAGTTCACTCAAGTAATAAGAAATTAATACAGCAATTTCTGCTAAGTTAACCGTAAAAATAAATCAGAAATAAAATTATTTCAAATAAAAGTAGAAAAAGAAGAGATTCTTCACCAATTTAAAGAGATTCTTCACCGATTTAAAAGACCATTATGAATTATTTACTTGAAATTTTTACCAACTTTATTAGAGGAAATTAAAATATGGAGGATAAATGAGACAATAACACAATCAGATAATTGAATCTAAAAAACAGGTTTCAAGGTACTTATCACCTTGAAACTACACAAAGGTTTTGAATTTAGATTCAAATTGGACCAAGCAGCAGGAAACTATAGATATCCTTCACAAAACCCAGACAAGGCTAAGGTGTCAAAGTCCTCTCGTAAGAATAGTGAATTCTTCTGCATTTAAGACTACGCGTGCCAACAAATGAGGAAATTCAGTTAAATTGAGCAACGTTCACGTTTTACCAGCTAGTCTTGCATTTTAAGTTCTCACATAAATGTTATAATTCTTTATAGTTGCAAAGAATGGCTATATAAGCCTTCAGTAGTCAGCGGGTTATGTTCCGTAGTCAGTAGTGCACACGCTAGAGCCCCCTTTCCATTGAAAACTGGAGTGTCCCTATTTTCCAAGTTGCTCTTTTTATAAAGGGTCTTCAAGTCGAGAGTGACTTTCACTTTTTCTGAGTTGCCAGCTAGTGTTTTCAAAACGTTTGCATCATTTGTTTGCACGTACAGAGCAGGTTATAATTTCTGCATGGACAAGATAACACTCAAAGCCAGAAATAAGTATGAAGGATCTTAAATTAAATTTATTCAAATGTGGCGTGGAAAGGAATCACATGGTAATGTTGGTTTTAACAGCAAAACCATGAGTACTATCAAAAGAGGTGCGAATGAACCGATGTAAAAGAAAACAAGTATTAGCATCATGCCATTTTTGTCCAAACACCTGATTTTTTCAGCCCTCTGAAAGTGATGTACGGTATTCTATGCATGCTCTCAGTGACGTGTTTTTAATTCCAGCTTGAACATGCATGAATATTAGCAAGATTGAGTCCTAAGGGGTTTATTTATTTTTTTTAAACCCGCTTGATGCTGACAAGTGATACAAAATAAACAAGTGGGATTGAACAACGTCCATTTTGTAAACCACAACATAAAATTAGAAATAGCAGATTTTCGTTTCAAAACATAAGAGTGCTTTTTATGCGAAAGAAACTCACTTATTGCGCAGTTGCCAATCTTTAAACTAATCCAGTTCTTTCAGCTGGGAGTTGAGTTTACGAAAAGATCGTGGTTTACAAAAATTCACAGAAAAGTGTTATGCAAATTTTCACAAGGAAGCATTCAATCTCTAGCAATCTTGCACTTAAAGAATATCTTTAAGTCTTATTTATTTACATTTGAATACCTTCAGAGAAAAAGGCAAAAAGTAAAAGTTCGCAAGATTCAAACAACCAAGAAAAATTACTGGTCCAGCAGAAAACTAAAACTTTAGCTTCCAGTCCAACGTAGTTTAGCATTGAGCATTTTCATCGTGGATTTCAGGTCCAACAACCCAATAAAATACATACATATAGATAACAACATTTTTTTAAAAAGAGACAAATGGGCTTTTTTTGTTTTCTGGGTTTGTTTTGGTTTAACTATGAGATACTGTTAGAAGAGAAGGATTACATATGTGGAGTAAATGTGGCGTTTCTTTTAAGCGGAGATGGTTTCATGAAGAAAAGTCCCAAGAAAGAAGCTGAAAAGAGCAAGGCATGCGATAATGATGTCAAATGGGACAAAAAGGGTGTTTTCAGCACAGCTTTTGACCAGCAGGCATAGCCAGAGTACAAAGGACGTGTGTCGTACACACTGACACCCCTCAAATCATGAAAACCCTGAAGTTACCAGGGAGTTAAAATTAATTTCTCATAAAAAACTCTTTGTGTTTCGCCATTTTCACAGCGGTGACAACAATAAAATATTAAATATAGAGGACCTATCACTGTAATATTTACAGTATGCAGTATATTCGGTAGCATTTGTCAGAGTTCTGAGGAACAGAGCAAGCTGCAGGAGCAAAATCACAGAAAGCAAAGTATGTACAAGTTTTTACTTCACAGAGTGTCACGCTCTGTCCTCGTATTTCCTTGCAAAAATTATTATATTGGATAACAGACCAATTCTGGATTTTGAGGAACTGCAGGTATAATCCAGTGTATTATTTCTGCACATTACATAGCATAACACCTTTGAACATGTACAGAAAATGCTGAATTTAGCCAGACAGGTTTGGTATTGTTCTCTGAAGATGGCACAAAGTCCTGTCTCCACTGAACGATGAAAGCTTTTGTTTTGTAAAACTGAAGTTCACGCTAGTGGTTTGAATGCATAATTCTTCAAATATCTTGCTTACGACAAGCATTTTTCTCCCCGTGAAGCAATATTTCTACTGTGGTTATTGAGGGCATTTAAACAAAAAATCTCCAACTGACATTTAAACTTCTATTGTGGTTCTCCTCAGAGTCCAGGCTCAGGAGGCTTTAGACACCTGAAGACATTCATTCATCATCTGGGAGCACTGAAGGAGTGTTAGGGAAGAAATGTGGGATAACTTCAGGAGTGGCTTTTGTTTTTAATAGAGCCGAAATTACCAGCAGTTCAGTATGCGCTGTTATTTTCTACAGCTTACATTTTACTCTGTGTGTTTTGCCAGGGTAGATGCTTTACAAACACGATCGGCATTTGAAAACCGCTGTCATCTAGGAAGTGAGGACCTCTTCACTGCAGCGAAGAAATAGAAACAAGGTATTCACCGAAATGTAAATTGACATTAAACATAGAAGTGGCCTCCCAGAAGCAAGATTGAGATGGATTACCGCGACAGTGATGAAATCGAGCCTTATGCCTGTGTACCCAGCGTGCCTCTTTTCCCTGGGTAAGTTGACAAGCTTTTCATGCAGCTAACGCTTCTCTTGCACGGGCTTCAAACTGGCTTCCAGGAAAACCCCAAGCAGTGTGCTTCTTGTAAGATTCTGAGAGTGTCGCCGCTGAGCGCAGCTCTTAAGCGGATGAGAATTTGTGCGCTAATGAAGAAACAATTCGGGGCAATATATTGTATTTTTAATCTTAAAAAAATACTGGCTAGTTACTGCATCCTTTCCTCATGCTTTCCTCTTTCTATGAGAAGAATAAAGAAGGGCTGATACACAGATTTCACAATAGATCTTTTTCCAGGCTTACAGGTTATTCACAAAAAGGATTGTCTGAGACTCAAATTTGGCTCCCAAAATAACTACTTAGGAGCATTTCTGCGGGGAGGTGAAGGGCAAAGAGCCAGAGCCAGACAAAGACTCAGAGACAAGGACAGCCACGCACAAAGCTCGGGCTAGCGCAGTCAGGGCTGCCCACGGTGAACGCAATGACAAGTTGCAAATGCAGATAACTACAGTAATAGCAGAAGTACGGTCGCACCTGAGAAGTAAATGAGACCGAAATAGAAAAGCAAGAGGGAAGACTTGCTGGGTGGGTGGAGAAAGTCATTCTAGCTGAGTAAACAAAAGCAGCAATAGAAAATTTCTTTAGCAAAGAATTATTTACAGTAGATAGCTGCACGCTACTTATGCTATGCTATCTATATATATATATCGAGAGAGAGCCAGCAATGTGCCCTGGTGGCCAAGAAGGCCAATGGCACCCTGGGGTGCACCCAGCAGAGTGTGGCCAGCAGGGCGAGGGAGGGCATCCTCCCCCTCTGCTCTGCCCTGGGGAGGCCGCAGCCGGAGCACTGTGTGCAGTTCTGGGCTCCCCGGGTCAGGAAGGACAGGGAACTGCTGGAGAGGGTCCAGCAAAGGGCTACAAAGATGCTCAGGGGACTGGAGCATCTTTCTTACAGGGAAAGGCTGAGAGACTTGGGGCTTTTTAGTCTGGAGAAAAGAAGACTGAGGGGGGATCTTATCAATACTTATAAATACTTCAGTACTTAAAGGGAGGGTGCCAGGTAGGTTCCATGTAAACATGAGGAGGAACTTCTTTCCTTTGAGGGTGGCAGAGCAGTGGCACAGCTGCCCAGAGAGGTTGTGGACTCTCCCACACTGGAGACATTCCAAACCCGCCTGGACTCTGTCCTGTGCCACTGCTGTAGGTGTCCCTGCTGTGGCAGAGGGGTTGGACTGGATGATCTCCAGAGGTCTCTTCTGACCCTGACGATACTGTGATACTATACCAAGAGATGCCAATACATAAATAGCAAATAGGTTCTTCAGCGTGAGATCTGAAAACCGTGAAACTCCCTGGGAGGAATAGATGGTAGGATGGCACAAGGGTGAGTGAAAAAAAAAGCAATAGAAAAATGAATAACCTTAAAGTTTAACTACATTTTCCAAAGTTATAGGAGCACATATTCTTACATGTTTTATTGGATGTGCTGTATACACAAATGCATACATCTTGACAAGATGGTGGAATCTTATGTCCATCACAAGGATAAACCAAAATCTGTGCTTGTTAAACGCACGTGCCATCTAGCACAGGGGAGTCCTGTCCTGCTCTCTAACTAGGTCTCTAGCTGGTACTGCAGAACACAGAAGATGAAAGATAATAATGACACCGCCGCAAAACCTTCTGATGACAGAATATAGATGGTACCAAGCATGAAGCAGAAGTTCTATAAATCTTTTTTTCTGGTGGCCAGGCTGGCTAAAGCAGATCCCACCTCCTCTTCCCTGCCAGGAGGGAATCCTACCCTTACTCTGCACCCTCCTTTGCACCAGCAAAACTCTTTGGGGGCACTGAAGTGATTCAGTATGGTTAAAAATCTAGCTTGCTTTTTTTTTCTCGGTTGGTTGGTTGGTTTTTCATTGTGTGGGTTTTTTTTTTTTTGCGCCACAGAATTACTCAGTTTAGATTGGTTGTGTGTATATTCCTCTAAGTAATTCAACTGAGAGGGCTGTTAGAGTAGAAATGAATAGCCAAAGAGTTGGAATAATTTAACTTTTCCATCAAGAAAAATATGTATGGAACCAAGGCTTCAAATGTCATGTACCGTTTTTGAAAATCGGCTGCTGATATTCAGTCAGGAAATGAAAAGATTCTACGTGAAAGCTTTATAATGAGGAAAAAAAGAAAGCTTCAGAGAAAATACCAGTTTTCCTTTCTCTAATAAAGTTTCTCATTTACTGACTGAAGATAGTGACTCTCCCTGTGATTCTTTACCATTATGACAACTAGCAGCTGAACCAAAAATTGACAGAATCCTTCACAATATTACTCTACATGACACTGGCAGCAGTGTGAAATTGAGTGTGATCACAGCCCCAGTCAATTCTACTGGTTCAGGGAGTTTGCAGTTTAGGTCAATTTTATCTTCAGATCCTCATGCTCTTGAATCACAGAAGTAAAGAAAACAAAGATAGAGAAAAAAAAACCAGTAGGATGAAAGTCTATAAAGAGAAAATAAGGGCAGAAAATTTTAGAAATGGCTAAAAGCTCCTCCTGTCCTCCAAGAACACGAGTCCACGCAGCACGAAGTAAACTCTGCGCATATAAAGAGTAGTTCTCTCCGACCTGGCTGAAACCCAAAGAACCCGTGTTGCATTTGAGATTCAGACACTCACTCCACGTCCTCTACAGCACATCACTAGCTCTTCAAGAGACAAACTTCACGCCCAACTTCATACTTGTTACTCAAAAAAAAATAGAAGTGTTTTTCATTTAAAAAAAAGATACCATTTTCCCCCCTTGTTGACTAACCTCTTTGTCCCAAGAGCTTCTGACAAGGTAGGATTTTAAAGCCTTCTTTAGCTGTTCTCTCATCACTCCTCCTTTTTCTTCTTTATGTTAAATCCCATCCTCGCTCCTTCGGTTCCTACTAAAGAATGACTACTTGTCATCCCCTTTGATTGCTGTAGCAGCTGTTGCTGGTTTGCCAATCAGTCCCATGCAATCTCCGCTCATTCTCTCTGTGTAGTTTCTTCCCCAATTTTTGCATGAGAAATCAAAGCGACTACTCACTAAGTTACAAGTATTTACCAGTGGCTGTAAGGAAGGGTGGTGAAACCCAACCCTTATTCTACCCGTGCCTCAGTGTTGCTAATCCCACCTAGTGCTGAACTAAGCGCGAACTAGTCAATCTTTAAAAAAGAAATAAAAATTCAAAAATCTTCATGCTACAGCACTTTACAATAATCTACAATTCCTTTTCCCAGGGACGCCTAAGCCACAATAAATCTTCTGCAAAGTGAAGTAAAATTAATTAGTCTTGCAGTTGCAAATGAACATATTTTACTTCCTGCTGCAAGGGACTAGGAATGCATGTGCAGTTTAGTCTGAAAGGCAGCTAAAAATCCAATTAAATTAACACTAGCTTTTAAGTGAATGGACAGTATCTTCTCACCCACGGTACCTAATTCACAGGCTATTCTCTGCCCACACCCTAAATTCGCAGCAGATTTGTTGAAATACAAAAAAAAAAACCCCGACAAAACTCTATTAACTATCACTTCTTCTCTCCAAAGCTTGATTTCCCCCAGACCATGAGCTAGTCCATTTCGATCCTCATCCCTGTATTTTATCCCCGTCACTATAGCCGACACTTAGAAATATTTAAAAATTACCTTGTATGGCCCTTGAATGTGATGTTTTATTTCAGTGTAACATTAAATTAGGTTTAGGAATCTCGTCTGTCCAAGAACAAGTTATACCCCAATGTTTTACAGGCATTAGCGTGTAAGTGAAACTGTCCTATATACAGCTGCTGAGGTATGAACTCTCTGCCAGTCAGAGATCCACCGAAATGAAAACTGAAGTCGTTAAGTTTCCAAAAAAGGAAAGTATTAAACAGATTTTGCTTCTGACAAAAGATTACGCTTCGCGTCTCTTGTTGTATCAGGTTGTAGTCCTAAAAATACGCGTGGGACTCGTCATCAGATTAAACACATATGTAGCGTCCGCAGGAACAGGGCCTAAATGGGCTTTACCCGTCATAATGTTAGATGGTTGTCACTGCATAAATCAGCGCAATTTCAGATAATTTTGTTAACAGTTCAAATGCTTTCACCTGAAATCGTACATATAATGGTCAGTCTACCATAAAGTGGAATTAGCTGCCAAGATAACGTCTCTAAGAGCCGAGTTGGAGGTGTTTTCAGTCCAAACTTCAACAAGCGTCACTCCTGCTGTGACCTAGGGCACTGCCCACTGTCAATTAGCACACACTTCATCCTTCTTCCTTCCTCACCCCACTTGCTCTGGAAGTGGATAAATACGAGCTCAGCCCTTGCCGGCTGGCTGCCTTCCCCCGACCGTGCCCCACTCCCTGCCCTCGGAAATGGTTGATGTTCTCTTGAACATCATTATGGCTCCATCTCAATGTTCCCCTGTCCCAGGGGAGGACAGCTTTACAATAAGAAAGGTAAAGATCAGTGTGGGAACGGTACTTCAGCCAGAATGATTTGTCACATATCTCTTGGTCAACAGGCGGCTGAACATGAGCCAGCAGTGTGCCCACAGCCAAGAAGGCCAACAGCATCCCGGCCTGTATCAGCAATAGCGTGGCCCCCAGGACCAGGGCAGTGATTGTGCCCCTGTACTCGGCACTGGTGAGGCCCCACCTCGAGTGCTGTGTTCAGTTTGGGGCCCCTCACAACAAGAAGGACACTGAGGTGCTGCAGTGTGTCCAGAGAAGGGCAAAAGAGCTGTGAGGGGTCTGGAGCACAGTCTGATGGGGAGCGGCTGAGGGAACTGGGGGTGTTCAGCCTGGAGAAAAGGAGGCTGAGGGGAGACCTTATCGCTCTCTACAGCTCCCTGAAAGGAGGGTGTAGCCAGGTGGGGGTCGGTCTCTTCTCCCAAGTAACAGGAGATAGGACAAGAGGAAACGGCCTCAAGTTGCACCAGGGGAGGTTCAGATTGGATATTAGGAAAAAGCTCTTCACCCAAAGGGTTGTCAAGCATTGGAAGAGGCTGCCCATGGAAGTGGTGGAGTCGCCATCCCTGGAGGTGTTTAAAAGACGGGCAGACGTGGTGCTGAGGGACATGGGTTAGTGGTGGTGGGTTTGGCAGTGTTGGGTTAATGGTTGCGCTCAATGATCTTAAAGGCCCCTTCCAACCATAACAATTCTGTGATTCTATGATTCTTCAGAGATTAAATCAAAGTGATTTTTGACACTACTTTAAAGACGGAACGATTCCTGACTAAAAAGAACTGTCAATGCATAGGTGGCTATCAGAAGGGGAGAACAACTTGACCACTTTGCTTTTTATATTCAAAATGCTCCTACCCTATATATTGCATACGGCTCAGGATGATGCACAGTGGGACGGCCGCGCGTCTGCCCTCTGCAGTTCTGCGCTGCCACACAGTCACAACGGCACATCCCGGAACACAGCCAACCCTTCTTGCCTTCCTTCCTCTTGGAGGAACCGCAGGCTTCAGCCAGCAGATGCCTCGGGCACTGCTGCAGACAAGGACTGGAGCAGAGAACCACCACGTGTGCGACCCTACAGGTTTCTGTGTAGCGGCCCTGCTTTCAGCTAACGAGGGGAGAGCGACGCTGCTCTCGTTAGACTGCTGCAACAGAAACACGAGGAACAGATTTCTCTGTGGGGGATTATTTAAGGCTTTTGCAGAAACGCTTCCCATTGAACAGCCAATGCTGAAATATGTGTGTTTTCTGAAAGTGCGTCTGCTTAGCCATGGAACTTATATTCAACAGGAGACCATTACACTGTCATAACATTCGATTCCACTTACATTACCTCTTAATTAACACTGGAACATTTAGCAGCTATTAGAAGAGACATTCTCAAGAGTTCTAGATTTCAGCGGAGCTCGCAGGCAGGCTGCCCTTAGGTACTATACTGCAATAGTTTAAGATTAGAGATGCAATTTGAATTAACAAAACTAACATCATCTTTTGACTCATTCATGTTTCCAGAGGAAACGGATTTGCACATCCTCTGTGCTGATCTTTCTACGTGCTATACTTACAGCACTTCCCATGCTTTAAAAGAACCTTTGCAAATTCTTTCTTACCTTGTAACAGATGCACTGTTCAGGGTACAAGGTACTAGATAAATTCAGTCTTTAAAGCAACTTGTAAAGCAGATAGATTATCTCTCTTGCTAAAGTTTATTAACTAAGAGACTGGTTTTCACACGGAAAGCATATATAAGCACCTATTTAGATACATATCAGTGCACGTGTGTGTGCTAAACCGAGATCAGTCGTTCCTGCCAAAATGTTAGTCACCAAGAAAAGCCCTGGTCCCAGAGTATCCATCGTTACAATGCTAAATTCATAGTGCAGAAGTAACAGGTCCACGTATAAAACTTAGGTTCTTTATGGACCTGAGTGAAAGAGTGCAATTTCAGAAGTATGACCGTAGTCATAACACAACAGAGCTGCAAGTCAAGTCTTGTATGAAATTGTCTTTATTGCACAAGTGAAAGTGTAATTTAATGTTTTAGTCATTCTGATAATCTGCAGACCATCACTCTGCTAAGCCTATAGGATTCGTTAGTTTGTAACTTCAGTTGCTATCTTTAATCCAGTAAAATGTTACAACGTTAAACAAGAAGTCAACATCTGTGAAGCCAACATATTTTTTTAAAAACCAGAAATATTGGCTTCCAGCAGTCTGATTCCAGTATCTATCACAGGTAATATTTATTATTTTATTAGCCACACTAGAAATATACTGGTACTGAATTTCATAGCCTGCTCACTTCCCTGCATTAACAAATATTTGGCATCTCCGTATCTTAAATATTTGTTTTACCTGCAATGATTTATAATGTATGCTGGAGCTTCAAAGTCAACCACAGGGTATTTCACTGTTGTGACAGAGGCGTGTGCCCACAAGTTGACGTTCCCTCATTTAATGAGCAGTATGAATATGGTAATTAGAGGATTTAAGAAATTCCCCCAGCCCCAATATTAAAATTGCATTTTCCAAGATGAAAGTTTTGGGGTTTATCCATATTGAGCTGTGAGTTTAGTCCCGCCCCAATATTAAAATTGTACTTTCCAAGAAAAAAAGCTTTGGGGTTTATCCATATTGAGCTGTGAGTGTAGTAAATACAGCGTTTCTAGATCCACCCCGTGTAGAACATCGGTGTGTATCTTTTGGAAGCGTCAGAAGAGCAGAAAGCTACTTTCAACCTTCTGAGGACGTGGAGTTTAACATTAGTATTGCAAATGTCAGGATGAAAGAAAGACTTCAAGTGGTGCGATTTAGAAGCAATACAGAAGAAGAGGCTTAATAATGCTGGGGAATCTTCCTGCACAGATTCACTGATAAAGAGGTGGGAAAAATCCGGGGGGGAAATATGTAAATGCTACAGAAGAAAGGGATCTGTGCTTCATTAGGAGGATTTTTCAAGCAGAGTTCATTCTCTTGGAAAACTTGCAGTGGTACAATTTCAATAAAATATATGGAAAATACACAAATACATCTCCCCAAAACAGCTTTACACAATCCAGTGTGTCATGGAGAGCCTTTTTTAATAATCCTTCTATTTGGGGGATTTTTCCCTTAAAAAAAAAACCCTCTTTGGCATTTTCACACACTCCACAAATCGGGATGTCAGGACATGGGTGTTTGGTAAATCTTTGATAACACATCAGCTATCTATTTATCAGCTGCGGGGAAAGTCATACTTTGGTTTTGGAGGAAATCCAATCTGAACGTTAAAGCCCACCTTGGTCCAAGCTAGCATTCTCACACGAGCTGAGGGAGAAACAAAAGCTCCGTTCCTGTGATTTTTAGAAAGCCTCATTCGGGAAAGCCTGCAATGGAATTCGGGTTCAGAAGTCGGCAGCGATGCTCATTGGAAATATCTGAACACTTTGGCACGCGAGAATAAAGAAAGGGTTTGAGAGATGTAGGCATAGCGGTGCAAAGAGCAAGGCTGGGATGCAACACAAAGAGATCCCGAAGTGACAACCGTAGCGTCCGCCCCGAGAAGAAGAGAACAGACCAGTTCTACGATTGCAAATACAACTTCTGTGAGGCTCAGGAATTTCCCTGGCTTGGGAGAGGCACGCTCCGAGCCCTTCCAGTATGTACACCACCGTTGCAGGAGTTTCTTGCTTTCTGTATTTTTTTACCTCAAAGGAAGACAAACCTACGTCGATAACAAAATTTAAGATTGACTGAATAAAGCGTAGGTATAGAAGAGCCCATTTACAATTTTAATAACATGTTACTCTCTACAGCAGTTCTTAAAATAGAATCTCCTATTTAATTCATTAATCTCGTATTTAATTCCTTTTCTGGCATTTTCCTTAAGTATATGTCTTTGATGAAGATAGTGGGAAACGTTTTCTCTGTGGAAAAAAAATACGGCAAGCGTACGATTCCATTGTGTCGCTTCCTATCATGCCAACTTTATTACACATCACACTGAGAAAACTTCTAAAATGCAACAAGTTTATGCAGTTACTCTCCGAGTTTCTCATAGAACATTTTCAAGTGGTGCAGGAAATAGGAGAGATGTGGAGAACAAAGTTTAGAAAATGAAGTTTAACCGTGCCGAAGTTGCTTTTTTATCACTTGTTGTTGAAGTACAGTGTTTAAATTGGTACGTTATTACTGCCAAAAAAAAAGAAGAAATCCTGCCTTAGCTGTGTAGTTTTTGAGGAAAGGAGTGTTGTTACACCGTCCCTGATCCGGTCTTCCCAATATTAAACAGTAACTATTTCCAGACAGTGTAAGTGGCATAAAGTGACATAAAACTCAAGTAGCGAGTGACAGAAAACGCAAGTTCAATTATCGGTTCGGGCAAATGATGTCAGTAAAAGATGGACGAAGATTTCACCGGACAACACGTAAAATACTGCCTCCCCTTTGATTTGGCTCCGCGCAGGTTTTAAAGGTGTTTGAGCCTCTCTTTACCTATCAAAGGCACAACGATGAACGCGATGAACGCGCAGCCTTCTCTGAGCCGCTGCTCCAGAGCGGTGCGAAGCGTGTCCCGGGGCTGCTGCCCGAGCTAACAACTTAATTACCACAGCCCTTGCACAAGTGTTACCATCGCTGCAATATCATTATTAAATATTCCAACACCCTATTCAGCTCCCTGGAAGAGTGGCGCTTACTATTTTAAGAAAGCCTGCCTATTTAAATGTCATTAACTATCCAATTAGTACAGTCTGCTCCTTGCTAGCTGCGGAGTACTGGGATAATCTTTTAATTGTTAACCGCTATTGAATAATTTCAGCAATTACGCTTTTATACGTTCTGTGATAATTAAGACAGACTGCCCCGAGAAGCTCATCTTTTTCCCCAATCCGCAGCGACAACCGGAAAGACAACCGCGGCCGCAGGCGCGGAAACACCGCGCGGTACCGGGGGCCGTGCGAACCCCGCGGCGCGGCGCCGCCGCCCGCCTGCCCCAGCCCCGGCGGGGTGCGCAGGGATGCGCGCAGGGATGCGCCCCGCTCAGCGCATCCCGCTCGGGGGGGGGGGACCCGTTCCGCCACCGGCGGGGCGGGTTGGGGGGAAACCCCCGCGGAGCTCCGCTCTGCTCAACCCGGGGACACCGCACCCCGCCGGGCCGCCCGCGCAGCGCCGCGCAATCCCCCCCCCCCCCCCCCCCCCCCCCTTCCCTTCGCCTCCCTCCCCGCGCATCTTCCGCGCAGCCGGGTGGAAAGAGCCCCATCCACCCCTCAGGCGACACGGGCAAGTTTCTCCCCTCCGCGGGAGGAGCCGCGGCACCGGCTCCCGGCACCGCACCTCCCCGCAGGCGGCGGGAGCAAAGCGAATTCACCCCGCGGGGCAGAGGGGCGCCCCCCCGCCGGACGGTGCCTGTTGCGCGGGTCCCCTCCGGGGCACATCACCCCCCCCAAAAAAAAACCAACCCCAACTTGGCGCTACCTCCGCGCTGTCCCCAGGAGGGCTGCCCTGCGCTGCGCAGAGCGGGACCCCCTCCTCATCCTCATCCTCATCCTCATCCTCATCCTCATCCTCATCCTCATCCTCATCCTCATCCTCCCGGCTTCCCTCTGCGCCAAACCACCGCGCCCCGAGCGCTCGCCCTCCCGCCGAAGGGGGTGCGGGAGGCAAAGTTTGATGCGGGGCCGGCGGGGCCGGGGAGCGGCGGTGCCCCCGGGGGCAGGCGGCCGGCGACGCGGGACGGGGCGGGGGGGAGGGATGAAGAGGCACTCACCTGTCCGTTGCCCCCCCCTCCCTCCCCGGGCAGCCGCGGAGGGGAAGGCGGGCGGAGGAGAGGCAGCTCCTCCCGGCGCTCCTTCTCCCGTCCTTCGGCCCCGGCGGCGGCGGGGAGGATGGCGGGCAGAGAGGGGCCGCCCCGGGTCGCCGCCTCCCGCCCCCCCCCCCGCGGCTTCAGCGCAGCAGGTGAAGACGGGGGCGGTCGCCGGCGGCGGAAAGCAACACGTTTCGGCTCTGAACTTTGCAGCTCCGGTCACAAACAAACAAATAGAGCCCAGGAAAGGACCTCTCCCAGCCGATCCCAGCCTGCTCGGCAGCCGCTGCCTCTCTTATTGGTGCGGAGCTTATTTATTTATTTGATTTCTCCCCCCCCCCCCCCCACCCCCCCCCTTCCCCCTTCCTTCAACACACACCCTCCCCACCCCCCACCCCCTTTTTTTTCCCTCTTCCCTCTCTTTTCCCGTTCCCTTCCCCCGTCCCTCCCCCCCCCTCCCCGCACGCCCGAGCCGCCCCGCTCCCTCCGCGCCGCTCAGCCCGGCGGCGGCTGCTCTGCGGCCCGGCGGCAGCGCCGGGGTGCCGGGGCCGAGGGGGCGGGAGCGCCGCGGGGAGGCGGGCGCGGAGGCGGGCGGGGAGCGGGGGGCAAAGGCACGGCGCCGCCGCCGGCAGAGAACGGGTGGGAGATGCCACCCGCCCCTCCGCCACCTCCGTGTGTCGTCGTCGTCCCCCCCCCCCCCCCCCCCCCCTCCGCCTTCTCAGCGGCGGGGGCCATCACCGCCCCGCCGCGGCGGGGCCGCCCGGGGAGCGCAGCGCGGGGGCGGGCGGAGGAACCGCTGGGGAGGGAGCGGCACCGGGGACCGGGGTGGGGGGTGCCCGGAGGGGCTGCCCCGCTCCGCTCGCCCTCTGCGTGTCGGTGCCGCTGTGTGTGTGTGTGTGTGTGTGTGTGTGTGTGTGTTTGTGTGTGTCTTTACGGAACGCAGCGCGCTTTGCCGGAGCCCCCGCGCTCGCTCAGCCGCAGTGGTCTCCGTGTGTGCGGCGCTTTTACCCTTCTGCCGTAGCTTCTGCCTGACCGGCGGCGCACAGAGCTTTACTCCACCTTCTCTCGCACCGCCTGCCCAACCTTTGTCTGCTGCTTTTACTGCCCTTTTCCCCCACCCCCCGGCCCCCCAAACCCGCAACGCGGGAGGGGGCTCACCTGTCCGCCCCTGTGGCGGAGGGACGCGGCGGTGAGCGAAGGGCTGCGGAGGGGACACTGCGGGAAGGAGCCCCTCCGCCGCCCCCGCGGCAGCCGCCCGAGCTCAGCCTCCACTGCGGCGGGGGACACCCCCCCCCCCCACCCCGGTTGTGTCCCACTGTGGGTGTTTTTATCGCGCTGCACACACACGTGACGGCCACGGTAGCAACACCGGTGTCCTCTCTCCCATCCCTCCCCCTTCGAAACCGGGGGGCAGATTGCGTGTCCCAGCGGTGGAAGACAGAAGTGTAAAATCTGCGAAGTTGGTACGAACTCTTCCCGATATTCTGGGGGGGGGGGTGGTGGTGGTGGTGGGGTTATTTCTTCGGTTGGATAAAATCTCCACCCATCTCCCCTGGCAGTAAATAGACATTCTGGATGTTCTTTTTCACTTCCAGGGGGAAAAAAAATAAATAAAAAATACAGCACTACAATAAACAAACAAGGAAATCACAGATGTGCTCAGAGAATAAACAGTTATTCCACAATATTAGTAGGCAATAAAGCATAAATTATATCCCTGTTTCTCTCCAGGTGACAAGACGCAGAGATGGAAAGATTGCTTTTATCCTAAGTCGGTCAATGAATTTATGTAGATTTGTCATTTCAAACAGAGGGTACAAATCTTTCTTTGTGCGGCAACTCTGTAATTCTACCTTTGTCAGCCGAAGACAATAAACTAGAAAGATTAATGTACATTTTGTCTTCAGTAGTAAATCCTATTGTCAAATGGGGAGAACTTTTTATTCAAAGAATGGGATCAATAGTTGACTTTGTTTTGAAGCATTTATTTAAGAAGCTACTTAAAAAGAATGAAGTTCATGCTCTTAACATCCTTAAAGAAATCTCTCAAAGGCAATTATTCTATTTGCCAATCTAGCGGTCACTGCCACGTAGCAACAAAAAGCATGAAAGCTAGATGTGGAAATCCCTTTGGGTTCCGACGGCGCTTGCTCAATGGAGGAGGAACAGTAGGAAATTAAAAAGTGAAATGCACTTTAAAAAAAGAAAATACCTATTTGAATGTTTTAAACAGCTTGCTTTGAATAGGGGAAGGTTCGTCTCTAGCCAGTAAGCTTCAAGGTCAATGAAACGCAAATGACAGATGCGTTCCATGCCTGAAAGAATGCCACCAACTGTAGGTGACGTTTAGGGAGCGGTATTTAAAAAGTTGACTGTCCGGCTGTTATTTTAACCTGTAAACCCGCAGTGTTCAGCGAGTGCTTGTGCAGAGGAGCACAGAGCGTCTTCCACTGGAATAAACTACTGTATGGTCACAATACGGGAGATTAATGAAGACAGTACTTTCCTAATGAGGGGCCTGTAACGGCCCTTGTCACAGCCCGTGAAAAGACCCTCAGTGATTTCAGCGGAATTTAGTTTGACACTCACGCTGTAATCCAGTATCCGAAATTGCAACTGTGTCCCAGACCTTAAAAAGCAATTTATTTATGAGTAAACTGGGACTCTCTTACTTTTATATGGACTGTAAGACAAGGAAGCACTGGCTGAAGCCAGCAAAGCCCCTACCAAGAGTGATCGTATCCCGGCATATTCTGTCTGCTTCCGCCGAAATGAACTCCTCGGGCAGGTGGATCCACCTCAACAGGACTTTGACTCGACCAAGCCAGGCTAATGTAGTGGCTACTTAATATAGCGACTCTTCACCTGAGTTACGCGAGCAGAATATTACTGCGTGTTCTGGAGCCCTAGCTGAGAAGCACGCAAGGAGGCTGGGAACAGATAGCGAAAATTAAGAAAACCAGAAGAAAAAAAGGCATAAAACCGGAAGGCGAAAGAAAAAGAAAGCAAAGCTGTGTTTTCTAAAATTTCAGCTTGTGTTGTTTACTTGCCTTTATTTGGCTGCTTTCATCATTTAAATCCCTGTGATCTCACCACTTGGCATTTTATCTTTTCAAAGTGTTTCAAATTGAGATTGCTAAATAAAAAAAAATAATAAAAAATGCGGGCGCTGCTGCCACCCACCAACGCTGGCGCACCCTTACAGCTGCCTGTCTTTGTGCCGGTGCGACGGCCTGGTCCCCGCCGGGGCTCTCAACATCCTCCTCCTCAGGGCTGAAAGAGCTGCTGGGATTCCGCGTAGCCGCTGGTACGCATCCTGTGCCGTGCGTTGTACTTCGGCAACGCATCGAACCGTCTCAGCAGAAGAAGAACTGCGTATGTTAATATTTTTGGATATTCGAGTCGGGCAAATCTGAGCAAGTTCTGTTTCACTACCAAGAGAGACAGCTCATCGGGAAGAAGTTGCTCCAAAACAAACAGCGTTCTCTACCCCCAGCCATTTCATCTGTGCAACAGGCTTTTTACCAAAAAAAAAAAAAAAAAAAGATGGATTTTTCTTCCCCAGCCGAACAGGCACGTTTCCACTCCTTTTTCAATTTCTTTTCAGGTAGCTGAAATGCTTTTGATCACAATTTATAAATATGTCAGGCGAAGCTGTGAGTAAACTGGCAAGAATATATCAGCCAGTTTGAGGCTTAAAATTGCGTCAAAAATCATAGGCTGGTGTATGTTATGAAGAATGAAGGGTTCTACAGCAGTGCATGGTAAAATTTATGGGTGAATAACATTTCATATATTATAAAATCTTACCTAATTATTACAGGCTTATAAAGATTTAATGAATAGTTTTTTCAGCTAGCCAGGATTTGGAATGTTTCACTACCGTGAGCGTTTCACAGGCAAGAACAGGTAGGAATACTCCCATTTTCAGACCCGATAAGCAAAGGGTTGCATTTCCCTTAGCTTCTCCAAGGGCTAGTAGAGAATTCAGTCTTTGGCCTGTTCTCCAGTTTCTGTAAACAAAGATGAATATATGTTAGGAAAAGTGTGCTAACGTTGCGTATTTTAAAAGAAGTGCATGTCAATAAGCAGATCTGGAAGAGGGAAAAACCATCAGCAAGACTGGAAAAGAGAAAGAAAATCCACAGCCTTTTAAGAAAATGTTGATACTGTCAGGCTGCTGTGTTGGAAGAAGAAGTAGCTAAGCCTTCAAATCGAGGTGGTATGAAGAGATTCAAATATTAAGTTCTGGGTCTGACCACCACTTACATTTCCTGTTTGGTCAGGGGAAGGTGATTTCTTCTAAGGAAACACAGCCACAGGTGAGGTTGATGGCTTCTAGAGAAAGGAGAAGGAGCAGCTGCCGGTGGTGGTGGGACTTGCTTACGGTCCCGTTCCATTTTGGTGACTAAGAAGGTCTGCATCTTCTGACCTCATCGCGGTCTACACCTTCCTCAAGGAGGGCAGTGGGGGGCGAGATGCTGATCTCCTCTTTCTGGTGTCAGGACATGAGGAAATGGAATGAAGCTGCGTCAGGGGAAGTTCAGGTTGGATGTCAGGAGAAGGTTCTTCACTGAAAGGGTGGTTGGTCCCTGGAACAGGCTCCCCGGGGAAGCGGTGAAGGCACCAAACCTGTCAGAGGCCAAGGAGCGTCTGGACAATGCTCTTAGTTGTGTGTCTTAGTGTTAGGTAGTCCTGCGAAGAGCAAGGAGTTGGACTCGATGGTCCTTATGGGTCCTTTCCAACTTGAGACGTTCTATGAGTCTGTGATTCTATCCTGTGAAAGACGGCGATGTCACATGGGCTGTTACCATCCCTGTAACTCTAAAGCATTCGCATGTGGCCCCGTGTCACCTGTGTCCCTCAGCAGCCAGGAAGAGCTTCTCCATCTGCGTCAGGTGCGTTTGTAAATCTTTGTGTATGTCATCAAGGGAGCTGAAGAGAGTACTTTTTTTGTATATTTTGAGGATGCTTGAATGCCATTCCCTGCAGCGATATGCTGTAATTACCGTGATTCTGTGGCCTTTGTCCAGAGAGTAGCCCTGCCCGGCTCAGCGCAGTAGTGCTGAACCAAAAGTCTTCCAAAGTGACGCGTTTATGAGCGTGTTGGTGGGTGTCCTACTGCTGCGCGGCGCGTCTGAAGTGCTGAAGTTGACACTGGTGTGAGCTGGATAAGAAATGTTCTGCTGGTCCTGAGCAGCGTGCTTTTTTTCTGGTTTGGAGTGGAGCAATGCTTATAATCCTCTCTGTAATTGAACATCTTAGATTTTCCTCTGTTATTTTCTTGCTTTCTTTTTTTTAGAGACACATTTTAGGAGGAAGCAAGCGTATTACACAATTTCTGTCACGAGTTGCCTCTCATTGGGCAGCCGCGCATAGCGGGCAGATACTCACACTGTGTGTTGCCAGCTCAGCCTTTGCCACCATACATTCTCTTTTAATAATGTTTGGTAGCATTAACGTTCAGAATAACCGTATCGTCTCCTAGTGGTAGTTTTTATTCAGCGCTCGGGTACCGCCTGCTGGCCACGTAAATAGTGACGTAAAGGTGTACGCCCTATTATAAAAGACACCAAAAATGTCTTGTCCCTGGGAAGATTACTTGACAGAAAGGTCTCGGAGAAGATGAAGATAACCTTTCTAATTCCCTGGAACAGGGAAATAACCAAAAGTGAAAGACATTTGCTATAGTTCCCAGGTTAGTTGGTACAATACGGTAGGACATGGTGACTGCTGGCAGTGTCACTGCGCTTAAATGTTCTTCGGAAGAAGAATACGGTGAAAAAAACCATAGGCAATGTCTTGACTTGAGCTCTGCTTTGAGCCATGTGTTGGGAGCGCAGCGCCAGATGCTGGGAGAGTTTTCAAGGAAGCCATCCCTATCCGCTCGTCTACGCTTAGACATCGCCTTACGCGGCAAACAGCCTTTCCACAAGGAGGTGGCTTTGATTTGGCCCAGTCTGCCTGCTCTTACATGGTTTTGGAACCTCTTCTACAGCTCTTACTGGAATAAAGGATGTTATTTCATTGGTGTGGTCCTGTTGGGTGTTTTATAATCGTATACACACTTCAGAAAAAAAACAAGCCACGTTTAGAAAAAGTTAGCTTCAAGGCTTCACAGGATTATGAACTTACGAAATCAAGAAGTTGCAACGGGAACTATCTGTCACTGTAATTGTGAGAACTGATGTTAACAAGCAAAATTTAAAGATGAAAGCTCATATATAATAGAGATGTCTGGGATAGATATCTGAACAAATTAACTGAGAGAGAGCTTAACTGTTAAAATTACTTGTCTGGAGTAATACATTTCACAACTGGAATTTTGATGTAATGATAGATATTTGACATTTATAGGTGGAGAAGAAAATGTTTGGTTTCCTACCGCTTTTCAAATAGATGTTATAATTTTCATTTTAGTTTATTTTGGTTTGCCTTCTGAAATTATTGTACCTATTGGCTTCGTATCAAGGAATTAAAGCACTTGTTACAGTTTTTTACATTCAGCCCTCTTGATCTGACACTAATATGTTTTGCAAACTTGTGGTCTGTATCGCTCCAGTGTACGGAGCCAAATAGCTGCTAAAATGAACTGTTTGCAGAATTATAGATATACACATAACCCGTGTATATAGTGAAGTTTTAAAAAACTAGATTGCTGCGCAGAGGGACTACATTCTGAAATGTTCGTGCTCTTGATATTTAAAACGACTTTGTTTTTCCATACCTAGTAATCCCTTCTCTGCACATGGACTTCCTTGTCTGCAAACATCGATGCGAGTGCTCAGTTTTTTTACCTGAAATTTGGGATTTAGACAACTGGTTTGTAGCTATGGGGAAAAAAAGTTTATTAGGATGTTTGCTCTTCTAAACCTAAAATATATGATTTTTTAATTTATTTTTTTTTTTAAATTCCCTTCTTTCCTTCCTAAGAAAAATGGAATTACTATTTGGGAATTCAATTTAGGAGATGTATAGCTAGATACTTCCCATGCACTCATTCCACTTTGGACTTTATTGGGCCAGATAAAGATGAATTAATCATTGTAATGGAAGTTTACAGTTGCCTCGGGACCAGTGGTTTTCAGTTGATCGTACTTACTGTTGGTAAACAGAGGAAGGTCCTTAGCAATAATGTGGAGAACTGATACCTCAAAGAGGCCAATTTCTCAAAGTTAAACATGTTCTGAATGACATTCTTTGGAGATAAAAGTGTGAGCAGATATGAGATTGTGACTGAAGGGTGAATTACGGAAGAGGAAGCGTAGTAGCTTGCCAAAGAGCCACTGCGCCGTGCTTGAGAAAAGCGACTTCCGAAAACCCAGCTTTGTTTGGTGACAATATGAGGACCCCAGTTAGAAAAAAAGGTGTATATAATATCACAGTGTAAAAAGTGGGAAGGCAAATGTAATTCGATATGAACTAGAAGCTATGAAGTATAGTGGAAGTGAGACCAAGGATCAATCCTTGGCTTAGCTAAGGACAATAGAATATAAATTACGTTATATTAGGGGAAAAAATCCCCTTGTATATATAAATGGCAGCATTAAAAAGTTTAAGAAAATCAAATTGCTAGTAATGACAGATAAAAAGTAAGTGCTCAATATCTATTTCTTTTCTGCTTCTGGAAAGAAGTAGGAGAGCACACTCGTATTCCATAATGATGGTGAAGTATTTTCCAAGCAATTAGTTTCGAAGGAAAGCATTAAGCGGTATTTTTATGATGAATATTTGAAAGCAGCTGATTCAGATGAACTGAATTCAGAAGTAGATACATACTGTATTCATTTTAAAGGAATCTTGGAATACTCTAGAAACTCCTGGAAGCAGTGAACGTAATATTAAAGCTTAAAAAAAAAAATAAGATAGAAACCCAAGCAACGTGACCCATGTTGTAAAAGAGAAGCTAATAGAATGGTGAGGTGGGTTTCTATACATAACAGTTCAAAAGCTTTGAATACGGAGCATTACTGCTAGAATTCAAGGCAGAAGGTTTTTGGAAGATAAAGTCTTGTCAAACAAATGTGAATTCTTTCTTTGAGAATGTTAAAAGTTTGCCTGATAAAAGTAAGTGCTTTTGTACAGCCGCCTGGATAGTTGTATGCTTAGAAAGTAGATACATAAGCGACACTTTCAAAATTGGGATTGTACCCTTGAAAATAATTACTCTGAAAATAATTAGAAGGCCATAAAATAGATGATAGTTAAGTCCCTATCATCCACACGCACACACTGCCATGTTGCATTTAAAAGGTTTTTCTCTTTATTTGTTATATGTAGAAATAAGTCGTGATGAGGAGAACAGGCATTAAATTGTTCACGTGTATAGTATAGATAAAGCTGATAAAAGAATGTTATATCAGCTTCTCATGCCCACACAATAAAATTAAGCTGAAAAGTAGAAAACTTACAGAAAGGAGCCCTAAGTGCTGGGAAACTGGAGAAAATGTCTAATACCAAGTATTTAAAGAGATTAGTTAGCTGGCAAGAGAAGAAAATATCAGCTACTTACTGGTGAATTTTTCAGTCTAATGGAGAAAGACTTTGCAATCTTTGGAGAAAGATTGCCACCAGAACTCTTTAAAATGTAAATACGGTATGTATTTTTCGTGATGGGATCAACTGTAACAAACTCCCCAAAACAACGGTAAATTCTGCATTCCTTCAGGTACTCAAATAAAATTGGGATCTGTCTCTTCATCAGGTGCGGATTTTGCTTTAACCGAATAAAACATTTAAATTTACGTCTGAGGCAAATATAAGGGCCTGTGATATACCTGCTTCTTTCCGTCCTTGAATACTCCGATCAATGTGATTCTGAAGGATACCATTTCAGTTGGTTTAGAACAAGCCTGTGCGAGTCAGGTTTGTGGAGCAACACGTTAACTCATGTAATTTAGCACCAAATTTGCATGTAACACACTTTGCCGGTGCTGTTATGCATAACGCTAGTATTTTCACCTCATGCTGCCCTTTCGCCTTCTAATATTCCCTTCACTAATTGTTAAAGATTTTAGAAGATTCTAAACCTTTCATATATATAAAACTGGTCAAAGTTATGTCCATATATCCTAATATTAAATTAAAATAGGTACTAAATATTCTAATATTACATTAGAATAGATACTAAATTATTTTATAGATATGTTAAAGTTTTAAATTGAGAGGTACTTTATTACATTTTGGAATTTTAGAGCAAGGACTTGTATTAGAGGATTATAATTTCCCTTTTAATAATGTGAAAGTAAAAATTGCAATATTAGATCAGATCATCATTGCGAGATTTTTTTTTCACTCTCATTTTCCATCAGCAAGAAGTAGCATAGCGGATAGTTGCATAGTAAGGTCTCCATAAAGGACGTTATTTATTGTGCTGATACGTCACCCTCCATGATGAACAGCCAAGGGTGCCAAATAGCCACGTGTAAAATCATGGTTTGCTTTGCCTCCTTTGTGTTTCTTTCTTACTCCCGTCAGGATATCTTTGCCCTGCATTTTCTAAATTCCTGTTCTTCATCCCACCCAACCGAGCCGTGTACCTGTCCTAACCACTCTGAGAGCACCAGCAAAAAACTGGTTTCTGCCTAAACGGTCTCCTTGCCTGAACTGACTAAGCTCTGATGGCCAGCCCCCATGGCTAACCTGAAGTGCTTTGGATTTTTCTGTTTCATTTTCTAGTCCAACGTAACCAGTCAATTTCCAAGCCTTAAGCATTAATTTTTCCGGTTACGTTTTCCACGAGTCGTGGCGATCTGACATCTTGCTACCAAAAAAGAGATCCTGGCCACGTTTAATGTTGTGTAGTCACGGACTCATGCTTACCCCTTCCTCGACCGACGTGTTCCATGGAAAATAGTGTGTCAGCTGGGAGAAGGGATTTCTGGTAGTGACCTTTGAGGGCAAACCAAAGCTGTTTTGCTCTGGAGGAAGGAAGGTGCCTTTTCTCCTTCCCTGAGTGACCATGATTTTGTCATCTGCTGAGTTTCTGCCTGTATTGCTTGCCAGAGGATTCGCTTTACTTGTGCAAGCTCACGGCTAAATAGATTACAAGGTTGACACGCAACGTTTTTCCTTTCTTACGGTAGCTGTGGCAAATATCATTATCCATAGTTACATCTTCCCGGTTTTATCCTGTTCCTTTATGTATATTCCTACACTTCAACGATGAAATTTTAATGCACTGAATTACATAAGTCAATTATGCATTTTGTTTAGACACACATGTATGTAAATGTAGATATATTTATATAAAAGCCTCTGTGTGTTTTCATTTTGTTGCCTTTCAATGTCAATGAACCTTTTTATGTTCCTTCTAGAAAAGAACACCTGATTTCTTGGGTGTAATTTGCCGGAGGACCTAAAGAAAATTAGTAGTCTTAAATCTTGCATTTAAAATGCCTTAGACACTTGAAAAGGAAACTTAAAAGGTTGAAGTCACATAAGTGTGTTTGGAAATGCTGCTCCGCCTGTACGATGCCCGTCATTCTCTATGGTTTCAGCGTATGCCCTCGTGCTAACAATCTTTGCTGTGTCTCCTTAAAGAGAAATGTTTCAATATGCAGCCTTCAGTCCTAATCCCCTTCTGGTTGTGCTCTGTCTGTGTCAACATGGGATAATCAGTACTGAAGTTCACGTGCTGGGGGAAGAATAACATCAAGGAACACTGTAAGTCGTTGGGTTTTTTAATGTGTATGTACATATATGTGTGTGTATATATGTATTACATGACTTCTGTAGAGATATTTGTTTTGTTGTTTGGGGTTTTTTGAACGCTACGGGATTTTGCAGAGCTTTACATGCTGCTGGCCAGAAGTGTAACACTGTTTTTTTTCAGCTGAGTCCCTATAGGTAATTATAACCATGATAACCATCCATTGTTTGTGAGTTGCTTAAAATATTGCTCCCAATATATATTAGTTTGTCCTTCAACATTGAGTTTTGTTTGTTTTTTCCACTCACCTGCCATCTTGACATTACAGCTCATACAATTCTATGTCCTCTGCAAATTTCAGTATCTGCTTGACCCTCTACAGGAATAAATATGTAGTAAATAACATGTTAATTAACATGCTAACCACCAGAGATAATGAAAACTGATGATTTAATTTCTCTTTGGTCTTTTCTGTCTCTTTCCGGTTAACCAAGGCTTAATCCATAATAAAACTTTTCCTCTTGTCCCATGAGCAGTCCCAGGTTTTACTGTCAAGAACTTTTTAAATTAAAAAATTATATTTTAATATAATTTTATATTATATAATATGAAAGTATATACTTTAGCTCTCTTTAGCAGAAGATGTTCCTGTTGTGCTTGCACTGTGCAAATTAGGCAGAAATTCATAACTGGTTTTTAATATTTTCCTACATCACACCCTTTTAAAGCAATCATTTTTGACTGCTGGGACCCATGATTTTGGAGCCCTAGCTAGCACAGGATAACTAGATTTGCTACCCTGCAGCCTTTTTCATTTTCCCTTAACTACTGCATTAGAGCTCGCGGTTCAGCCAGATGACTCGGAGGCTCCAGCAGAACTCGTGAATAACTGTATCTCGGCCTAATGAAGTACAGCTTTTCAATTTATCTGTGTATTCCAGTATTTCTTACCACTAATGTTCAGAAACTTTGTACACGACTTATTCCAGCGTCTGGAGAAAAGGGACAAAATAAAGCATTTACCTGCTTTTTGTAATGTTGTTGTCTTTTAAAATCCAGCCAGACCACCGGTTCTTTCTTTAACTTTCCTTCATCCTTTATTTACACTTTCAAGAATTGTTTATGTCTTTGGTTACTTACTTTTCATGGTCTGCTTTGGAGTCCTCCTAATTTACATCTTACATTTTTAACCTGCCAGGAATTACGCTCCTTTCTAGGGAAGAAGGATTGAATAATACAAAAGAAAGATTGTATCTGTCACTGTCAGAGAAAAATAGTATATTTATGCCTTATAGCATATGGATCAGTATATTTATTCACTGAGTTATAGTGCTAAAGTATTCTTACAAAAAATTCAGTAATTTTTAAACTTACTTTAGATTAAGGTGGGGGGGGGGGGGATCTGGCTGGGGAACATCCTTCTTAATATGACTTTTCCAGGAGACATCAGAGGAATTTTTTTTCTTTCAAATTCCACCCGTTTGGTTAAGTCAGCTTCACTTTGGGATTTTTCTACAGGGGGAAGAGCAAAAGTGTGGTAACTTCATCTTTACTTGCACTAAGAAGGTATTATTATCCATACAGTATCATTATACTAAACTTCGTAAGGTACCTGAAGAGCTTGTGTGCAAATCTAATCCTTCCACATTGTCCTTGGGTCATATGGACTGACATTTTAAAGCTTTTTTGAAAGACCTACTTAAAAAAAAAAAAAAAAAGAAAATGAAAAATGTCTGCCAGTTACATAAAAAAACTTGTGAGATATTTGCTATTTCAGCAGCAAATTGAATTTAAGGCGAGTCTCCTATTTGTGAGGAAAAACACCTGTAAGTCAGTAATAACATGGCTTTTCCTCATTTGTGGGATAGACATAACTTCCGTTTCATCTCCCCTCCATCAGTCTCTTTGTGTTCCTCTGCACATACGTCTCTTCCATGGAGCTGTTCTCCGTCTGTAGGACGGTGCTCCACGTACAGGAAAATAGGGGTTAAAGAACATTTTCGTAAAGTTCAGAGGAATGTGGAAATGCTGCTAATGATCGTGTTAGTTCTAGAAAATATCAACGTCATATTGTCCGTACTTAAGGATTATGCCTTGGAGTCCTTAAGAAATTTATAGGCCCTGATGTATTCTTTAGAATCAAGGAACATAATACGCAGAATATAATATAATAAAATGAATTAATGAATTGCTTAAAGTATATATATTATCAGACAAAGGCAAGGATTCTGTAGTCACCAAAAATGCAAGATGGTGACAGTATTTATGGATAGTATTTGTGCATAAATTAATTGTGCTGCATTTTGCAATTCATGACTTGTTTATACCAATTACGTTTTCTAGGCACATGCTATCATTTTTCTGCAGGAGTGATTGTACTCGTGTAGTAAGATCTTTCTGTGAATGAGAATGATTTAAGGTCTAAAATGTGTTTATACTTTTATATATGTAGAAATATATATGTATATTTATATTTCTGATGATTTCTTTGTTTTTGTCTTCTTGCAAAGAACTTTGACTGAAATCAAAGCAGAAAATTCATCTAAAACGTACCCAAGTTTTGACTGGCTCCAGTGCCATAGTATTGCTATTGAAAGCAGTCAGATAGGATAAAAGCCTGTTGACAGGCAAAGAAATACTTTAGGTCTCCACATCCAATTTAGGTTTCCCAGTGCCACTACAAAATCCGCCAGACAAATATGTCGTATTTAAATTGCAGGAGTGTCGTGTCTACATCATCCACGACATCGTTAGGCTTTTCCCCTGTAGGTGTTCATGCGAGCTGTTGAGATGAGCTAGTCGAAAGCTGCGGTGTGCTGGTGCTCCTGGTGATTTGCAGAGTTCTGCAGGAGCGGGCGCTGTGCTAATACCTGTACGGAGCGCGGTGAGACAGATTATAAAGAAACCACGGTAGTAGTGGAAATAAAAGAGCTGGTTCAGACTTAGGAGTAATTACAATGGCTGTGATTGTTCTACACCTAATACTGCTATCAGATGAGGAATTTATGAAGCAACTCTGAGAGATCTCCTTTCACGTGGCTGTCCCAGTTGCTCTACACCGTTCCATACGACTGCTTGGCGGCAGTGGAGCGCGAAGCATCTGGGATGCATCTTTAATACCATCAGTACTTCAGCGGTGTGGCAACAGACAGCTTAGAAGTTCCTCACTCGGGTACTGGTAATGCCGTAGCTACATAAGAAACCCCTTGCTGTCTGGTATTATGTTGATTATTTTATTTCAGTAAGTTAATTGCTTTTATCCCCTTCTGTCCTTGCCACCTTTCCACTGTGTTGAAGTCTCTGGAAAAAATCTGTCATGAGCAAAAGGAACAAAAAATTAAAATAGAAAAGCTGAGCTGTACTCAGAGACAATGGGAGTACGGCAGTGCTGCGTGCTCTGTGGCACATTGTTAAGCCAATTCTTAAGTGTATTAAAAACAAATATTAAAAACAATGTACTGTTGCAGATGATCACGCAGACTCTAATGAAATAATCTTCCTTACCCGATTTTTGTGCAAATCATTACACGCATAGGCATTTTCAAGCTAAGGCATTCACTTGTTCCTGGTCATTGTCCTACACACCGATCCTTCAACTGTCTGCTTTGCAGCATAATTCATATGCTTTTTTCTTTTTTTATTTTACTCTTCATTTTGTTTTTTTGAAGATGGTAATAAGGAAGCGTGAGGCCTTTCAAAACCTGTCACATGGTGATTGAACCTGTCTGTTTTCCAATTCAAAATACATTTTTGACATCTCCAAGATACCAAAAAGAAGAGGTTCATATTCAATCTATATATTGATACCCAGCTCTGCGGTTCTTGTAAAGAAGAGACAAAGCTATCACCAGCTCACCGAGAGTGCTAAAGAAATGAGAACTTGAGGGAAGAGCCACTTCAAGCTTAACCCAGACCAACGAAGTTATGCGAGTGGAAAAGAGATGCAATTTAATAAATTGGCAACGACCATTATTGTTTCTCATATCAAGGTTATTTGTGTTCTGACTTTCAAAGTGTTGCACGTTGCCTCAAAGGCCCGGTGTCTGCCTCCCAGGAATTTTCCTGCCTCTGTCCAAGGCTGAGATAGATTACAGAAATTAGATAATTTATCTTTATGTCAAAACAAGTGTATATATTTTACATATTGCATTTTCCATTTTAAAAGTCGCTAAAGGGCAAAGTCATATAAAAATCAAAATCAATAGATAAAGTGCTATTGACTAAAACCTTTTTAATTTACTTTTACGTAAGATTTTAGACCCAATTTTGCAGCACTTATTTTCCAAAATGTATCAAAGGATCTTATCATTAATAACATTTAAGAATTTAGAAACCATACTTAAGATTTCTGGGAAAGATTTTTTTTCCCCCACTGGAATTGATGTTTGTCAGAGTATTTCTTTCTTCTTTCACAGGACAGGGAACAGTACACAATGTTTCACATATTAAGACGAAAAAAAATGTTGGGTTTAACCCGGTACTTACAGGTGTTAAGACCCCTTCCTCTTCCTCCTCTGCTTTTTACTCCTCCTCCGAGGTGGAGCTCCTCCTCTAGGTGGAGCTACAGATCTGCATGTGACTTCATTAGGAAGAGTTTTATAATTCTTTATTAGCCATTTATATCTTACTTTCTCAATATTGTCTTCAGTGAGCCATTGGTTTTTTTGCTTAATGACTAAGAATAAAAGATTGGTTTGAGCCGTTTGATTAAAACAGAAACAACGACGAGAAGACATTTTCATGGTTCAAATGTTGGAGCACCTGCAGAAAGTGCAGAAGAATATTGAAGCGGTTATACAGTAACTTTTGAAATAGAAAAACAATGGACAGCAGTGCTTAGCTTTGCCAGATTATCAACATGCAGTACTTACTGTATATTGTAGAAGCAGAGAACTTGTGCAGCAAATGTGTGTAGACCCTGGGTTCAGTTTAGATCTCTACATCACGATGTGAAGGTTCGTTTCTTCAGTTGCGTGTCTGCTTTCTGATGTCACCACTTTGCAGATTATAAGAAAGACTTTATTAGATTCTATTTTTCTGTTTTAATAGGATTGGGGTTTTAATGCTTTCTTTTTTTTTTAATGTGGGGTGGTGGGGTTTTTTTTGGTCCCTGCACTGACAAATTAATTCCCTTCCTTCCTTACTGGAAAACGTCAAAGAATCAGAAGGATTTTTTTTCTCTGAACATCCCTAGGCAGCGGTAGAACATTTCCAAACACTACCTATTGAACCGGAGTTTTCTTTACCCACACCTCCCTTCTTTCCTTATAAAAAGAGACCTTCACAGGAATTTTCAGACAGCTGTTAATTTAAATGAAATTTCAAAAATCTGCAGAGAACCTGGCTGTGGCCGGGAGTCCTCCAGAGAGAAATGTGTGTCGCATGTTCCACTGTAATGAAACTGCCTTCAATAAAGTTAAAGGGGACAACACCACTTACCTTTGGGACGGAATGGGTTCTTCCCCGATTTCTTTTCTTTTTTTCATCTGGTTCTTCCTCCAGTGAAGTATTGCCTCCTGACTGGCAGAATAATAAGAAAAAAAGTGAATATTTTAGCAAAAGGAAACATTTTCCCCCAACCCAAGATATATTGCCAGAGAACAAAATTCTAAAGAAAAGGTATAAAAGGTATATAAATGAAAATCTGTTTGAATGTAGTGCTTTCATCAACCGTGTGTCTGAGTTCAAAGGGAAGAATTATGAAGATTCTCTTGTTGATTTGAGTTTCTGTTTGTGAAATGGTATCATATTAAGGAACTCTCTCTCCCTTGCTTTTTCTCTTCTGTTTCCAAGTGGGAATATATTCAGAAAGAGCAGAGAAAACATCAGGGTTTGCTTCTGAAAAAGATGGTGGAATAATTTGATTACAGTAGAATTGGAAAATGAAAGCTGTTTCCAAAGGTTTGCCTAAAACATCTTCTTAGATATCTTCTTTTTCTTTTTGCTAAATATTTTACAATCTTTTATTGTCTGTGTGATGCTCTGTAGTACAGAAAAAAATTAAGATTATACTTCCTCTGAAGATGATTTATGCTTAACAAACACCACTTTCAACTCATGAAAGTAATTTTTCCCAAAGTGTAGCTTCAGATTCAAAAAGCATTTTCTCCATACATTTGAAGTCAATAGTATCTCCTTTTCAAAACAGGAAACATAGAAATATGTATTATTGTAAACAGTTTTAAATAACATCCTATTTTCATAAATAACATCACACCGAAGACACACTGAAATTTGTACTTTTCAGTAAGATCTGTCATAAATGTGGTCAGACAAGAATTGTTCACCAGTCTTTAACAGAACAGAGCCAATAAAGTGCAAAATGCCTTTCCTAAAGAAAAAAAAAGTATCATAAATTGCAACTTAAATAATTTATTTTTACATTGTGTAATTTAAGAAGTACATTGCTTTGTAGGAGGAAAATCTTTTACAAATTGTTTTTTTCATCAGTTGACATGTTTTTGTAATCCACTTACTTAGCTGGTCAGCACGAGTCAATACAAGCTAAGGAATGCAACAATTGCCTTTTATTCAAAGTATTGCAAAAATATGTTTAACACTGCCATGAAACTAGGAACTAAGATTCCTATTTCTGGATTTTCTATTTATTTCCTGCATGTTTTTTGCGTGAATAACGCAATGAGTGCAGCCGTGCTCCTTGCACGCTCCTCACCTGGTTATGCTGACTGTTTGTGAAATGGGAGCCGTAGTCTCTCTGACTTTTGAAAGCTGTGAAAGATATAAATTCTGTCACCTATTGTATTTCATTTTATGTAGCGTTTTGCAAATTGTCAAGTGCTTAAAACAGTACTCAAAGGCATCACGATGACTCTTAAGAAGTATCCAGCGACTACTGGAGCTGGAAGTCTGAAGGAATAGGCATTGATGAGATACACAATACTAAATACAGAATATATTAATGTTCAAAATTTCAACATATCTATGTCTTTTTGTTCAGGAATTTTCAGGCACCTGAAATTTCTCGTATAAGCAATATTATTTTCCTAAGTGGCATAACTCTGCTGAAAGTAATGGGTCAAATTATAGTTAAAAGTACTGCCACGCAAACTTTCATTCCTTGCAAGAAAAATTTAGGTTTTCAGTCGGTCAGGCACTAAGCTGGTGTGACAACTCATACAATAAAAGGGACCTTATTTAAAATTTAAAAAAGGAGAGCCGTTGGACATGGATATTACTGCATTACTCAGAAAAGAGTTAGGAAATAAACTTGGATAAAAAATTTTTCTCATAAGGTGTCAGTGGTCAAATCTTCGAAAACAATTACTTTGTTCATTTAGACTATGGAAGTTTTCTCACAGGTCTCAGAAGAATATGTGTGGATTTTAGCTGAGTTAATCCAGGGGACATGAAATCTTTAGTTATTTAGAAAATTAGAATGTTCCTTCTTGCTCTGTAGCCACTAATACCAGGAGACAGGGGAGGTAGCTACGGCCTAGCTGACGGACATATGGTGTAGCAAAGCTCATTAGCTCTGTTGTCCTTAGCAGAAAGGTTTATTACTTACGGGCTGATCTGTGGAGAGAGAAAAGCTGCAAGGAAATTACTGAACGTTGTGTTGCATTTCTGTGTGGCTTGGAGCTTCTTTCACATACGATTGCGCATCTGGCTGGTGGTCACTAGGAGCTTTTGGGCTGTCCCAGCACTTCCAAAAAAAAAAAACCCACCACCTGGTCTGTCAGTCACGTCGATGTCACAGAAAAGATACCATCGCAGAAGAGAGGACTTGCAGGAGTAGGACAGAGTCCAGGCTTCTGCGCAGCTCTTTTCCTCTGGGAGAACTATTGGACTTCACTCCAGGCTGGCTGAAAGGCCACCGATATCTTCTCTTGCTCTGGTCGCCCCAGTGAGTGCAGCGCAATTCCATTAGATTTGAGGAAAAGGGAAGGCTGTGGCATTGCCATAAAAAATATCATTATGAAAATTTAGAAAGGCATCATAGGCTAATTACAAGTAGCCAGAACATACTGAATCCGCTGCTCTGTAAACTGCCGCCTTAGGCTCAGATCTTGGAAGAAGGCACCAATAGATGATCATAACCATCCCAGAGCTGGGCTGTATTGTCTAATCATTATCGTAGCAAAGTTTTTGGGATCAGGAGATCAGTTTCAATATTTGTTGTTGTGTAAGGATTCGGCTGTTAGAAGCATGTGGTCATTTGATTTTCCAGGTATACGAGAGGCACTGCCTATAAAAGCGAGTTTCCATGTGGAGAGAATATTCTCTGTCTCATGAACATGCTGGAGTGTTCTGAGAACAAGTGCCCAGTGCATTTTTGGGGACTGACCTTCTCATGGCTGCGCGGTCACTACACTAATATTTCAAATTAAGAGTTAAAATTGGCAATGTGGAAGCAGTTTCACCGCGTGTCTGTATCTGAATGATATCTAGCCAGAAAAACACTCTACGGGCTTGAGAAAATTTTGCTAGGTGCAAAAACGTGAGCGCGTGTGCTTGTGTCACTCTGTTGGTTGGTTTGGTGCTTCCATTGTCTTTTAAGTTCAGAGCAGAAGTAAAGGGATGGTATGCACAGGGAAAGTCATCAATAGTAAATTGAATGTTATTGACTGAATGAGCTACCAACTCACAGTCATCAGCAAAAAGAAGCTCACTAATGAAGAAATCAGCCACACGTGTCTGCAGACTGAACAACTTGCATCAGTAAGGAGCGGAATAAATACAGCTCTGCCAATGGCACAAAGTGCTTCCATCTGCACAACAGAGACAAGACGGAAAGGAGCATGGGAACCATTTATGATATTCAAGAGATCTTGCCATTTTCCACCTCTCTAGCCATCATCTTATTACAGAAGACTTAAATATGTCAGAAATAGAATTTGCAGGGCATTCACAGGTCTGCAAAAGCTTCGAGAGTCCCTTATAATTTACATTGTCAAAACCTTTAGTTAGGTCAATGGTCGGCAAGCAAAGACTGTAATTTGACTTGATACTATTTGTAAAGGGTCATGTGTGTAGTGTTACTTTCTTAATAACTCCACGTTGAAGTTTTGGGAAGGCAGATTACACAAAACAGAAATTGAGTTGCTCGGTTTAGGTATGCTCAGATTTTCCTAGCACCAGAGAAGAGAAATGCCACAATAATTATCACAGTTTGCATCACTATTATTTGTAACAGATATTGTTGGTGTCTTTGAATTGCTGTGAAATTGACTCTTGCTTTCAGATAATGTGAAAAGACCACGTGGTGTTGCTTTTTAAAATGTCCTTTCCGTACCTGTGTTGTACATCAGTGAGCGGACTGGTTCAATGTCAAGGCTCTGTAAAGGAATGAACATTCTGGACTGAAAAATTAAACAACAGATCTTTGCATTTTGAGCACAGGAGACTACACATTGCAGGCTGTGACAAATTTCTGTCACTCCCAGGACTGTGACTAAGGGTGTTTTTCTCTACACCTCTGTTACCAAAGTATTGTATCGAATATATTGAGTTGACGTGCTCTAAGAGGCGGAGAGGTACGCACGCTGTCACTCCTGCCCAAGCAAGAGGTGTGTAATCCTGGTTCAGAGACTGCTTTGAATAGGCTGATGATGACAAGTACAGGTTGAGTTTGAGCTTCTTTTCTCTGGGAAATGGTATCGATTTCTCTAGATTCAATGCCATTCCAGAGTCCTTTCAGGAGTGGTGGGGTTTTTATGTTAATTTAAAGTGTGTTTATACCATTTTGTGACTACATTCTACATTAATGGACACCTACTTCCGTCATGTCCAACGCTGTCTTGGGCAGCTGTCCTATAGGTAAGTTGTGCCACTATGAAATCTTATTACCTGCAGCTGCTGGTTTCCGGTTTGTGTTTTCAGCTGACAATCCAAAACTCATGACAATGCTTGAAGACGGAGGTATAGTTCCTGAAAATTGACAAGAGCTTAGGATAAGTTAGAGGAATTGGAGGAGAAAATAACAGCAAGCAGTTGTCCTGGTTTCAGCTGGGAAAGAGTTAATTTTCTTTCTAGTGATTGCCCTGAAAGGAACGTCAGTAATACCTATTGTTTTCAGTTGGTGCTAAGTGATGTTTATACTATTCAATGACTTCTTTCAGCTTCTCATAGAAGCCTGGACTGAACGACGGAATGGCCAACGGAATATTCCGTACCATAGGCGTCACGCTCCGTAAACCGGGGGCGGGCGGGGGCGAGGGTCCGAGTCAACAGTCACTGCTCCGGATGGTGCCAATTCACCGGGCTGGGAGAGTGACCCGTGTCATTATTATTATTATTATTGGTATTATTATTGGTATTTTTCCTTTTCTGTTATTGTTTCTATTAAAGTGTCTTTATCTCAACCCACCAGCGTTTTTTTCCTCCCTTTCCCCTCCTTTTTTTCCCTCTTCTCCCCACCCTTCTGGTGGAAAAAAGGGAGAGGGGTGAGATCGCAGCTGCGTGGTTCCAGTTGCCAGCTGCGGTTAAACCACGACAGCAGCGTACCGCTTTTTGAATTTTGAGACTGAGGGAACAGTCTGGGGTTTTTTACCGCAATTACATAACTATCTGAATAAAATGGGAAAGAGGGTTCTTCTTCTGAAGTCCCCCAAAATTAAGCAAAATTTAATTTTCATTCAGGCTGAAACGAACAAACAAAAAACCCGAGAGTATATCTAGCACAACTTAAAAATAAATAAAAATACATATCATCCATACATGTTGAATGAAATATGAATCAATTCAAAACTAAGTGATTAATTCTGATTTTCTTAAAGTTTTTTAAAACTTTTACAACAACAAGTGTAAAGCTGTTGTAAAGCTTTTCTAACAGCAGTTTGGCAAAAACAAATGCGTTTATGTATGTGTCAGGGTTGTCTGATCTGTATTATTTTCCCCAGAGAAGTGTGAAGCAATGTGTCCACCTCTGTGCACCTTCAGAAAAAGGAAATTGAAGCGATCTTCCAACCCACTTGCTGGATTGCTGATGAGTTACTGATTATGCCCCTTCCAGATGCAGCAGAGTAACACATTATGACAGTAATATCTAGATAAAATACAGTTACGCTTGCACGGTGCAAGTAGTGGACAATCTGCATATGTACATCATATTTAAATCATATCCTAACACCTCTGTGTACAATATCCTTTCTATTGAAACAAAGGCGTAGGTTAACTTGGTGTTATCTCCAGCCACTCTGAGTCCTCAGTCCTCTCTTTCCTACTCATTATATTTTCTGTCATATCTACCACTCCATCCTCATTCTTTTAGATTCTTTCCACGAGCATCCTCACTGAGAGTCAATCTCCCTCCCTTCTTCCCTCTCTCCTTTTCCCTTCCTCTTTCTTTCTTCCTTGTTCTCCTTCTCATTCTCCTCATCATCATCCTCCTCCCCCTTCCCCTTCTCCTTCTCCTTTTCTTCTTCACTGTTAGTGGAAATAAAAAATTGTGTAGACAAAATCTCAGGGGCACTGACCTGTAAGTTTTTTAAAGGAAACCAGTGGAAAAAACCCCAAACCTATCCAAAGAAATAACAAACAACATCCTCTGCTAAAATTCAGAGTATACACTTGTTATGACAAGCTGTTCGTGTCATCAGGAGAGGTAAGGGCCGTGTCTAGCTCCCGCGCAGCTAACGAGTGGGATTACACTTCTGCAACACACCTAAAGCCGGTGACATAATACACAAATGGGGCATAACAGGACCTTCATTTTGATGCTTTTCATATTGGTATGTGTTTAAGTGACTGTTATGGGATCACCCAAGTCGGTGGTTCTCAAATTGTGGTCTGTGGTCCACAGAGAGCCTCTTTATCGCATCGTCCTGTTGTCCCCCTGCCTCCTCCGCTCCTAACCAAAGACAGCTGAAATACATTAGATACTTTTCTAATAATGCTTTACCAGAGAGCTAGCTCTTAGATTTGTATTTTCCAACTCTGGGTCGAACTGCGATGGCACATGTTGTTAGTAATGAGAAGAAAAGGAGGGATTAGACTGCATTTTATTAAGAAAAAGTGTTTTGAGGAAGTGTGTAAACTTTCTAAGCAGGGTCACTGTCAGCGCAGCAACCGCGTGAGCTGGACTTCAATTTTTGCCTTCAGACTCTTTGGCTGTCATAAAAATTGCAGCTCATGGCTCTGCCGGGTGTTAGCAGCGTAGGCACGTGCCCCCTCCTGTGCTTCATGCTGCTGTCGCTTAGGAAGAACGGTTATTTTGGAGCTCTGCAGGGGTACCATTTCTCCTTCTCTTTGAATGGGGGTGGCGTTGGGTTCTGCCAGCCACTTTTGGTTGGCAGAACACAAAAGCTGTGTCTGTCCTCATTGCTTCTTTCCTCTCCCCTCTCATTGGGAGAGTAGAGGCAGTGACAGTGCCATGATGAAGTGTTTGGCTGTGCCAGCAGCAATTAGCTGCTCAAACAGTTGCCTCTGTTCCCCAGAGAAAAGCTAGTAAAGCAGATGAAAGCATCCTGTGGGCTGGACTTGATCCATGGACTACCTGTAGAACCTGCAGAACTCATTAGCATCTCCCCTATTGCTTATCTTCTGCTAGATGTAAAGGTATATCTAATTTAATTTTAAATTTTATATTCTTTTAATGAGACAGAGTGTGTTTCGTAAGGACATTACTTGCAATACATAGAGCAGTTTTGTCAGGGTAAAATGATGTGTGTCTTGGACGTAAAGTGCTTCCTAGAGGGCTTAGTGACATAAATATTTCTACTGCTAGAGAAAGCCGTAAGGAAGTCCACCAGTAAAAATCAAAGAATATGCTAAATAAGATCTTAAACAAGACTGTATTAAAAAGTAATAAAGTTTGATGAGTTAATTTACAAACTGCAAAGGAAGCAAGGACGCCGTGTTTATGTAAAGATTCTACTTACATGTAATTTATTATTTCTGAAGACTGAAAGGCCAAATCCCAAGGACTTCAGTGGAAGTTACGTGCGGGATTACACTCCAGGATAGTAGTTAACTGCCTCCTAAGCTCTTATAAGAGATATTAGAGGGTTAAACGCTCAGCTTGTAGCTGTAGCATTTAAACTTGAGCTTGGGAAATTTAAATTCAATAAACGTCCTAGCTAAGTTCTTTTCAGAAAACAAGTCTCATGCATTTTTATGTGCTTCTCTATTATTTAATATGCTACACCTTACTTAGACTTAGTCAGAGTTCTGAAAGAAAATAAAAAATACAACTGGGATAGCTTTTAGATGTACTCTGCCAAATATTATTTTGCCCGGGTCGTGTGTGGGGTGCTGTCATTAGTGTTCTGCGCTAGAAATTTTGTTGTTGTTTGTATTTTTTTGTTTTTGTGCCCTTTGTTATGACCTTGGGCCTCAATCAGCTCATTAAAAATTAAATTGCTTATTATAACCTGGCTTCATTTTCCACTTTGATCAGAGAGCACAATAGGTTCCTTAAGTGGATTTACCCATAAAATATTCTGGTAACGAGAATAGAAAAGGCAAGTTTAATAACTTTAATATCAAAACAAAAGCTGCAGAAATACCACCCAGAGGATAATAACAAACATTTTATCTAACAAAAAGGTAAAACTCCATGCAATATGAAAATTCTGTTTTCTAGCTTATTAAATGAGCGTATTTAACAATTTGAAATCAGTATAATTTCCACTTCTTCCCTGGCTAGTGCTCCTCTCTCATCAGCACATGAACATTACAGCATTATTTAATTTGTACTGCAATAATTTGAATTCAAAGAAAGAGATAAAACTGTTTAAAATCACAGAGAAATGTTGCTGCATGCTGTTAATTTCTTATTTTTTAACTATTGCTCAGTTTTGCTGTGTTCGCTCCTTACCTGCTGTCCAGGAGTTTTGTCTCATAGATTTTATCTCACAGGCATTTGCGCGCGCAAAGGTTTGGGAATGGGTGGTGGTACAAACAGAACATAAACATATCTGTGACGTGAAAGCCCAAATCCACTTAGTGTGGTCTCCTGTTTCTGGCAGGGTCTAGGGGAAAGTATGAGAGTAGGAAAAAAATATACTGATACTTCTCCAGCATTTTAACTGAGCTTTCTGTCACCTTTGGCGCCAGCGATCTTTTGCCTATACAGGCAAATGATCTTAAAACAGAATAGTCCCATGTAAACATGGATGTGTGATTTTTTTTTATTATTCCCTTTTCATTAGTCTCCTTTTTCAAAGGTTTCACTCATTCTGAAAGGAGATCAAATCCCTGCAATTTAAGCGACCGGTCACAAACCGTGACCGATGAGTAGTTCAACTAAGCAGATCGCAGTTAAGTCTTGGATTACACGTGGTGAAAACCCGCAGAAAATGTTTGTAGGAAGAGGTGGAAAATAATTCATAATGGAGGGAATTGAGCAATGATGACTATCAGAACCGGGAACCAGTCTGTCAAATGTAGCTTACGTTTGGCGGTTCTTAATGAATAAGGATCTGAAACAAATAATTGAGAATAACTTTAGGAGGAAACATGAAATAAATTTGCTCTTACTAGTAAGCTAGCTTCTGAAAATGGAATTGAAATTGAAATCAGTATTACTTTTAAATAAATACAGTAAGATGAAAGATTTATTTTAGGATCTCGTCATAACGTTACAGCTACCAGACGAGGGGTGGCAGGCTTAACGTTTGGCAAGGGCGGCTGGTTCAAGCCCGGGCTACCACCCCCTGGGAAAGCGAAGAGGCTTCAAGGCGCGTCTGCCCCAACAGAGAGGTCTCCCAATGAGAGCGAGCGCGAGCGCTGACTCGTCAACTCCAGCTAAAACCCCTGAGCGTACCCACACGTGGCAAAGGGCTGGGAAGGGGCATTGTTTTGCTCTCACCACTCACTTGTTTTTCAGTCAAGAAGACAGTAAGATTTTTTCCTTCTTTATCACACTTGCATAGTCGCCATTCTTTTTTTTTTTGGTAAGAATATAATACACAGACATTGAAGATGTAAATTAAAAGACTGAGCATGCAATACTTTTCAAGAAGTTTTTGGATTTTCTATATCGTTTTCAGATTTTTGGAGAATGTTCTAGGAGAGAATTTGCTTACTGTCATTCCAGTCTTTTGTGTTTAGAACTTTACAAGAAAAGAGCAAGGCAGAAGCAAAATATTTCACACGTCTGTTTGTCCTATTTGTAAGTCTCCTTACAACTGTCTGGAAAATTTTTGAAAACCTATTTTTTTCTTTAAAGTATATTGTATTATAAAGGGTCTTTTCATGACAGATTGTATAATAAAGAGTCTTTTTATTAAAAAAAAGTTTAATACGCATAAGTTTAACACCCATAAGTTTAAAAAATTATTTAAGTTTGAAAACAAATCTGCCTTGTGGATGGAGTGCATTAATAGTCAGCAGCCAGCTGATAATATAGAACATTTAGACAGCTCTAAATTTGTCTCTGGATATTAATGGTTGACTGAATTATTCAGTTTTGCAATCTACTATTCATATATATATATTTTTTTTTAAATGAAGACATTTTCCTTGGAAAATCACGATGGCCTAAATCAATCTCTGATTTCTGTAAATAGCCTGAATATATTTCCCCACACGATGTGTACACTGTATGCAGAATAATTTTTATAATAAATCTATTAGAATCTTTCATGGGTACAAATCCAGAGAATGGCAAGATTTTTTTATATGTTCCTATTATTTATGGTCACAGTTTGTTTTATGAGTAATTTCCTATATGACGGTGATTATGAACACACTGGTATTTTTCAGTCTTAGGCTGAATGTTGTATTAAATCATTTCTATTCCGAACAATATCCTGATATAGGTCAGTGATTTGAAATAAGCTTTGATCCATCATTAAAAAAAATACACTCTTTGCATGTATATTTTCTCTAATGTAGTGCTTTTGACTGCTTTCTGTATTCATTGTGAGCAGATCACTCATTAAGGAAAAATTATTCTGTTCTCAAATTCTCCAGCCGCTGCCATTCACAAGTGATTAAACCAGTTTTAAAATTAGGGAAGAACAACAGTAAATTAAGGATAAGAATAATTAATAAGCGAAAACCTCTTAAAAACCAGAGTATTCAAAATGAAGATGTATATGAATATATAATAAAATTGATATACATATATACATACACATTTATGTATTTGCACACACAAAGCTATATCTATTTACATATATGTATGCTTGTAGAGACAGAGGGAAGATATGCTTTAAATATATAACCAAATGAATCGAGGACATATATGTATTTTCAATATTAAAAAAAATAAATATGGGGTAATACTAAAGAAGTATTTTATCTGTGTATGTAACAGAACCCTTTCCCTCCTTGTCACTGGAAATATCTAGAACTGCCCTTATGGTTTGTTCCGTATATCCCATATCCCGTAAGAAATGTGCTGCTTTGTGATTGCACTGGCTTTTGTTCTCATTGCTTAGGTTCTGTAAATAAAGCTGAAGAGTTTTGATATATTGCAAAACACGTGCAGTATCTGGCAGTACTGGGATTGCTTGTTTCTCACACAGAGTTATGGCACTCCGGTTAACTTCCAGGAAACACGTGACACTCGGTACTGTCTGTAGTGCAGCTGACGCTAAGGTGTACGCTCGCCTGTAAGCGTGGGCTCTGGCCATCCCAAATCAAAGCACCGTAACGCACATTTAGTATTGCTCAGGTATTTGCGTTTTTCCCATTATGTAAGGGTTAGACTTTTGCATTCAATTTAGCAGGTGAAAATACAAGTTAGAGTTCACAAGTAGTTAGTGCCTAGTGTGATTAAACATTATATTATATTAAATTAAATTCTGGTCTGAGTTTAAAGAAGGCACGTTACCTTCATTACACCATTTGTAAACCAATCAGCTGTTTCGCCTCCCTCCCCATCCCTCATCTCAGACAAGACTGAAATTGGTTTATTTCTTTTCATCCGGGAGGAGGAAGTAATCTAAAATTCTGTTCTGGAAAAAAAAAAAAAACACAAACCCTCACATCTGTACTCTTTTGGTAGAAGGTTTGTACTTCATTATTTTTGAGATAAGCCTTTGAACATTCTTTCTGCAGGTAGACCACGTTCGCTCGACAGAGGGAACACGCATTTCTAGCGTAGCGGGTCGTTTTGAAAAGACCAGCGGTTTGAAGTAACATCAGGAAAGGATTTGGTCTATTGAGTCAAATCAGTTTCTGATTACTTTTCTTCTTGTGGAGACTGCCCTGTTGTGTGGGAATATGTCCCTGCAATGCCATTCTGATTATCGGCACACCGAAGAACCGGTGGCTTGTTAAAAGGCAGGTAGCTGAAGGACTGAGAACTTTCTGCTTTTTCTCTCCCCCTATCTACCATCCTAATAATCGCCATTAAGCATCGAGAGTCTATATATGGGAGCGCCTTTATTACAGGCACAACAATAGTTGCTTTCAGCTATTTTAACACCTGGAACTGGGGTTCACAGTTGGCTGACTTTACTCTGATTGTTCTCTGGTGTTGTGCCTTTCAAAATTATTTCCCCGGCTCCTTTCTCCCCATTTTGACACTTTTATTCTGAATCTCCAGTGAGGCTGTGTGACTTTCTGCTATTTCCTGTTGCTGTACGAAAAGCATAAACAGAGCTATGGCTTTTAGCTTTCCCCTTTATCCTCCAAATCACACAACAGAAGTTAATGTTGGCTTCTTTTTTTTTTTTTTCTTTGCCATTTCCTTTATGTGCTGTTTTTAAGCTTATCTATAATCGCCGTCTACACTTTGTGGCAAAATATATCCAGAAAGATGCTAAATGTTTAAAAGTCTACCGTCATCATTCAGTAGAATCAAAATGCCCCTTGGCAGAAAATAATAGATTATACGCGATTTGTATGTGATATTGTACTGGATGGATTAGAATTTCCATGAGAGCCTTTTAACATGACACAAAAAAACCCACTGATAGCTAAACTGCTGGAGAGCACAATCAATTGTTTTTTTAAATAAGAGAAATATTGGCTTTGTTACCTTTTCAAGGACAAAAACTTTTCAAGTGACCTCTAAGGAAAAAATCATTAGCAGAGGTTTCAGGCTCTTGGAAAAATTTTCTCTCAGTCTAGGAAGAAAATTTCATTTGGAGTCAGAAGCAGAACAGGGGTTCTTTTACAGTGCAATTACTTAATCAGTGCTGCTGGAGATTAGCCTGAAATACTGCATAACTGAACAGAGCTCATTCTTCCTTACAAAACCGGAGCTCCATTCATTTAACGTATATAAAATAAAGCGTATCACTTTTGCTGTAACGCAGTACTCTACAGTGTCTAATTCCATTCAGGAAGAATTTTAATATAATCAAAAGATATATGTTGTAAATTAGATCTGAAAACACATCATTGCCAAAGAGCATCCTTTCAAGTTCATGTTTTTAGTCACTTGCTTAACGTTTGGGAATATTTTTATATGTCTCTTATTTACTCAGAAATTAAGGTGTTTGTTGTCCCTGGTGCCGTTTCACACAACACCAGTTCTGATGATTTCCAGTTCAATTTAAGTGAAGGAAAAGACTTTTCACAGTGTAACACGGTTTTTGCAGCTTTCTTTTTTTTTCTTTTTCATAGTTCCCCACTAAAGGAACTTGGAGTAGAAAGCTGGTATTTGTCGGGTAGTAAACCTCACTGAGCAGTCCTATGTTTTCATAAGGTTCCAAAAGTTATCCTCTGTGTGCTACAGCTAGGCAATTGTTTTGTAAATGCACCTTTAACTTAAGCGATAATGAAAATTGCTAACCTTGTTCGCCAAGTGATGTAAATGTCTGCCAAGAGACCTCTGCCGTGCTGTTTTTCTATGATCTGAAAGTGTAACCGTAACAAAATCTTCTCCGGTGATCTACAAAGTTTGTGTTCGTGCCTACTCAGAGGCACGTCAAGTTTTTCAGAGTCACTAATAGATTTGAAGTTTCGAGTCCCATGGAAGAGGAACCGTGAGGTATGCTGTTGTTCTCTATCTTACCAAGTTTCCCAGCACTTTGCAGGATAATGCAGGAAAATCCCATGGGAAAAATCCAGGGCAATTCTTTTTATTGTTCTTTGATCCGTTCTCAATTCATTTGACAAATGAATTCTATATTCATTATTTTCTTTCTTTTTTTCTTCTTTTTTTTTTTTTATTCCAGGGGTGGCCATTCACTATAGTGTGTTATGAAAGATCAAATCTTTGTGGAGTAAATTCAAACCAGGGGAACCTCGTGTTGGTTTTATGATGTTTGTAACATAAACTGCTTACCACATCTGAAAGAGCAGAGCTTCTTACGTTGCCTTCTGAAAAAGTGAGACATTTTATTTAGACCTATTTGTCAATGATGATGTTTCAAATATTTCTTAGTGTGTTGTATGGTAGAAAGTTCTCCGCACCGTGAAATGAATATTAGCAGGATAAGTGCGTGTTAGACAGCAGGAAGACAGTGAAATCTAAGGAAGGTGACTAAAAAGATCCCAAGAAAGGCGTTTCTTGCTATATACAGCACAGATGTAATATTTCAGGTATAGAACTAAAATGTCGCATTTTTTCATTTTGTATTACTCTTCACATTGCTGAGTCTGTCTATTAAAATACAGAAGAGTTATAAAGACTATGAAAGAGCTACTACCTCCATTTCCAGGGTGCTCTGGAAAATCCTGGAACACAAAAGATGCTGAACACAGTTTTAGTTTTCCCGTATAGCTTGCCCCTTTAGTTTACGCCTTTTAGGTATTTTGTTAAGCATTTATTTCATAGTTCATACTTAATCGTGTTTGTGCATTTTAGTACTAAAAGAAAAATAGAGATTTTTTTACTCTTGACATACTACTTGGTTTACCCTGATAGTTAAAGAAAAATATGACTTTCTATTTAAGAATTATATTGATAGAAAGATGAGTGTAAAGTGGGGAAATGGGAAGTTAAGGTGTATATTACTTTGTTCTCCGCTTAAATTATGTGACTATTTTCAACTTTATGATCAAGCATTTTTATCTCAGCTTATGTCAGGTACTGTATTTTTTCTAATAAACTATGTAAGATGAGCAAACCTAGTCCATGAAATTATGTGTATGAAAAAAAATAAAGGTAATATGCCTTAAAAATATTTTGATAAATGTATTTCCCCAAAGCGTTTGTATCCTACACATTGATCATAGAATGTCCAACTCACCGAGCTAGTTGGCAACTGCTTTCTTTCACCCTTCCCCTTTCTCTTTTCCTCCTTCCTCCTTCCCTCTTCCCCTGTCATCTGTGCTTGACAAGACACTGCCTTCTAATTTTCTTTTCGTGTGATCTGCTACTGCTAATTCTGGAAGAAATAAAACGCTTGAAATCAGAGAGAGAACTGATTTGCTTACAGTGTAACCTGCGTTGAAAGTTGTAGGCGCACAGAGCAGACCTGGTGAGATCTTTCTCCTGTATTTCTCGTGACTCACCCAGAGACAGAAATTGGTACTATGAGCACAGACTATTTCCTCCCGAGGTCCTCAGTTCCATGGGGGCACAGATTTAAAGCTTCTGACCGTTTACAGGAATTTTGTCAGCTTCTGGACTGGCTAGCCGCAGCAATGCGGTGCCTGGAAAAGTTGATATGGACCTCAACACTTGAACATCCCTCACTCCTAGGTAAGGATCTCTGAATCTGACGCGCGGGCGTAAGCAGTACTTTTCAAACAAGACCCTTCAGTCCAACAAGACCACCGTTGACTGTTCGATTGTGGTTTTCGCTAAGAAAACTTATTGTATAATGGGATTAATCACATTATTAATATCTTATTGAAATAGAATTGAACATTCCAGTGAGTAAGCTGTTGTAAGTAAATAATCATTACATATATTTCAAGAGATAAGAGATATTTATGTATTGCTTTATGCTTCCCTACATGACACACAATAAGGGATGCAACAACTGTTGCCTACAGTCTGGGCTCAAGTGGCTTACTCTCTTTCTGTGGAAATTAGAAGAATGTCCCTTTATAAGAAATTCAAAGTTTCTCCTATTTGTGTGCAAATATTCAAGAAAGCAGAGCTAATGTATTTGCAAGCTTAGCATTCTCTTAATGTATTTTGGGCACAGAATTAGAAAACATTTCACATTCAGTGAATATAAACACCTTAATATACACACACTAAAGAGTAATATATCTTAAGTAATGAGAACAGGTTTTCCCAGAGAAAACCTTTGTGTTATGGGTGACTTTTGATGACTTTTTTATTACATTTTCTTGAAAACATGTGCCTTATGATGGCAATTCAAATACTAGAACAGCTGCTTTTCAGAAGATGCAGAGAAGGATTATTATGACTGCAAGCAGTTGCTTAAAGTTTGCTTCACTTTTTTTTTTCTTCATAGGAAAATACGAGTCGAGACATCAAGTGGCTGTTCAGTCCACGCATCTCTCATCCATCTCCAAATCAAGGTCAGTCATACCCGATCCATTCCTGGCAGGTGTTTGTGTTACCTGGTGTTTGGGTTTTTTAAATACAGCGTTTGAAATTCTTCCAGCTTTACAGACAGTGTACTCTAGTACTTCCTTCAAAGAGTAAGAATAAAATAAGAATGAAAGTTAAAATCACAGCATGCTGAAGAAATGCCGGCATGTTTTTCAGCTGTTTAACTTATTTCTGATTTCACGTTCTGCTTAAAAACAGACGTTAAAAAATCCTGCTATAGCATGATTTCAGGAGGACAATCTGCTGCAGTTGAGACAGAGGTGGTTATCTTTTAATGGGTAATTTAGTGATTATCTTTTACTTAGGTGGAGTGGATTTTTGGCCAAATTCCCTAAGATTTCAGCGAAGCCATGATTTAGCTCTTAGGTCCTGAGACAAAGAAGATACTTAAATTCTTCACTTTTATTGGTCTCTGCGGGAGTTAGGCGACTCCTGAATGACAGGCTCCATGCAAGGGTATACTGTGTTTCTCACTTCTACGTCTCGGCTGCTGAATGCTTTGAAATATGTAAGACGGTGGACCTATATTCGCAAGATCTAGAGTGCCTTGCAGCTGAACTGAACTGGGACGAAGGTTACGAATGAAGACGGAGGGAGGAAAGCACCGAACTCCAGGACACTGACGTTCCCTCCTGTGGAGATGAGGCTTTCTCCTTTAACTGATGTCTCTACTCATGTAGCCTGGCTGGCAGTGGACACTAAACATGCGGCAACGGAGGACAGGAGTGACCTGAGCCAATCTGGAATTCTCTTTATAAGATGTAACTTTAAAAAAATTCCTAAGTTTCCAAATTTGCTTATAACAGGTGTTTATAATGTCTTTCTAAACATATGGATGTTTTTAAGGATTTCTCCTTAAGGACCTATCTATATGAATTACTCCCATTGCACAAGACATTTCCTAAACATTCTTGAATCACTGGATTCATCTCCATCTCTTTTCTTCGGGGGATCATTTTCTCTATGAAAATTGCATCTGTCAAAAGGAAAAAAGGAAGACTCAAACATTCTAATGGACTTTTATGTACCACACACATAATTTTTTGAAAGAGGATGGCATCTTTTTGCTGCTGCTGACTTTTCTGCCAGAAATTGTAACGTATCTCCTCATAAACTGAAATTTCATATTTCAGTTTCTAAACTCAGCTGTTACGTACGGCAAAGAACACATCTCTATTAGCCGAATAGAGTGAGAGTGCTGCAATTGCTACTCAGAAGAACACAAAACTCAGTCTTTGAAAGGGCTGTAAAACCTCCCGTATTCCTCTGCAAGGATGGATTGTGCTCAGTACACATGAATCGTCCAAAGCAGCGCGTAAGAATCCATCATCAGCTTCTTACCATGAAGCGCAGGAGAACAGGCAATGTTATCACTTCTAAATAGAGGCGGTTTCAAAGAAGGCGTTATTACACCCTGCGATACTTAAATGTAAAGCTTTTAATCTGTGTTTAGCTGTGATCAGCTCTACCGGTACTTTTGTATGGAAATTTTCTTATTAGTAAATACAAAGACCTATTACTAAAAATAGTCAAAGCAGACTGAACAAAGAGGGTTTAAAGTTTGTTACTACAAAAGAGACATTTCTCCGAAAGCAGAGTCTGTAAGTAGTGTCTGTAGATTTTATTGTATGAATAAAAAGTAGTTTCTAGGTACACTACATTTTATATCCTCCATCTGGAAACAAAATCGCAATTGATAAAAAGCAATTATGCATATTTTTAATATTTAAGAAATTTATGTTTTTACTATTTAATTGTCAAATTTTAGATACTCTAGGCTTATGTTTTTCTAAGGTAAAAGGTTGAATGGAATGTTCCTACAAATAGAAGTGTGCAGCTGGTCTATCGTACACTTGCCCCGTAGAAACACCTTATAGGAAAATACGGTGTAAAGCCCACACCAAAAACCAAAGTAGAACTTTCCAAGATACAGCTTTAAATATACAATCACTCTGTGTGATGCAGACTGTGAATCATTAACCATTATTATGCTGGAACTTATGGAGTTGCTGAAACAAATGTATTTGCAGTAGCACGGTAGCTACAAAGATGATGCCATGCATTTATGGGGAAGTCCCATTTTTTCTGGTTGTCTGGAGATACATTTTTTTAACTGCATAACGTCATGTTTTGTGAATTAGATTTCTTAGACTGAGAGCTCAGTTTAGGCAAAACTTCTAGTTCAGAGACAGTGAAGATTAAAGCAGTGGAATAGCCATAATCTGTAAGCGATGTTACAAAAGTCATGGTAGTTTCAGAGAGCATAAGTCTGCACTGTTCTGAATCCCCCTGGAGAATTTGAAAACATCCAGCTTTTGGCTTTGGTCTGTAAGAAACATCACCCCTTCAGTTGGTTTGGACTGTCTGGGTGCGGGTGGGCAGCTGGGGTTTGCGCACGAGAGTGCATGGACTGTTGTGTGGTGGTCTCCCGTTCTCTTCTGATAATACCATCCTTGGTTCAACATAATAACAATCCCGTCGATACAATCCCTGATCCAGAGTCCCTCCCCAGCTCTCCTGGAGCCCCTTTAGGCACTGGAAGGGGCTATAAGGTCTCCCTGGAGCCTTCCCTTCTCCAGGCTGAACAGCCCCAACTCTCCCAGCCTGTCCTCACAGCAGAGGGGCTCCAGCCCTCACAGCATCTTTGTGGCCTCCTCTGGACCCACTCCAACAGGTCCATGTCCTTCTTATGTTGGGGCCCCAGGGCTGGAGGCAGCACTGCAGGTGGGGTCTCCCCAGAGCGGAGCAGAGGGGCAGAACCCCCTCCCTCGCCCTGCTGGCCACGCTGCTGGGGATGCAGCCCGGGGCGCAGTTGGCTTTCTGGGCTGTGAGTGCACATTGCCAGCCCATGTCCAGCTTCTCGTGCCAACACTCCCAAGTGTTTCTGGGCAGGAGTGTTCCCAATCCGTTCTCCGCCCAGCCTGGATTTGTGCTTGGCCTTGCCCTGACCCGTGTGCAGGACCCTGCACGTGGCCTTGTTGAACTTCATAAGGTTCGTGCATAGGGAACTGATGTAAAAAGGTTCTGGGATGTAGATTGTTTCCATAGAACTGCTATTCCAAAAATTTCTTTACCATGGAAGAAGAACTAATTTATGCACAGTTTAATGACAAAAGGGGAACACTGTTTTTATAGACAGCTACTCACAATGCTATGTTGGAGACGGTTTATATTGCAGAAGAATAGAAAGCCCATCCTTGCACAGAGTTCTCTGTGACCTTGCGGCTACCAGGTACTTAAGAAGTCAATCAGCAAATGAAGTTAGTGTGGATCTCTGTAGGGAGATGAGATATTTGTTTAAGAAATAAATGAGATAAACCCCATTCCACATAAATATCTTGTTTACTTTTTTTTTTTTTTTTTAAATTCCAATATTTTTTTATGTCAGTCTCAGAATTTTAGTGGCGGGAATGCTCGGTGTTCTGGCGGCACAGCTGTGTATTTGTCACTCTGGTGTGGCCTAACATTCAGTCCTTGAGGCAGAGGAGTTCTGAAGCTGAGCCTGGAACATTGCTGTGCAAATTAATCAGCCTTGGTCAACTATTTTTTTTCTAATGTGGAACACTAAAAAGCTTTTTTACATTAGTCTCACCCTTTTAATTTTGGCGTTGTTTTGCTTTTTCTTTTGCTTATTTATATATAGTAATAACATTTAACTCTATTTCTTTTTCCTGTGTGAGTCAAGTTTTAGTACCAGATTTTCTCCTTACAGGTAGGTAAGTGAGCGATGATTACGAAGAACTGAGTCCATGTCTTTATGAACTCAGTGACCAATAACTTAGTGCTGATCTTTGTATTCCAGGGCTGTGTTTTCTCCACTTGACCGCACTGTTAACAGATCCAGAAATATATAGGAGAGCTTTTAAGAGCTTTCGAGCCAGTTGATACTTAGTCTTCTGAGCAGAAACGGGACTGTCAGCTGGAGGCAGTAGCCCTGAGGACCCGGTGAAGGATTCACTCTGGAGTTCTCAACAGTTTTAACTAGATTTGCTGTGCCCTGTGCCAGCTGATGCTGCTTTCTCAGATCCATCGCCTTCGGTTCCCCTCCACACAGATAATGTACTTCAGTTTCCTCCTCCACCTTCATCATTTATTCTCCTCCCTCCTCAGCTTAACTTCTCCTTTTCCCGTTCCTCCTGAAATGGACTCATGCAAAAATAAACGTATAAATATTTTAATGTGGTATTAACATGATGATTTAGCCACCATGCTGGAGTCACTTTGCGAGCTCTGTTTTTATGTTAGCTCTGTATTTGTGGTTTTGGGAGTGAAGTTTTCTTGTGCAACAGGAACAGTCTTTTCCTGGGTATTTGTGCTGCATCATTTTACGGCCATCCTGTATATCAAATTGCAAGTAATTTAGGGGTGTAGATATTATGTGCAGATCTTTTATTATTGCACCTTGGAAAGCTGGCAATACTTCCAGCTTAAGTGAGCTCATTATGCTATAATAAAAGGGGATGTATTATGAGGTGAAGGATTAAATGAAGTAGGGATATTGGGACAATTTTTGTGGCAAAACCTTTGATAGCAGAAGCATGTAATCACAATATGTTTGTTTATCAGCCGGGAGGAAAAAATATGCTTCAAAATACGAAATGCTACCAGCTGCAGCTAGGATATTTGGAAAGTAACTGTTGGTATAGATAGAATTTTAATGTGCTGCTTTTCTCAAACTTGCTTCTTGGTGAAAACCTTCTTTCCAGGAGCTTTCAGCTGAATTTCAAAAGTTTTTTCAGACATGATAACAGTAGAAAATTTAATTATTTTATTTTAATATTAATTTAATTATTTTTCTCTCTGAGTTCCTGCAGATTTAAAACAATTAAATGCTAAAACTAGCATGTTAAACCCTCAAACTGACCTAACTTTGGCTCCAGTTCTCCTGCCTGTTTCTTCATATGCCTCAGACAGAGGGTCCTGTTGATCTGAGAAGGGTGATGGTTATTATTGAAACATTATTTCTTAAATGCATAATGCTTCTTAAACAATTGGTAAAGTATTTTTTCTTTAAAATCTTTTCCTGGTCAGATATAAATTTGTAACTTAAACAATCTTGTATGGATGATGTCTGTTATGATTTTGAGTAAATTTACATAAACCTCTTGCATTTGACTTCGGATAGATGTGTTTCTTCTTCCATGTTACTTTCACAGTAAAGTCACGGACATTCCTTGTGTCTTCAGCTAAAACCTCTCATCTATGATTGATTCACCATTTAATTCAGTGATATGATCCTACATCAAGATAAACAGAGTGAGAGACAGGGAATCAATCAGAAACAGAAAAGTATACCACTGTAGTAATTTGGGAACAATCCCCTTTTTCCACTAAATCCAGTGACATCAGTGTTATTAAGCTAGCAATGAGTTTAATCTTTTTCATTTAATTTGATTAATGCCTTGTGTATAAAACCTGAAAAATGGTAAGTGGTTTTCATACTTGTCATTGTTTATTTTCACACATAAAACAAGCTCAGTCTTGAAGATCTGTTTAATAAATTCAAACTTGTTGTTAAAATTGCTTGTAAAAATGAAGCAGGGAAAGAATTTAATAGTGTTTAATCTGGAAAAAAAATATGTTTATGAAGACTGTCACTCTAGAAACAGATGCCATGAACACTACCCCGCAAGAGGCAGTGGACAAATCTGTTGAACTGAAACAAGCGCCTGCAAACCCCGACATTTAAAGTCTTCCACTTCTGTCAGAAAAACAATGTATGCTTCAGATGTTCCTTTCAGTTATAGTTTGTCTTCTATAGAATAGAATCATAGAATCTTCTAGGTTGGCAGGGTCCTTTAAGATCATCGAGTCCAACCGTAGGTGGTATGTAGGTGACTTCTTGAGATATTTTGGGGATGTATACGCTGCTTTGGGAAACTGCCAGTGCACTTGAGCGGAAAACGGATCAACACGCAGGTAGCTGAAACGCAGGTCTGCACTGTTGGTATCGTACATTCCCTGGGCTCTCCTTCTTTCTGTTTGCCTTTATTTCTTTATTTTTCTTCCTGCGGACCGGCTGGGATGAGGAGCAGGCTGGAGGAGCGTGTGTCGCAGAACTGACGGAGCTGCCATTGCTTCAGAGGTTCAAAGCGGTTGCGAAGGATGGGGCGGTCTGGATGCAGGGCGCGGGCGAACTCTTACTCGCTGTAACACTTTCAAATACTCCTCCTACTGTTCCCCTCTGATAAGTAATCACAGTTAATTAGAGGGAACGGATTTACGTATTTGTATCAGGAGATAGAGTGGGATCAACACAGTAAAGTGTAATTTATTGAAGATTAAAGTATCTATCAATTATTTTGGGTTTTTTTCTTCCAGTCCTTCTGTGACACCAAGCAGTAAGGGCCTTATTTCCATGGCAGAGCAACCGAGGCAGAGGGAGAGGTGTGTGCTTAGGGACATGCAGGGAGTTTGTGAATACCGGTCCCAGATTTTCAAAATCAATTCAGTATTTTAATCATTAAATCGTCTTCCTCTCTTCCCCACTGATACATTTCTGAAATATATTTTATCAGTCAAGGATCACTGCCGACTTCACAATAGCGAGCATATCAGGTGAAACATTTTAACTACAGGTATTTAATTTCACATCAGTAAGAGGCAGTACAGGAAAGAATCTGCTTCCGAAAGATAAAGCTTGCTTATATCTACTAATAATTTAGCAGATGGCTGACATCACTTTTGCTTGCTTTTTTAAATAATTATGTAGCCAGGTAATCACTGCATAAACCAAAGAAAGACCTAAACTGAAGGAAGATCTGAGGGATCCATGTGTACTTACTGCAATGAATCATCATTATGTGCTCTCTGTAAAACCCCATCTGCTGTTAGGTTGCTAGTGCCAGCAAGTTTTATTACAAATATTACTTTTATAAAATACCTAATCCACTAGCTTCGGTATTAGTTCAAAGAATTATGGTATAGATGTGTATATTATGCATGTTATGCAACTCAGAATATATTTATCAGGGCAGTAATATTATATTTGAATTCATCTTAACGCAGAGCAGGCAGAACAATAATGTAAGTATCTATCTTCTGGTTCCCAGGGCTGAACTGAAAGTACAAGTGATACATTGCAGTTTACCAGGCATATCATTTTCACCTCAAAATTTTTAGGTGAATAAAATAATCCCTGTAAAAATTCGATCCCTGTAAAAAAAATGAACTTTAATCATCCAGGAAATATCTACACAGTTATATCTTTGGGGGTAAAGGGAGTCTAATAAAACATTATGAACTTAAACGTAAAGAGGAGACCTTAGTTGGGAAAATGTCTTTAAATACTACTGAATACATACATAACACGTATCACCTTTGTAGTAAAAACCACTCAGTTAAAATAAATAGTTTCTATGAGGTCCTCCCATTTAGTTTGAATTTTTTATTTGATATGAAAAAACACCAGATATACAATCAATGCCAAAGTAATCATGAGGTAGAGACAGTACAATCTCACTAAACTCCCCTTGCCAGGACAGGCTGATTTAAGTATAAAACAGCATTACTAGTTTAGCCAAATTTCAGAATTGTAGTGCCTGTCGGGAATTTTTATTTAGCGTTCACTGTTAAGACACTGCTGCTGACAATCCACCTCTTTAAAAAGTCTTTCTAAATATCTGTCCCGTATCATCTTATCCATTCTTAAATCTTTGCTCTTAGGAAAATCCCACGTTTCCAGTTCAGTTCCCCAAACTTTATATTGTAGCCACGTGAATTCTTTTACGACACAGCTCTCTTTTTGGATAAAAAAATCAATTTTATATTTTACTTCATAGGTACCTCAATAGTTGGTTTGAGGCTGTATGCCCAATGTTACCAGCAGGAAGGAGGATAGTGCTCTCTGTGTGTTGGGGTCCATCAGCTGCACCATGTGTTATCCTGTGGAAAAGTGGAAGAATAGTAATAGCTGTGCAGCATTTTCACTCTCCTGTGCGGCTTTGAATTTTGGAGTAATGATGTGCTTCACTCCTGCCGTTATTGGACATTTATGGTAGGGCTGTTTGTATAGGGTTTGCAAACAAGAAGGGTATTGATAAAGAATGTATGGTGGCCTATGAGCATGTGGAGAAATGACAGTGGCCCATTGGTCCCCAAAGTGTAGAGGTGCCAGTTTAGAAAATAGCTGATCCTCACTTGCTTGTGTTGAAAAAGTTCCATTAAAAACCGTCTTCACTAGGCACTGGCTGGCATTAACACGCAACCGTATTAACGCCGTAGCATTAGAAGCCAACGTTCCTGGAAGGAGCAGCATTACGCTTATCTGAAATGTAGTGAATGTCTTTTCTCCTCGGTGATACGCTTAGCTTGCCGCTAATGTGCTAAACATTATGCTTATGTTAAACATTATGCTTATACTATTTCTGCCCTCTCTATTAAAACCTAAAGCTTTGTAGTCACTAGGGAGTTTTCTATCTATATGATTTTCCATATCTGTTGGCTAAATTAGAGATCCAAATGCAAAATCTAGAGCTCATAAACATTAGGTGGATTTGTGAGTGACAATCCCTGGAGGGCTTCAGGTCCATAAACTAATGAGACATAAATATAGTGGAGTAGAGAAGGGTATTTTTATCTGTGATATACAAACTAGTTCCAAACTTGTTCAGGTCATTAATGGAAAAGTATATCCATTTTCCTAACATCAGCCTTACAAATTTTTTTGCAAGTTAATTAGCATCTTTAAGAATGAATACATTATGAAGTGGAACTGTAATGGAAAAGTAATTTGGCATCATCTTTTAAAACCTTGTAGTCTTAACGTGAATAAAATGGGCATAGCTTTCCACTAATTATCATGTAAAGACTTACGGTGGAAAGGGAACCGTACACTCAAGTGTAAGCTGAGGCGTTCGCATTTGTGACATATGGCATCCCCGTCACTGAAGTGAGAGGCATGTCACGAAAGCAATGATGATTTTGCTCTGTGTCACGCCACAAGGTAGCAGTGTTGTGGTACAATCTTGACAATTTTCTGATGCGAGTCGCTGAGCATGGGATCAGTTCTGCTCCCATCAAAATCCACACAAGTTTTGCTGTTGACTTCTGAGGACTGTTTCCAATACAACCAGTGAAACCTTACTTCAATGATTTATGGGCAATGTGCCGATAAATATCACAATCCCCGCTACGTAATATTTCATTGATTCGTGATTGGACAAATACTGAGAGAGTTAGGATAGAAAAAGGCTTCTAATCAATAGAAAAACTTATAATGTAATTCTGTTTTTCTTTCTTCTTGCATTGTTCTAGGATCTGTGAAAGTGAAAATTACTACAACAAAAAGTGGAAGCATGAGATAAAAGTGAGTAATATAGTAATTAAGTTAACTTTTTATTCCATGAGTAGGAATTTGAGAATATTGTTCAGGCAAGCAGTTTTCAATATATGCTTTTTTATTAGCTAATTTTTCTTCTGTTGAAGGCATATGTAATCAGACATGAAGTTTTCTATTCTGAAGATCAAATATTGTGGAAGGTCAATAGTTGTCTGGTGAAGATTAAACATGAGTTCTATTTCGACTATTCTGTTAACACCAGTAGTTGTTCGTAACTCAGCAGAACAGTAGTTTTCTTTCAAGATGGAGTCTTTTTTGCTGGGCTACTGCATGTTGACGGCAATTCATTTTCACTGAAGGTGAAGGGATCGACTGTTTTAGATTCTTTTACGCTCACGAATAGTATAATGTAGAGAGAATTGTTCAGGATTATTGGTTTACACAGGGACAAGTGGATGAAAAAATGTGTTAAAGGTTTATGACTGAAATGAGGATTATTATAGTGAAAACGCTTAAGCCTGCCAATCGCTATCAGTCTCTCTATCAATATATAAAGAATAAAGCTTTATGATGTGGTCTACGGATTTTATTGGCATGAAATGAATATTGTAAACTCTACATAAGTGGCAAAGTGATGACGGATTAGAGGAGTTCAGGACAGATGGTCCAAGCTGTCTTCTGCATGGAAATTCTCTGCACATATGGGATACCAAAGGTGACTGAGGAAGCACTTATTGATTACTTTCAAGGTTAACATACCCTTATAAGAATATGTTTTCTGTTGGTTGTTTTTCTTCAATACCTCACACATTTGGTCTGAAACATTCAGAAGGTGAAGATGAAAGTCTATGAAGGTGAAATTATGTGGAAAATCATCCACACAGACCATCCTCATTTGCCAAAACGACTCATCTTTTGCTTCCAGGGACCACAGGAAAATATTGGTTTGACTGGATATCAGAGTAACGAAATCTGAGAACTGGTTTGTCATGAAACTTTACAATATCCATTATCTACAAGTTTTAAATCACATATGGTGTCTTTCACCACCCTTGTGAAAACATGCTCTTGCCTGAATCTCAGTGCATCAAAGGAGAGTCGTAGGGCTCTGACATGCTAAATTCAGTCAGGATTCTCTCTGTACCAAACATGTGCAAGGAGTATGCAAGAAAAAGGGAAAGAGGGAAACAACACTCGCTCTGCTTGCTACTGGGAGACCAGTTTGGCACCAATGTTGGGACCAAAATGAGGTGGACAGTTCCAGTTGTGTTTATAAGGTTTTTCCTGCTTGGTGGAAGGAGGGCAGTGAGGTGTGGAAGCTAAGGGTATAGGTGGATAAAAGAGAAAAACAACTGGGGAAAAAATACACGGGCAGGATAGGAAGAGAGGGTGAAAACAGTATTTGGAACAGAGCAGTAAGGGGAGGTTATGAGTGACCTAGGCATTGAAAGAAATAGGAATTATCAGCAAGGGGAAGGGTAGGGTAGAAAAACTGTCTGCCCTTTTCAATGGCAGTTATCTTGGAGGAAAAAAAAAACCCACAAATGTGTTTACACGTAGTTTGTGTCATGGTGCTGTGTTCCTAGCTGAAGGCCAGGTCCCACGATCATTGTGACAGTACAGAATCGCCAGTGTGTGAACATAAAACCCTATCACATGGCGCACGTGGAACGGGAACAAACACGAGTTCAACCAAAAGCTGTATTCTTGGCACTGCATAACTATTGTGACGTGACTTTGCAGAGTTTCTATTTTTTAATCACCACTGTCCTTTTCTGGATGTAAAGACATATAAGTTTGGCGAAAGATAATTGGATCCTTTATGTTCATCCCAGAATGATTTCCTTAAAGAGTAGGATGACTCACGGAACCACCCTAGTAACTTGCCAGTGCACACCAATTCAGAGACAGACGGATGGCTCAAAGAAAAAAATCCAGAATTTTATCAGCAAAATTCCTGATTTTAAGTTTAAAATTCATTACCCTAATCTCCTTTGAACAGCAGTGATCTCAGTTTGTTATGTATTTTGGCTAGCTCAGGTGAGAAGCACAAATCAGTTTGTATCCTTTTCTTCTAGACAGAAGGATGTCGATTTTGTAATGTGGAAGGGGGAAATTAAAAGTCACAATTGTTTTAATAAATACCAAAGTAGAGTTAGCTTCCATTTTTTTCTTAGTCAGTCACACAGTCAACTTTTCTCCAACACGTAAAAAAAAAAGGATTCTATCTCATTTTTATTTATAATTATTATTTTTGTATGTGTGTATACACATATTCACAAAGAAATACATCACAAACACACACATGCACACGCAGTGGCGAATTTTGAACAGTCAATTATAATGCTCCGAATTTAGCATCAGTGTAGCCCAGTGCATTTAACTCACTCATGGTAGATAGTTCTTCAGAAAATGCATGTGGACAATGTTACTTGGTAAGCATCTTAAAAATAGTTTCTTTTATAAAACTAGATTTAAAACTAATCATACAGTGGCCTTGTGTTTTTAGTGTATGTATATAGCATTTATTGAAGACTAGCAACTCTGGCTTGAAAAGCTGTGAACTGTGGGTTGCTGCGCATGTCCCTCTTTATTTTTGTGGCTATTTCAACTATAAAGTCATCCTAGAATCCCTGCCTGTCTGTAAACGCTTCCTTTTTATTTCTATGCAACTCAGTTTTCTTCAATGAGCTTCCATAAGTCAAACGGAGCATCGCACGTAGCCGGTCAGTAGAGCATTGCAGGTCACGGCAGTATCTAGCTTCGGAAAGACGGGACTGCAGACGGCTGGTTAGCTGGAATTGGTTAGCTGTATGGTAAGAGAGTAGAACCTCCGGCTGATACAGATTATTTTACCGTTTCAGACACACTGAATATGCAGATCCCGTTGCTAGTTGCGTAGGGGATCTCCAAGGCAATTCCTGCAGCTGAAGAAAATAGTACTGACTTGATGGATGCAAATCATTCCTGAATGTACTGTAAACCGGGTCCCTTGATAGACTGACATGCAAAGACTTGCTAAAAGCTTTGGATTCATTTGAAATCCAAAACAGAACTCCTGACACTTACAGACATCAGACTCCCCTGAAATTTAGGTTGGTTTGGCTTTAGCGATGTATTTGAAGAACAGGCTGGATCCCGCCACAAAAGATGCGTGTGTGTGTGAAGTTGCTAATAGAAACCTATTCTTCTCTATTTGCTGTGTTGTGATCCCTATGAAAGGCAGAAGTATAATCAGAAAAATATTCTACTGAGCATAAAAAGCTTTTGCTGGGAGAAGCGTAAAGGATGAGCAGCTCTTTTTTCACAAGGAAACCCTAGGATATTGCATGGTATGGAGCAGGAAGGGATGAAAAGTATTTGCCTGGGAGTCTGACGTGTTCTTTTCAATTTCTAGTCTCCCTTTATTTAATCTTCTGGAGAAGTCGGTTCTTTGGAAAATGGGAAACCTGTCTCCGACAGAGCTTCGATCTTTCCCCTGTGAGAAAAGTCAACTTTTGTTTCCCAATTTTGACTGTATTCAGAACTGGTAGGAGCCTGAAGTGTCTGCTTATTAGCGACAACATATTTCCATCAGCTGAGAGAAAGAGGGACCCTAGCTCTGCATGATCTTTGAACTCTGGGCTCACCTTTTTCTCGCCTTCTTTCACACTTCTCTATTACTTAACTATTCAACACAAAGTAGCCATTCACTTTTACTGAGAAGCTGATTTAATTCCCTCTTTCATTCAGCCTGCCAATCTTTCTTCCAGCTCACTGCCTAGTACCTTTATGGCCTTAATTTGAGATTGATTGTATGTAATCTCTTCGTACCTCAAGCCTAGCCTTTTGCGCTGAAGCAAGCCAATGTGCATTCAGCACAACTCAATGCGCCTAAGCACCTTCCGCCTCAGCGCCATTCCTCTTCCTATTCGGAACCCAGCATTAGTAGTCACAGAAAAACCCATCTGTGGTTTTTGCAGGGGTATGCAGGATCATAGGCTGCGAGGAAAGGAAAAGGAGCATGAATAATATACTACTATGCAAAGACAAAACTCATCTGAACCTGTCCAAGGATTGTAGAGTTCCCATGAGCTGGAAAGGGCGTAGAGAGAGAGCGAGCGCCTTCTATTTTTCTCTTGTAAAGAAAACCTTAGTTGCTTAAAACCTCTTTTTCCTACTGTGAACAGAAACAGTTTGTGCTGTTTGAAGCGTATGCCCTGCAGGACCAGAAATCTTCTGGCAGGAGCAAGTGGGGTTCTACAGTGCAACATAATTGGATAAGCAGCTTTCCTGCTTAATGTCACTAACAGTTGTACTAGTATAAGTACGCTTAATAGACAAAAATCTCAACTTGAATAACAAAATTCTAACTATCTAAATATCACCTTGTAATTTTTGTCAATAGTATTACCTTTCAGCTGAGTCACAAAAGAACCCAACACTTACATCCTGTATCTCAGAAACACGCAGTTAATTTTGATGAATAAAGTTTTTTACCTCAAGCTCTCGGGTTATTTTAATCAGAAGTCTTGCATTGTTAGTTTTGCCAACTGGTTGTGTGAAAATCTCAGTTTTCATTTTCAAAAGTATGTTTTTGTTGTTATATCTCTATAGAATAACACAAATGCACAGAAGAGTTTGAAGATGGTAGAGAAGAAATAAAGAAATTATCATTATAATAGTTAACGTTATGGTATACATTTGATGATTTTAATTTAAACTTGTGACTTAGGGGGCATGACTTGATATTTTTTAATGGTTGGTATCGGCAAGAAAATTCGTAATACCCTGAAATAGTTCTAAAGGTAAAAAGTTACTTTCTGCAGATCTCTTTTACATCTCAGCAGGCATCCTGTGCAATTTTGTGAAGTGTATCAGAAATAGAAGTGTATTAATTTCTGTCTTCCTCTAGAAATCTGTAAATCCATATACGTACTATCCACAAGCCCTCTTCAGTTACTGCCTAACCCTGGAGACGCCATAAGCCCATTATTGTGTATTTTTTTACTGACAAAATTGCCTAACCAGTGAAATTCTGGTCCTGTGCATGCCTATGACTACATAAGCCTGAAACATTGTCAGGCTTTACTGAAGTACACCTTACTGGGAATAAAAGCAGGTAGAAGTAGAGCTTTGGGCTTCCTGCCCGCAAACTCAAATCCAGTAGGTATTTTTAAAGAACATTAATAGACTAATCCCAAGATGCAGAATAAATGCCTTCCCATTTTAGCTAAAGGTAGGTAGAATATTCACTGCAGTTTCGTTTACCTGCCTGAAGTGATTTGTATTTGCCAATCCTATCTTGCGTGCCAATTCTAACTCCTATAATAACAAGGTTATAGGACTCTCCTAACCTTGCTTACTGAAACCATTTTACTTTACAGAGAATAATTAAAGATTTACTGCGATACATAAGAGAAGGGGGGAAAGGGCGAACTTGCCTGCTAGCCTGTGGTAAGTGCAGTTGTGTGGCAAGGGAAGCTGAGCTTTATTCCTTCCTCTGTTAAGGCTTGCAGATTCTAGGTTAAGCATTGGCGTGGGCTGGGAGAGGACTCTGCAGCTTCCCCATCAAGCGGGTGCCCCAAACAGCCCAGACTGTGCAGTGGCATGGGTACTGTGCACCCAACACACAGCAGGGCATTGGCAAGCCAGGAGGTTCCTGGAATGAGTTGGTGGTAACTTCCTTCTCCATGTGATAGAGGAACCGATGAGGAGAGGGGCCGTGCTGGACCGTGTTCTCACCAACGAGGAGCAGCTGGTGGGGAATATGAAGCTCAAAGGCAGCCTTAGCTGAAGTGACCATGAGATGGTGGAATTCAAGTTCCTAGAACAAGACATAACAGGCACAAACTTGACCATAGGAAGTTCCATCTTAACATGAGGAGGAACTTCTCTCCTGTGCGGGTGGCAGAGCAGTGGCACAGCTGCCCAGAGAGGTGGGGGAGTCTCCCACACTGGAGACATTCCAAATCCTCCTGGACGCCGTCCTGTGCCACTGCTGGAGGTGTCCCTGCTGTGGCAGGGGGTTGGACTAGATGATCTCCAGAGGTCCCTTCCAACCCTGACCATTCTGTGACTCTGTGATTTCTGTGATCCTTTGGGCAGCAAGAAGGGTGCACAGCAAGCTCACTACCCAGGGCAGAGAGCAGACTTTGATGTCTTCAGGGATCTGCTTGCCAGAGTACCATGGGATAAAGCCCTGGCAGGAAGAGGGGCCCAAGAAAGCTGGTTAGTATTCAAGGATCACCTCCTCCAAGCTCAGGAGCAATAAATCCCAACAAAGAGGAAGTCAGGCAAAACTGCCAGGAGGCCTGCATGGATGAATGAGGAGCTCCTGGAGAAACTCAGTGGGAATGAGTGTACCCTCAGCAAGTTTGCTGACAACACCGAGCTGTATGGAGCAGTTGACACACTGGAGGGACGGGATGTCATCCAAAGGGACCTGGTCACGCTTGAGAGGTGGGCCTGTGCAAACCTCATGAAGTTCAGCAAGGCCAAGTGCAAGGTCCGGGACGTGTGTTGGGGCAATCCAAAGCACAAATATAGGTTGGGCAGGCAATGAATTGAGAGCAGGCCTGCCAAGAAGGATGTGGGGATGTTGGTTGATGAGAAGCTCAACACGGCCTGGCTGCTCAAAGCTCAGAAAGCCAACCGCATCCTGGGCTGCATCCCCAGCAGCGTGGCCAGCAGGGCGAGGGAGGGGGTTCTGCCCCTCTGCTCCGCTCTGGGGAGACCCCACCTGCAGTGCTGCCTCCAGCTCTGGAGCCCCCAACCTTTTGGACCTGTTGGAGCAAGTCCAGAGGAGGCCATGAAGACAATTGGGGGTTAGAGCACCTCTGCTGTGAGGACAGGCTGAGAGAGTTGGGGGTTTTCCCCCTGGAGAAGAGAAGACTCCAGGAAGACCTTATAGCCCCTTCCAGTACCTAAAGGGGGTCTACAGGAAAGCTGGGAAAGGACTCTTGATCAGGGAGTGGAGCCGTAGGCTGAGGGGGAACATTTTTAAATTGTAAGAGGGGAGATTTAGATTCGATATTAGGAAGACGTTCTTTTCTCTGAGGGTGCTGAGCCCCTGGCCCAGGTTGTCCAGAGCAGCTGTGGGTGCCCCATCCCTGGAGGTGTCCAAGGCCAGGCTGGATGGGGCATGGAGCACCCTGGGCTGGTGGGAGGTGTCCCTGCCCAGGGCAGGGGGGTTGGAACGAGATGATCTTTAAGGTTCCTTCCAACCCAAACCATTCTATGATTCTGTGACTTGCCATGCCCTCTTCTCCCCTTCATTTCTGTACCCAGGCAGCATAAGAAGGGTGAGCATTAGTACTAGAAGAAAGGGGAAGAAATACTAAAAAGCTGGTGTATATCTGTTTTATCTGGATTATTATTGGTAATGAGCTGTAGTAATTGAATATTTGGGATTATGAATGTTAGGTTGTTAAGATTTTGATAAGAATAATGAACTCCTGGCTTTGTATAGAAGGTGTGTTTCTTCAGACCAAGTAAATTGCATGAAGTATTTGGTCTGGTACCCCTGTCCTTGAAGACTCTTTTAAACCTGAATGCGGCAGTTTTTACCACAAGGATGGCATGGCTTGGAGCTGGAATAATTAATATACATAATGAAGATAACACATTTATATTCTAAGTTAATTAAGATGGAAACAACTGCGTTTGTATAGACTGTAACTTACGTCTCTTATTTTTAAAGGCTTAATCTTATGAAAGCTCAGATATGCTCATAACTGTTGCCATTGGGTTATGCTCCCATTCTCTTCTTAGGCTTGTGTAAGCGAAGGCTAGCCTCCCATTTTTAATAGACTCAGCTGCACTCCTTGAACAAAACTTATTATAAATACTTGTTCCATCCCTGGACTTCTCTGGGCACTAGCCCTGCTTCTGAATTTAATATCGTACAAAAGAAAGTATGATGAACACAATTTAAGGGATTATCAGTGGGCATATTTCTACATATATTTTGGAAAGTGTGTCTTTTAAGGATGATGTAGCCTCCTACATCTCTCTTCCTGGAAAGCAGCATCCATTTCCATCAAGATATTTTTCTTTCCTGAGTTAAAAACTTTTCAAAATACAGAGAAACAGGATAGTCTAAGTAATCGATGCTTGCTTACTTATCAAGAGATATATATATTTCCTTTTGTTGAAGATAAAAAGTGTATAATTTTCTCCCTTGTATGCGATCTGGCTTCTCAGTTCAAAGGTAGATCACAGTAACACATTGGCTCATTATTACTTTCATGGCCACTTACCTGAAATTTGGGAGAAAAAAATCTGTACTGAGAGCCTGTTCAGTACAGATTACAGATCCATAAAGTGATTTTTTCTCCTGTTCTTTATAATATCATTCCAGTTCAAACATTTTAGGTGAGAAAGCCAGAAGGGTAAGTACTTTGTAACAGTGAAGTCTGAACAGTGCAGTAAGCAGCTACTTATCAGCTGATGACACGCTGGCAAAAGAAAGTTTTCAGGAGGAGGTGGAAGGAGAAAAATGAGGTGACCTTTACCATTTTTTCAAAAATTAACATGACTAACATAATTAACATGTACATTAATCCCACTTTGAATGCACTACAATTACGGCTAATACCTTTTATAATGGTAAATATATTTAAAAACTCAAATTATACACCTGTGTTTATGGGTGGAATTACCATCTATGGGCTTTAATATCGTGATTATACTTTTTAATTATTTCTACCAGTGTACCACTGCTAGGCGATGAAATAGTAATAGGCTTCAGGCAATGGATCTTACAGCCTTAATTAGTTGTAGTGCAGAAAAAAGAAGAGTCATAAAGTTTTGAGAGATCAAGTACTGAAATAAGTTAGTGTTAGTTAAAATAGTCCTCGTTTGTGTTTGGAGTATAGGATCAAACGCTTAGATGGATCCACGGAGTCTGGTATTTTATCTGTGATGCAGTCTAGCATCATACTTTAAAGAAGGCAAAAGAATCCCCTTAGTGAACAATTATGAAATAATTCGCCTTTTGGGAAGTTTTCCTTCTGTCAGTTAAACTTCTCCGGTTCCATAAAATATGAAGCTTATGCCTCTTCAGAAAAAGTGTTTAATCTTACCTAATGCAACTCCGGTTGTTATCATTATCTATATAAATGTCTAATCCTTTAAAAGACTAAGCCCTTGGCCCCAGTGTATCTAATTAAAGATATTAAAGTATACAGATGGCATGAGAAATGAAAGCCATAGGGCAGGTCAGCAAGGCCAACTAAAAGGAGTAGGTTTGTAAATTAGGAGTATATAGATGCATAATATTGCAAGTCCATGAAGATATGTCCCCTTTTTCTACAGCATATAAAATTCCTCATCCTTACAGCTATAACTTTCTCTTTGTCATTGTGTTTTCTCTTGATTGCTTAGCTTAGGAATATTCCTTTTTCCTGCTCTCCTTGTTCTCTTCTTTCTTCTTTCCATTCTACAGGTATTGCCGCAAAGAAAGCCCCATTCAGTCACTCAAGCCACTTCATGAGCCTACCAAACTAAGCCTCTTTTTCTTTTTTCCAAACACCTAAAAAGAGGGCTCATACAATGGATTTTTAAAGAGCTTTGCAAGGTTTCAAGACCAAAGTCAATTAAAGGCTTAAAGGAAGAAGCTAAGAGAAACAAGACAGTAAATTAAGATGATCCAAGTCTTTGGCAAACACAGGATCTGCAGAAAGAAGACAGAAGCCACGAGGCACTACTTTTCATCTCATGACTCTGAAAATGGCAATGAGCCAAAGCTTGAGCTGCTCTAAACTGGTGTGAGTCTAATAATTCTCCCATATAGCTGAAGGCCAAAGATCTGGTCCAGAGATTGTGCCTGCTATCGTGTCTGCTCATTTGTGTGTTTAAAATCCCAGCAGCATGATGGAATTGAGGACAATATGTGCCAGCTCAGGTAGTAGCATCCCATGCTTTTTGGAATAAGGGGAATTGAATTTTTTAGCCTATATGTAGCATATGGTTTGGAAAGGGGGAAAAAATTACCCCGAAGCTGTACAATGTGGTGGTTCTCTAAGGCTTTTCTTACAACCAAGGGGATGATTTTGCAGCCACATGCAATGTTGATGGCATCGTGCCATAGTGACATCCACAGAAGGACAGTGTGTCTATTGAAAACCATTGCCTATAGAATGGTGTCACTGAGCAATGATTTCAGGTACCTGGGGATATACTGCCCCTTGAGGATGCAGAACTGTAAGCACATAATAAGCGTTACAAATCCAGTGCTTCTCCTCTCTGGGACCTGTTTATTCTTGCTTCTTTCTTTATAAAAAGGTTTTATCTTTCCCACCTGGGATGAATGAGGGTTAACACTTAAAATTGAAACGTGGCCCTACAAGATAATTAGTATAATCTGCTCTGTACAAAGACTGCACTGGCAAGTCTTTGATTTTACTCATGCCCCATGGTATGAAGTCAACACGTTTGTCATTATGCTTAGCAAATGCACAGATGGACAAATAAGGATTTCATGTGGTGGATTTTATTGACTCTCTTTTTTTTTTCTTTTTAAGAGAGACAATCCTCCAAGTCTGTTGTACCGCCCTCTAACTATTTTCCAAATGTGATAGGGACCTGCCTAGCTAGGCACAAACTTCTCTAAGCCGACAAATGAAAATTTCAAATCACATTTGGGTATGAGATGGATTATAAAGGACTTTCCTGCAAAGAGAGATGGCTGTAATCAAGTATTCAGTAACAGCAGGGGTTTGGTTCTGCAGCTGGGACATTTTCACTCTTCTTCGTTAAGTTGGATCTGAGATGATGAACTCAGTAAAATTAAGTGTAGGCCACCCTTGCAAACGTTGGGGTTTTTTGAGATCATTCTGCAGACTTAGAGGTTTTGACCTTGTGTTATGCCAGTACCTGGTATATATTATCTGAATGCATATATAATTCTTATTCAGTATTCATTGCTGATTGCTAGCTGCATACTATTCTGATGTAGAGGTTAATTGCTTTTATATAATTTACAAAATCCATGTATAGAGCTGAAGCACTGAACTGAAGACAAGCAGTAGCAGAGCAGTGACAGACAGAAGCATAGTGCAGTGCTTATACAGTGCTTTGTATGGCGCTGAATGCCAAATCCCCAGTGCAAGCTTACATTTTCAAGCTGTTTTCTCTGACTGCGTGTGGAAAACTTACTCCATGCCTCCTCTAACTCTGTTTCTTAATCATACCCTCCTTCCACCAGTTTTTGTGGGAAGAGTTCAATAAAACTGTCCTTGCACTGAGGCTTGAATAATATCTCAGTGTCACTAAACGAAGAAACAGCAGTAACAGTGACTTTATCTTGAGCCTGAATATAGCAGGGCTGGAGCGGAGGCAGGAGCCTTTGAAGTCAGCCTCAGAAGGACTCAAGAGGACTGGACTTTAGCTTTAGTCTTCAATTAAAATAAGATTTGGGGAGGAAGTAATTAGAATGTCGAACTCAAATTAAAACTAAAGCAGTAAGGATTTTGATATTTTAGGATAGCGTGGGCAAAGCAGTCATTTGGTTGGTCTGTAGGCCCTCAGGAGATGGAAGGCATCTCAAGGAGCTTAAGCCATCTCTTTGTTAACAACAGAGTTGCATTTAGGGTTTGTGTTGACAAATACGCACTTCTGCAACAGAAAAGATTTCTCTGGCATTAAGACATAAGCAGTCATTAATTTACTTCTAGTACTGACAGTATAAATAACAGGATCCTTTTTCCACAAAACACATCTGGACGGAGTCTAGGGATTGTTACCTCTGTCATGCTTTTAAGTTTGAAGTGGGTCCCAAATAATTATACCATTAAATAACCCCATAATTAAGTGCAACCTTTGGGAAGTGGGAAAATAGAGAATTCTTATGCACTACTGTTGTAAGGGCAACATCCTATCTTCAACCGTTGCCAGCTTTGGTTGTCTCCCAAGTAGTGGAAAAAAGAGTGTAAGTAAGGTTATACTCTTCTTTTTTTTTTTTTTTCAAATTTCCTCCCTCCTTTTGGACTAGAAAACTGTTTTACTAAGGATGATTGTATTTTCCATAAATTTTGACTCTTTTTTTTTTTTTTTTTCAGATTCCCTGCTTAAAACTTTGATGGGACATTATTGATCATTGAGTCAGACAGAGAAATTGCCGTAATTTAGGACGTTGTTTTTGCAATTCTTAATGCTGAATTAGGTGGCTAGAATAAATTACCTTAAAGAATTTTTTTTTTTTTTTAAATTTAATGACACAGTGAGTCATTCCAAGAATGCAGATACACATGTAAGGGTGGCTTTGAGGAAAATGAGCTAGCGTTGGTATAAGTCCTCTTCCCACTACTATGACAGTGGCATTTTTCATTTCCTTTTCAGCTCTGTATTTTGCATTCTTTTTGTGTGTTATCATGCATAGTTCAAACCCAACATTTGTATAAAATGTACCAGAAACCTAAGTAATAAAGCTTGCATGAGTGTAAGACTAACTCTTGATGTTATTTCTAAGCTGTGAAAGAGCTGGATCATGTAATACTACGGTGTTGAAGCATCCTGGTTACAGGACTTTACGACAGCCAGAGGAGGACCAAGTAGCAACACGCGTTTCCTAACAAAAGGAGCATTGGGAAGGTGACAGCTGCCACCTGTGAAGTGATGGAGGTATCTTGGGTGTCTTTGTCAAGCTACAGCCTAAGGCCACTCTTGTTGGAGCTACAAGGAACTGTTAAAAGTACTGACAGGCATTTTAAGCAAGAAAGACTCGAGGAAAAAGTGAGGGAAAAAATCAGTGGGGAATTGTATTTGTTATTATAATTTGTTCTTAACACAAAATAGAACAGGAAGACCAAACTTTTTTCTTTGAGTGACAGAAATGTAAACAAGAGAATTATGATTTCTTTTGAGAAATTAAGGTTGGGCTTTGTTCATGACAAAAAATAAAACTGCACATAGTGTGCTAGTAAAATATTTACTAGAAGGCATTCTGTTGCCTCTGACATAAAGGGGCCTTGAGGCTGAGAGACCCCTTAAAGCTGTAACCTTTTAAGTAATTATATGATTATTTTCTTCTGTAGTGTGCTGGATGAGAAAATATCCTAAAAACTTTAAATAAGTTTGATGGGGTAAACTGGAGCTGATCAGAATTGTGCTAATTGTCTTTTCTCTGATCCACAGACCTGATGTGCCTCTCAAGAGTGACTCGTCATAAACTAGCACAGATTGAGTAGCTCTCAACGGTCAGAAACTAAAATTTTCCCAGACACTTGTGAAATACTTTTGGCAACTAACTCCCTTTGAAATGAACACTAGTTAGATGCCTGTACGCTAGTTGGATGCTCCTGACCTGGAGCTCCTCTTTTACAGACCTCTTCCTGTTTTTGAGCCATTTAATGACACTAGAAGCCAAAACTTTGGGCAACTTTAGAAAAGTGGATCCTTTCTATTTATTGTTATGATTACGGCTGTAATTGCCGGAGGGGTGAATGGGTTTCCAAGGAGTGGCTGCAGATTATAGCACTAACAACCGCGATGACCCGCTGTAGGGATTTATAAAATTAGTATCGGCGCAGATTTCCCAGCCGGCAGAAAATGTGCCTGTGTATCTGCACAAAGGCAAGGCCAGAAGGGAAAGAAATGCTGACTTTAGTTCAGAAACATCCACCAGCTTTGAGGTCACCAAATTTTAAAACACAAGCAAGATGACTTCAGACTTGGGTTGTGAAATGACCTATATTGCCTGTCACTGCTACGTCTCTAAAAATAGGTATTAGAAATTGTGAAAAAGGGCACTCGGCTGGGTGTGTGGGATGGCTAGTTAGTGCAGGCATTAGCGTATGTGTCAGCTGGGTGTTAGAAGACAGCTTCTGGGGAGCCGCTGGCTCATTGTAATTGTAATTTTTCGACAGTCTTAAACACGGAGGTAACTGACAGCAGCCACAGTAATGGAATAAAGGGCTATTTTTTGCATAAATGTGTTGAGGTCTAATGGGGATAAAATATTTCATTTATTGAGCCGTTGAATTATAATGTTCTTTGCTTAGACTCTGTGTATCTTGATGTTAAGCCTGATAACAAACTGGCAATTCTGAAGATACAGTGCTCACCTATATTCTCTGTGGAGTAACAGCCAATCTGGCACCAAAAAGAAGAGGTAATAAGCAGCATGATTACTAGTATAAATAAGCTCTGTGTTAGCTGGTCCCCATTCTGAAAGCACCACCTTTCTATATCATCCTATATCTCATATCTAAATTGTGCAGTGTGCCGCCCTGAGTGCACTTGCTGCAGTTTAAGTGCAAACTGAAGCGGTTCTTAATTCTGAAGAAAAATAACATCAAGAAATACATACAAACAGATCTGGAATAACATCTGGTTGGTTTCTTTCTTTCATTTGCTTCAGTGCAGACTCTTTAACAGTGAGTATTCATTTAAAATGCTACTTAAAATAATTTCTAGAAAAGGAAAGGTAAAAAGTGATACCATGCAGACATTTGGTTAATCAGTACAATTGAGCTTGACAAATCTCCCTTGTCAAATGAAGTTGCAACACATATTCTTCAAGCTCTTTACATTTCATGGCATTTTAATTCTTTCCCCCCCCGAATGTGTAATAACAATGTAGTTTTCCTCTTGCAAACACCTCGGGTGAGCGCACACACAGCTACTTTGACACCAAAAATGCTGTTTTGCTCTAAACAAAACAAACGGAGAATTCAGTGTAGTCAGCAGCTGGCACACAACAGCAGCGTGTCCTCCTGTGTAAAATATCTAATACTTTACTATTGTGGCAGCTGATGAAATAGTAACGGTCTGTTCTGAATTTTTCATATGGTATGCACATTTGTTCTCAAACATAAAGCCTACAAGTAGGTCTAGTCTTAGAGGCCGACTTTCTAAACATAATCAAGATTCACACCGCTCAGCATATGTATCTGAGATGCAGGACAGTGCCTCATGGCTACGCATTGACAGCCTTCTGGCATTAAAATGCAACAAAGCAAATTTAGCACAACAGCAAGAGTAAAAGTTTCACGGTCCAAATAGGCTTCTGTTTATCTCCTTAGTTTGTCAACCTACTGCTTCAATTGTTTGTAGAAAAGACCATAAACTACAGGATCTAATGTTAAAAGTTAATAAGAATGTAAATCTAAAAAGTGAAGTGTTACTGAAGTGGTAGCTTTGGAGCTGCAAGTGAAAGAGGGTGACACTGTGGTCTGTGAAACATGAAAAAATTATGGAAACGATAGTTATTGTTTAATTCTGGCCAGCCTCCACGTTCTGCAGCTGATAGCCTTTACCTTGGCAAGCTCAGATATGATTTTTGCTAAAGTAAAAGTTCATTTTGCAGTTTACTTCACAATGAAATTTATTACATGAAATAGAGACTAGAAAGCAAAAGTAAACTGACGTACAACGCTGATAAATCCAGAAGTTCATGTTTCACTCTCAGCTGAAGAGCATTACTGCATTTCCAACTGATTGTAAATAGTTACCTCTGGAAGGAAGAAAAGATCTCTGTGAATACCTAACCTGTTTTCATTGATCAGTACTGGAAAAATGACGCAAAACTGTCATGTTTTTGTTACAGTTTGCCCTCTATTCTTTCAAAAAACTTTCACTCATTCAGAATAAATCCTGGATTAGCTGTAACTGTAGTATAAATGCAGAGAGATGGAAAGGGGGGATCGGGGAGGAGAGAGAGTTGTTGCCATAGCACAGCCTTTCAGCGAGCATTCATTTTGAAAGATCAGGTTATTCTATTATAAAGATCAGTAGGGACCAACAAATGATTCAAAACAGTACTAAATATCTTTAAATTACATTAACTCAGACTAATTAATTGGTTTTATTTTGTAACTTCTCAGAAAAAAAATGTTGTGTACTTAGTATAAAAGCGGCAGTGTTTGGAAGGATATGCTTCACTCATAACTTATTTAAGAAAGACCTTGCATATCTTCTTGAGCACAAAACACATCTCAACCTTAAATATAGAATTACCCATGTATGGCGCTTCTGTAATATTGTAATCGTGGTGCACTGAAAGCATTTTATGTCATCCCCAAAGCACTTCTACAACTTAGTATTAGGAATGGACTGAAAACTAATGAACCTCCCACCCTTTTCCATATCCAAAGATGGATTTCTAGGAGCAGTAATCAAATCTGAACGTAATTATGACAACTTCACTTGCATGAATAATGATTAATATACTCGTAGAATCATGCATGTGCACCTTGCCCTCACTTGTGTTTCAAAACTCATTTCTTCTTAATTAGCAATAATACTGGCTGGGGAAAAAAATGTTTTGGGGAAAAAAATACATGTTTGTGAGAAACTTCTCCTCAGATATTTTTTTTAAATTTTATTCTAACGCAAAGTGAAGCCCAAGGTCTTTCCAAAATATTTGTACCCTTTACCTCCCCCCCCCGCCCCCAACCCATAATCCGTTCTGCAGTGGCCTATTGGATAAGACCTCTTTTCTCAAATATGAAGGAGTCTCCAGGTTACAGAGTTTGGAACAAAGACCTAAACTTGGATTTCCTGCGTTTCAGGTGCTAAAACATGATGCTGTTATGCTATTACTTCTTATCCAGAAATTTCACCCAGGAGCTATAAAGCTTACCTAATCAAACATGTACAATACACATTTAAACATTTGAGGAAAATTTAATTTCTTGTAAAAAGCAAACATCAATAACCACTCTAAGTTTGAAAGTACATTTTAATGTTTACAGTTGTGTGGTTATGTACACAGTTAGGTCTGGAATCTAAAATGCGTTTGCTATTTATACACACTGACTTTAGAGCAAATTCTGTGATTTTACCCTTTATATCACTATTGGCTGACAGGACTCAATCAGAGGGTCTGTCTGACCCCATGCTTTGGCCGGTTTCCTTTAATGCTTTCATACATACTCATTTCTCAGAACTGTCCCCTATTGTTTTAGCTACAGTAAAGAAGTGGTACTCAGTGATAGATTTCTGAAACAAACAAAAAAAACAATGGAAATAGTAATTTCCCATCGTGACTTTCTTCCATAAGATTGGCTAAATAAATAACTTGGTATTTTTATCCAAAGGAATACTCTTAAATTATGTACGTCTTTTTATCCCTATGCAATGTATCGTTGTGCAAAGTATCATAGAATCATAGAATGGTTTGGGTTGGAAGCGACCTTAAAGATCACCCAGTTCCAACCCCCTGCCCTGGGCAGGGACACCTCCCACCAGCCCAGGGTGCTCCAAGCCCCGTCCAACCCGGCCTTGGACACCTCCAGGGATGGGGCAGCCACAGCTGCTCTGGGCAGCCTGGGCCAGGGGCTCACCATCCCCAGAGTGAAAAATTTCATCCTGATAGATAATCTAAATCTACCTCCTCCTAGTTTGAAGCCATTCCCCCTCATCCTTTCACTACATGCCCTTGCAAAAAGTCCCTCTCCAGCTTCCTTGTAGGCCCCCTTCAGATACTGGAAGGCTGCAATAAGGTCTCCCTGGAGCCTTCTCTTCTCCAGGCTGAACATCCCCAGCTCTCGTACTGCTGTTTTCATTCCCATGTTCCTTTGTTGCTATATTCCTTTGACATTCTTTTCTTCCTCTCTGTGTAGATGTTTCTATCAGTCTCAAAACTCGTAAGTGCAGGCAGAGCGTCAGTTATCCATTGCAATGGAGAATTTGTCTTAGTGGCCCTTGCCTTTGAGAAGAAATTCTGAGAACGTCTTTTGGGAATGTATTTACTCTGTATTTGTGAACCTGAAATATTCATTGCATCTCAAACCTGAATGAAACATCCAGTAATTTATGTTTATCATGCTAAACTGGAGAGAGCGATAAGTCAGAAACTACGAGACAGTCTCTCTTGCTTCAGTAGCACTGATGTGATGTAGTGCTTACACTTTCTTGACAAAGTAAAGTGCTTTCATAGCTAGTACTATTAGGTGCTGAAAATAAAATGATATTATGGGGGAAAGAAGGTGTGGCAAGGACTCACAGAGAAATTAGTGGAAGACCACAGTCCATTCAGGGCTTCAACAGTGCAGCTCTGAATCACAATACTTCCTCTATCTCTTGCTGAAGTCGGCAGTGATTTACGATACAGCTGAGTCCTAACAAGGAACCAACAGACTTGCTTCCCTAAGAAAGTATGTATGTAAACAGGGCTTTCATAGGAAAGTGAAATGCTGGGGTAGAGAAGGTTGGACATGAAATGAAGAAGCTTCTAACAGATATGATCTCCATAGAAAAAAAATGGTAGAAAAGATGCTGACTCGAGAAGAGAATTAAGTGAAAACAAAATGCTGACATTCAGTTCTTTGTGGAAGACAATTCTGGTTCACTATTTTTATTCGTAAGGTCAATCCCTTAAATGCCTTCTGTATTTAGTGAGATTTAGTATCACAAGAATTTATGGCCAGTACTGCAAAACTTGGATTCTTGAATGCCTTTATACTAGTAATTCCACTGTTGTCAAAAGAACTACTCGTGTCAGAGTCCGCGAACTTCTATAGATTTTGAGGAAGTATTATGGGACTTTTAACAGATTTGTGAAATATTTCTTGTTTGTCACAATGGCATATTAGAATTAATAATGTTTAAAGAAGATTTTGTTGATTTTGGAGAAATCTATGAAATGCATGTACGCCAACTTTTGTGAACAAATTATTTTCTAACATTATAGCTTTTGAAAGAATGCTGGGGTGACTGTTTTCAAGCAATCCAACAGGAACATATTGTTTTCATTTAAATATAAGTTCTAAGGAAGAAATAAATATTCAGAAAATTCAAACCAGTTCACAGAAACTGTCTGCGACTTTCTAGTTGGAAGGGAAAAAGCTGTGAGAATCCAGCCCTGTGTGTCTTCTCCTTTGCATGGTTTTCTTTTGGGTTTGTTTTGTGGCGGTTTGTGTGGAGTTTTTTTCTGTGTCAACCGACAGATGAATAAGTAGCTCGGATTAAACAAAATTACCAGGTACACAGCACAAGTCATTTATAACAATCAAGGTCTCTAGGTACACAGAAAATGAAGAATTCTTCTAGGAAAGAATTTACAGTGTAAAAAGGTAGCATTTGTGTCACAGAAAGATTAGATAGTTAACAGTTTTTAGCAGCAAAGTGCTACCTTTATAAAGTTCTTCTCAGTTTCATTAATCTAGTCCATGACAGAGAGGATTTTGAGCAGCAAGGGAGCTGTATGAAGAATATGTAGACTATTACTGTTCTGCCATTACTGCTGATGCACTGTTGGGTTATCACGCCACGTCTCTCTCATCTTTTTATGATCTTTACATGCCCTATAGCTACTGCTACATTACATTTAATCATCTTTAACAGCTTGAATGTCAAAAAGTTAAATAGTTTTAACTATCCTTTTTTTACTTCAACAATATGCAACTTAACAGCACCTGTGCTGAGCTCGTTAGAGCTATTGACAGATTTTGTGCCATCCTGTGCTGATGCCCTCACTATTCCTATGATCATGTGATACGTTTATGCACTATTAAACCTATGGAAGGTGATTTTATTACAGCCATGATCTTCCTTTGATACCATTGTGCCATCTAACTTGTCTCTCACTGATTACTTAGGTGTTAGTCCAGGTTTTCCATACGCTGTCTATAGCCAAAGAGAGAACAACTAACAACGTAATCTACCGTCTGTAAAGCTCATGCCTCAGATTTTTTCAGAACAATTCACCTATTCTTATATCTATATTAAAAGCTTAATTCAGAATTTCTTATCCAAACATTCCAGTTTCAGGCCTGTCTAGTTCTGATAATTACAATATCGAGTGCAAATTGTGATCACTGATGTTCAAGAAAGATGAGTTCAAATTGCAATAGATGCTGCTAGGATGATAAGAGACATAGCAAATATATGAAGGGTCTAACAGAATGCAACTAGGTTCCCAAAGTAAAGGGTAGGAGTGAACAAGAACATCTTTTATAAACCACTGGGGATGAGACAACGCTTTAAGTGAAGGAACTCTGAGAAAATCTTTAAGGAGTTTCTTTCTATGAAGCAATAGTTAAACTAATGACAATAATTTGAAAATAATTCGATAATTAGCTTCCAGGGAGGAAGAAACGTACGAGGTTTAAGCTTAGAAAGAGGTGAGTTTCTGAAATAATTGTTTTGCATGGTTGCAAGCAGGAGCAGGAGCTAGATTTGGTGATCCCAATTCCTGTCGTAATTCCATTACTTCTAAAATTTCTTTCCATCTTTTCCAAATAATATGGAAGAAAACCTTTTTGCTTCCTTGCCGTAACAAACCAAAGATATTTAAACCTTTCCAATTTAAAGGACCGCCTCTATCAATATACTTCCAAAGTTTTCAGGTTGATGTAATAGACTACGAAAGGGTCTTTGGGACCTTTAGGACATTGACATGTTTTCAGATCCAGTTGTACAGCCTGCTTGCCTCAGCAGCATGGGACAACATAACATCTGCTGTGCTGGTCAGGCAGGTGATGAGACCACTGGTGTGCCAACTCTGGTATTGCATCTCTGGCACCCGTGCCCAACACTGCATGCTTCAGCTCTACTGCTCCACTGCTTCGTTTCCATTCTATTTCTGAACAGAAGAAGCTGGAATAGTACAAATCTGCAGCCTTTGGATAAGCTATTGATGGTAGAAAGCCTGAATCATAGAATCATAGAATCATAGAATGAATCTTCTCAATGATCAGATAATTTCTTGGAGCATTTATACCTGTGAAAGTAGTCAAATCTTGTGAAACTACTATTAATAACTGCACACCTGGACTACTGTGTCCAATTCTGGGCTCTCTGGTACAAGAGACATACCGGAGAGAATGCAGCGAAGGGCCAGGAAGATGATGAAGAGGTTGGAGCATCTCTCCTATGAGGAAAGGCTGAGAGAGCTGGGACTGTTCAGCCTGGAGAGGAGAAGGCTCCAGGGGGATGTCATCAATGTGTACAAATACCTGAAGGGAGGGTGTAGAAAAGGTGAAGCCAGGCTCTTTTCAGCAGTGCCCAGTGACTGGGCCAAAGGCAATGGGCACAAAATGAAACACAGGAGGGTCTGCCTGAACATCAGGAAACACTCTTTACTGTGAGGGTGAGCGAGCGCTGGCACCAGGTTGCCCTGAGAGGTTGTGGAGTCTCCATCCTTGAAGATATTACAAAAACATCTAGATATGGTCCCGGGCAACTGTCTTTAGGTGGCCCTGCTTGACCCAGATGACATCCAGAGGTCCTTTCTGTGAACAAAGGGTCTCATTTAGGCAACAGTGTTTTCCAAAAAAGAGAGATCACTACCAGTCTGGGAAAGAGAAATGATAAATCACTAACTGCACTACTGTTTGCCTGAAACTTTTCAATCTTCAGTCCAGTCTCATTTCCCAGTTACCATTACATTTTACCTCTATTATTAGTGACTTAAGTATAAGTTCAAAATAAATCCGTTATATTTTCTAAGAAAACAACCTAGAAGTAAGTTAATGCTTTAAGTTTTACAGTTTATTGTCTATTTTGTGGTAACTGTCCAGAATTTTTATACTGAGATTCAAATTAATTAAAACAGTATTTTATGGGACAGGGTCCATTTTGATCCCTTTTTGAAACTGCCCTTTTAATTTTACTCTTCTTAATGAAGCATTTCTTTGTCTTTTCAGCCTAACTTTTAGAAGCTTTTTTTACCTCCAGAGCTTCTCAGAAACAGGAAAAGGCATTTCCCTGCCCAAAATCTGCTACCTCTGAAGGCTTCTGGCTAAGCTTAAACTTTTCCATCTGTGCGTTTACATTATAATTAAACATTATAATTTCCTAAATTTCACCTACACAATACAATCAGATGCAACCAGGTTTATAATCTCATGCTTAGACTGAGTTTCATGATAAGATTAAAAGAAATACTATTCTCGACAGAAGCAGACAGTTACATTGCCATTGAAAGAAAGGGTAGTTACTAGACATCATCTGAATACATCAATACCGAATTGATTCTTGTACTTTCAGTCTGTCTCCAGAGCAAATAGTAATAATATTCTCCATAAATACTTACAGGTAGCTACTTCTACTTGCTCGAATCAAACCAAAAAGAATACAGCACTCTACCACTCATTAGAGAGCTTCCAGAAGTTTTTCAGGCAACTTAATTTCTAAACAGATGTAATCTATACATTTGTCTATCTGGCTCCAGAGATTATGAGATGTGTTTGGTGTGTCAGAGTTAAACATTTCAACTTGTTTAGATATTTTGACTGCTAAATTATTTGTTTGGCTAGTAGCCCTCTTTGCAATGGGTTTTTCACTGCTACAGCTCCTTACATGAGCAGACACTTCCGTCAAGGAATATACCCAGGCCAGAAAAACAAGATGTGTCTATTGATGGTTTCCTTAGATTGAAGATTATGCTTTTGGCTGCAGCCTAGAAAAAAAAAAAAAAAATCCTACTCTACAGGGCACAGTAAGCATATAACATAACATAATGTAATGTAATGTAATGTAATGTAAAATAACGTAATGTACTATCAAAAATATTTTTAACTATGTGCCTTTAATGATTCTCCTTAGGTTAGGGATACTGTTTAAACATAGAGTGTCACCAAAAAGAATCTAGAATTTTTCTTTTTTCCATTGTCCTCTCTGAAATACATATTTTTTCTGGCAAAATCAGAAGTGTTTTTTCTGTAAATGTCTACCTGAAGTTCTAAGTGTCTACCACTTTTACTGGCAACTTCTTGTTGAATAAAAACATGTTCAGTACAAGAAAACCTGTAATTTCTGAAATAAACTGTTGACAAAAGGGACAATCTTGCTCAAAATCGAAGGATTTGTTTTCATTATTAAGAAAAAGTACTTTACACAAAGTGCCCATCTCTGTCAGCTTAATGAATTTTGAATTAAAATGAAACTTCTTTAGAAGTAATTATGACTACTCTATGATTATCAATTGATTTTATTATGACTAGTGCAATTAAGGTATGTTCATAATTAATTTGTCTGGAGATATGTAATGAATTGTTGCTAGTAGCATTAGAGATGATTGGTGAAAAAAACCCTTCCTGGTAATGGAGCAGGTTCTTGCAAGAGCCCCAGCTAGTGCAGATGAATGACTCTGTTGCACCTTTCCCTTTTTATCAGTATTAATGGACGGGATAGTCCCAAGATGCCTCGTTACTATTAGCCACCTACAATCTCATCGTTACTCAGCAGACCTTGCGCCACTTGAAGCATGTTCCATCCTCTGGAGCATATGGTCTCGTGCTGATTAATGGTGATATATTGATCTCGGAGAGCTGGGTTTAGCAGCGTTGCTCTGTGCACTAAGCTTTCAATTGATTTGAAACAGAATGATTTCCAAAGTAATTCAAAAGTGGTTTTTTCATGAATCCACATGAACCAAAGATTTTTTTATTTTTCTTTTTTTGGCTCTGAAAGGTGGGATCTGGAGTGGTGTAGAACTGGTCTTGACTTGATACAAGTATTCACCCAACAGTGCTTCTTTAAGCTATATTTCTGGGAATTGAGATTGTCAGCCAACAGATGCATTTTAAACTAAACGAAAACACCTTTCTTGTGCCACAGGTGGAGGGCATGGAGATATCAAAGAGGAAGCAGGGAGTGAACAGCGCTAAAGAAATTACACAGAATAGATTTCCAATAGGAAAAGAACACAATTCTCCATGACGTATTTAGAAACATTTATTTATTTTTTTAAATTGTTCTGCTGACTTGTGCTCAAAACAGAAATACAATTGTAGACAGGTATGTATAATTACACGTACAAATACTCCTCATGCAGTTTCCAGTTGGGTAACTGCTTGATAAAGTTTGGGTCTATAAAGTGCTAAAAATAGTTCTGTTTTAGCAGATCAAAATTCACAAGAAGGAGACCGAGTCCACTGAAATGTACCCCAAACCCAATAAGCCCGTAAGTTTCAAAGTAGAGTACTTTGAAAATAATTTCTAAAATATAAGGAATTTCAAGTATGAAGTTACTGAGATGTATAGCTAAAGAAGAATCTGTCTTCCTGTGTCTTACAGTTCTATCATGCCAATAACATTAAAAAGACAAATATTACAGAATTTATTATTATTTTATTGATATGTAAGTATCTGGTGATAATATTAAACCTCCATAAGTACAGAAATAGATCTGCGTAAAATGCACTCTATGATTTCTTATGCTGCAACCCGCAGGCTGCCATCATATTCATTGCTCATGTTCCCTTGCCGTGTTCAGGGTGACAATTCAGCAAATTTCAAATCCACGATTCTGCAGAAGTTCTGTCTTCTTTCCATATTCTTAGACCATTAACCACACTAAAAGCTATTCCAGTCCTCATTGTCCAATGCAAAGGAGTAGCGAGGGCCATGATTCATCCGCAGATGCAGGAAGGCATAATGAGAACATTTGCTCGAAGACTGAACTGAGTCATATGCTTATCCATATTTATGGTGACAGAAAATAAAGCCTTTATATGTATACGCAAGGTTGGACACACATGTTTGGAAGAGCACATGCAGAGATTATCTTGAGCGTTGAAGAAATTATTGAACGTATTGTAAACCTGAGGCCTACGAATGTTAAAAATTTTCTGCAGTCCTTTAAAGAGATTTTAAATTCATAGCCTTTAAGCATGATAAACATGAACAGAATTATACTTCTCTACAGGCTTCCATTGACAGAAACATGAGATATGACTCTGTACATACACGATACTCTTACAGATCCTACCCATAGAAGCTACTGGCTAGAGACAAACATTTCATAGAAAGACAGAGAAGCCTTGAAAAAGACAAAGCAAGTAAGCAAATGGCATTAACTTTTTCACACCACTTCACACTGTAAACACTGAATATAAACAGCTTGTTTTGTTTCATATGAGTTGCTTCCTTCCCCATCACTTACTAATTCTGATTGATAAGGCAGCTTCTTATGGCTTTGGACTCTAGAACATCTTGCCAGTCCTCCATGGGCAATAGGTTTTTAGTCAGATTTTCCAGCAAATCTGTTTACTCTGTCATACTTTGGCCTTTACCTTTTCCTCTGAAGATAATTATGTGTGATGACAGTCTTGCATAACGTGCATTTTACTAGTAATAGAATATCTTACAAGTTTTGTAAGAGCATTATAATAACAGAGCATCAGATTTATCTAGACGTGTTCAACGCACTCCTATATATGTCATTTCAGCAGCCATTCAGATGAATCTTTGAGCTTCATTGGAATTTATCTCTGAGGGTGTTTGAGAACATGAATAATGAATCACAAGCAAGTTTTACTAAATACAACAGCTGTCAGCTAAAATGTATGGTTAGTAGCACACCGTGGATTCCCGGTGCGAGAGTAAAAGACAAGTTAAAAAAAAAGATCCAGTAAATGACTAACGATTCATCTGGTATCTTATTTACCTACTTATTCCATGAGGGTTTTTAAAAAAGGTATTTCCTTAAGGAAGATGGCAATGAATGTGGAAGCCATTACTGGTTTTTTTGCCTGTATGAACTTGGACGCAAAGTGTTGAAGGTACTGAATTCCCAGGTAGGCACAGAACTGGACCCCTGAGAATTCAGTGTCTCCAATATCTCCGGGATTTGGGCCCTCATTGGTATAACTGTAACACTAAAAGTCTTGAAATGTTTTCTGTTTATGAAGAATAGCTTGGAGGTGGAATCCTGTTCTGACAGAACATGGTATTGGTAACAGAAAATAAGCAGAATTACTGTAACTTCACTTGCTGTGCTGCTGGCAAGCTGCAACCTGTCCCTAACTTTCTAACGCAGTACTTCTTTCATATTGCTTCCTCCGCTTGCACCCGCTGTTGGTCTCTGCTCATTTGCGGAACATTTTCTATTTCATGGGGCCCTGAAGGACTCATGAACAAGGAGCATGTCCTCTTGATCATAATGTATCATTGCCATGCACTATTGAGAGATGTTAAGTATTCTGAAATTATTGCCTGGTCTTTATTCACTGTATTTAAACCAATTTCATGGGAGCTGCTAAGAGAGGTGATGAGTACACTCTGAGCAAGAGCCTCCGAGCACTGACGGTTTGAAAAGAGCGTAGTCTATCTATTCTTAGCTTTAGCACTGCTGAATTTAGCATCAAGAAGCTGTTGGGCTGTGTAGTGGCAGGTGTTGACTAGTGACTTGGAAAGACTTTGCCAACAAACTCATGGCTATGATTACTTTGACAACTGAGATATTAATGCATTCTGCGATGTCTTTGAGTTTTCAAACTTCTTTTGAACCCCTTATAGAGTTTTAATGAAGTTTGTTTATTATAGCTACAGGTCTGGAAATATTGTTTAGAGCTTGTTCAGTTATTAACCTTCCATACATATACATATGTATATGTAATATCTATATAAATTTTATCACTCTTGCCTTTTATATATATATAAAAGCAAAGCAAAATGCTAGATTTTATTATCAATATCACATCACATATTATTCACCTTGTGATTTCCAGGGTGCGTTCGATATAATCTTTTTACCACACAAAAAATGAGCTTATCTTCAGGCAGCAGTTTGAAAAAATTAAGCTTCCACATCAGGCACCGTTGGGAATGTATACACGTCTCTGAAATCAGCAGGGCCCATTGAAGAACTGGCCATACGTTACAGACTTAAATTGACACCTAATAGATCCTTAGAAGACAAGGCTGCTGCTGTTCTGGCTCATGTCTATGTTTCTCTGTTTAGGTGTGCTTTCAGATTTTGACATTTTTCCAAAAGCGAGAGCAGCTCTATTTTAAGAGGAGGAAAAACAACCTTTCCCACATGCATTAGTTTTGCAGGCACATAAAGGAGCTAAAATCTTGGCCCAGGCTCTTAATGTGAGTCTGTAGTGCCATAGAGGGCCCCTACCGGCCTTAAGATATGTTGACCCAGTAATTCATTTAGTCATGGGTTATTTCATTTGTTTCCATGTGTGCCATAACTATGTAATCATCATGATGTGTTCTGTGCCCTTATATGGGATTAAGATGTTGATTTTTATTTTTATTTTAATTTTCAGTCAGGTAGAAATAAAGAAGAGCTGGTAAAAGCATCCAGCAGCTGGAGATGAAGTAGATTTGGCACACTTGCATTCCTTAGGCTACCTGCTAGCAAACAAGAACAAAATTCAGAGCAGCATACAAAAGTTATGTACAAATCTCATTATGTGTATTTATATAGGAGGTAGTAAACATCTTTTAGCACTGTGTGAAGTGAGGATGCCCGTGGCCATGAGATCTTCTAGTTCTAAACTCTAATTTGAGGTATTGCAATAGCCGCTGAAAACTGCAAAATAATCTACATGTTTTCTTCCAAAGGGAATATCATGATTTAGATGTGTTATATTTTGCAAGTGCCAACAGAATGCTAAAAAATCTCTTTCAGCTCTTTTCTTAACCCACACTGGATCTCAGATGTGAGCTGCAAGCAATTTTTGATGGTAATGTTTGTTGGAGGCCATTAGAGGTACAGATGCTGTGTATTTGGCAATACACATCAGGAAGGCTCAGGTTGGGAATCAGAGGTCCTGGTAATACAAACCATAATATAAAATCTCAGCTTTCTAAGGAATTATTGACAGTAGCTTATTGTCAGCTTTAAATATTTAATCTAATAAAATCATGAGCCAAAGCAAGTCACGTGTTTGAGTGCTACTTTGGGGAAATTGTCGCAGTGTTTGTTGTATACGGATGAAGAAACAGGGGCACTGTAAACTGTTTTACAGGATTTTTGAAATTAAACTCAGAGTCCAAGTACCTCTCTAGCTTCAGATTTTTGTGAAGTTAATTTGTTGCAAACCCGCCAGTTCACTACAACAAATTGCAATAAGTCTGATGGCATCATGAAGAGAATAAAAAAGTGCTTATTATGCTTTATAAATGTCACATACATTTCTAATCATCTACTTGTTATATCTGCCTGACAATGCAGAGTTAAATCCTGGAGACTTGAAATAAATAGCAACAGGGTTAAGTCATATCAAGGCAACACTGTGAAGGGCTATCAACTAAAGAGTGGTCCTGCTTTGTTCCATTCAAGGTTGTAAAATACGACTTTGCAGACTCTGTATGAGAAAATATTGTAGAATAATCTAAACCGCAACCAAACTGCTCAATAACGGTTCAGGCTCTTGTCACTTTAAAAGAAACATTACATTCCTCAGGCTTGAACTTAGGGGTGTTGAACCACTAACGGCCCACAAGCCTACACAGGTGAGAGGCTGACTAGCTTGCCAATAATTACAGTAGACTCATCAATGCCCACGGAGTGTTTGACTCGCCTTCTTTGCCTGGGTCTGGTGTGCAGCAGCTGGGGCTGTGGCGAGGCTCGTGTTCCAGCTGGGAAGGAGCAACCACCGGGCTCACTAGGATGCAGCAGCTCGCAGCCTCAGCTCTCTCTCGGCAGAGATTATTCCCTGCAGCCGGAGGGTTTGGCTTAACAAACAGTTCAGCCAGGCATCGGTTGCAGGTTGGAGGCTACAGTCATATTGACTGGCTTTCTGCTGGGACTGGGGGTCTGCTTGGATGTGTTTTTCTTTCAGTAGGGTTTGCTTTCTTGGTGGTTTTGTGCTAAGTATTCAGTAGTAGAAAGAGTTAGAACAAAGAATGTGCTTAACTGTGCTAGTACTTTTTGCCTATGTTTGATCCTGCCAGGAAATAGGCTCCAGGTGGAAAATAGTGTTTTAAGTTGCTACATTGCAGCTGAAATGTGTGTGAGCTCTGCAAATGCTTATTCTCCTCACACTGTCTCTAACTCCCAGCTGAGAGTGGTACATAGCAGTACCGGTGCTATTCCTCTCCTTGCTTGTAAGAGCGATCCTTTGCTTGGTTTTGGGGGGGAAGAGCGGTCAGGCAGTGTTGCTACCTCACAGAGGTAAGGAAAGTTAAGGTAAGAGACAGCGTGGAGGAGCATTCCTGTGATAATGATGGAATATGAACAAATAAGGATTAATGTGTGGCTAAGGAGAATAAGCATTTGCTGTTTAATGTCTACTTCTGACCTGGTTGGATCCTTGGGGTGAATGTCAATGTAATGCCGTGTTTAAAGAGGATCTCTCCCAAGATTCCTTAATGAACTAAACCCTTCTTTCATAAGGGTTAGTGAATGACTGAAGGATAGGAGGACTAAAGAGAGGTGAAAACTGCGGCTCTGCAGTTCTGTTACTGTGCAACAAAAGGCATGAAATGCTACTTTAAATCACAGTGCGATTAAAATTTCAAAAGGATACCAACATACAATTTGCTAACAAAATAACCCCGTATGTGTATTTGAAAAGTTTAGGAGAATTTTATTTCCCTCCTCTCCCTTTGATGTAGGATCCATGCATATCTACAACCTACGTGTTCTCTGGAGTGTAAAACCTGTCTCTGGTTGTTGGGGCAGTCATATTAAGGAAATGGGAAAGAGGCTTATTCACTGAGTTAGGAATGAAGGAAACCAAGAAAATGCCCGTCTTTTGCCTTCCTTAAAGAATTCTGCTTTGCAGCACCTGTAGGTAGCATGTTTCCATGGATGGTTTGTGCTAATGTGTGGTAGAAGTAAAGCAGGGATAAACTGTACCTGAGAAACTTCCAATCTAATTCATTCTAATACGGTGCATTTAGCGACGTGGAACACGGGTGCGTGCACCGAGACTGTCGTGGTGACGGGGTCACCCAGTAGTCTCTGAAAAGAAGGGCATCAAAACACCTGAGATGGATACTACCGGTGAGCTTTCTTGCAGATTCAGAGATGACAGACAAGGAGACAACTTCTTTCTTTTGTGTCTGCACGAGTGCTTCCCTCAGGGAAAGAAGTCCCTCCTTCTGTGTCCTGTGTGTTCTACATAACTTCAAATACATGCAAGAATTTGCTCAATTCGGGGCGGAGGCGGAAGAGTTCCTTAATTTTCGTTCTTAAAAAAAAAAAGAAGTTATCGAACACTTTTTATTATGAATGCTTAACTGTTAGAAGAATAATTTTTTTAAAATTCTTCTTTCGTCAAATATAGTGACCAGTTGAATCCCTTAAATCTAACTTCAGTGTTATGGAGAAGGAAGAGCCTAGTCCCAGTAGTAATAAATAACAAAACACAGTACAATACAGGAGAAGGTAGACAAATGAGGAGGAAGAAACACAAGCAAAGAAAGTTACATCTTGCCAAACAGAATTAACATAAAAGGTCAGGAGAAAAAAAAGTAGAAATTCAGAGGTAGATAATAGAACAGGAGAATAATTAATCAGGATAAAAGAGAATTAGGGTAAAATCTTAGTTCCACTGGGGGACTGGCTCAGCTCCTAATCCAGTGATGCCATTTCTGAGTAATACAGAGGATATAGGAAAAGATGACAGACTGGACGTAAAGAAGGTGAGATTAAGAGAAGATTTCTTTTTTTTTTTTTTCCTCTGGGGTATGTTTGTGATACGGAGTATAGCTAAACTTGCATATGGCCTAAAGATGCCTTGTCTTTTTGATTTTTTTGAAATCTGGAGGCTGCTGTTAGATGAATCATCTGCCAATAGCTTCCAATTTACTCTGTGTAACTGGAGCACATAGGCCAATTTTAAATTTATTTATTTTTAAAAAAAAAAAATCTTGCTGTCTCCTGTCCTTTAACAAAAATGTAGGAATTTTGAGTTTAGTGTTTATTTGTAGGGATTTTATAATTGTGTATGGAATAGAAAGGAGTTCTGAAAATATGTTTAAATTTCTTTTTATTTATCTTGTCTACGCTTTTCAAAGAATTTTAAATCGGTCTAATGCTATCTTGAAATTGTCTGACATCTTTAAAAGTATAACTCTGAGGAACCTTACAAATGCAGGACAGGCTATATGAAAAACCGATATGGAGTTCAGAACCAATCATAAATGATCGTGATTTATTGCACCACATCAAAAGCAGATAATCGCTAAAATCCATAATTCATTGTAATAGTATCATAGTCAAGCCTGACAAAAAGTCATCATGTTTATACTTGGATAGTTCAGATGAGTAATTTATTGGTTCTAAAAAATAATGTACTGTAAAAATACTCAGAGGGCTCTAGACTCTGTCAACAATAAAAAGCTGTATTATGTACACAGGTCCATGCACTGAAAGTGCCCTTCAAGTAGCCTCCATGAATGTATTAAGGATATACAGTATCCTGATATGCTAAGCGATCTTGCTTGCCATAAACTTTTAATGCACTAACTTTTTAGTAAAAATACCATTGAAAATCATCCTTATCAGTGCTCCAAGCTGGAGCACTTTGTCCTCCCTGGCTCCTGTGCTACCTTTGCCATTATAGACTACAACTAATCTCCTAAAGATTTACACTTAAAGAAAAGTTCATCTCATCTCCTAAAATACCTGCAAAGATTTATTGAACGCATATATGATTTTGAGAATGTTTACAGAATTTTATTAATAATGAATGATCAGAAGCTAAGTTCCAAATAAAAAGAAGATAATTTCTTCGATATCAAGCCATCCTGAGGTGGGGACGATTTATCTGTAAATTTTATGTCGAGGGAGGTGATTCTACCCCTTCACTCCACTCTTGTGTGACCCCACCTGGAGTACTGTGTCCAGTTTTGGAGTCCTCAGCACAAGAAGGACATGGAGCTGTTGGAGCAGGTCCAGAGGAGGGCCACAAAGATGAACAGAGGGCTGGAGCACCTCTCCTAGGAGGACAGGCTGAGAAAGCTTGGAGAAGAGAAGGCTCCAGGGAGAACTTATAGCAGCCTTCCAGTTTCTGAAGGGCGCATACAAGAAAGCTGGAGAGGGACTTTTTGCAAGGGCATGTAGTGATAAGATGAGAGGTAATGGTTTTAAACTGGAAGAGGGGAGATTTAGGTTAGATAGGAGGAAGAAATTCTTCGCTATGATGGTGGTGAGCCCCTGGCCCAGGTTGCCCAGAGAAGTTGTAGAATGCCCCATCCTGGAGGTGTTCAAGGCCAGGTTGGATGGGGCTTTGAGCAATCTGGGCTGGTGGGAGTTGTCCCTGCCTATGGTAGGGGGCTGGAAACAGATGATCTTTAAGGTCCCTTCCAACCTAAACCATTCTATGATCTTCATTTTACTCATCTAAGTGACAGGCAGAAATGGCGCAATGACTAGAAGGGTCTAGTATTGGCAATGGCTTTTGTTCTGCAAACTAGAAACTGATTGTGGGAAATACAAACTGATGCTTATAGAATGTAAGAAAATACAAGGAAAACAAGTAAGAGAAGAACAATGTTTCAAGAAATGAAATAAATGTCAATGAGAAAATAACGTTTCTGAGTTACTATGCTTGCATGCCATTAGGACAAGAGAAGTCTTAAAAATTATTTTTTTCTTGATTATCCAACTGGAATCAAGATGACCTCTTGCTGTAAGAGTACTTGAAACATTTACTTAAAATTATAAGTTCTAGCCATAAAATCCTGATTAACGTTACATTTTAAAAGTTACATATTTTTAGTCTATATTTGATTTGTCTAATATAATTTTTGTATTATGCTCATTACTGTGGTTTATAAGCAAATTTGATTGTTTGCTTTCATTTGGCTACTTTTTTTTTTCCTTTTCCCTTCTAAAAAATCTCATACGCTGTTATCCTGAACAGGTAGCTACTGTCTTTTACTTTAGAGCTTGTCATCTTTTGCTGATGGATACAACCGGATAAAATTCTTTTACATATAAATATCTGGTAAAAAGTTAGGTGATTATGACTTGCCAATATTGAACTATTGGCCTGTTACAATCCTTGGCTTTTAAGATATCTTCTAGACTTTCATGAGCCTGAGATTTATCATGTGAAAATGTGTATGTATCAGTTGCCAATATCTGGACACTTATTCTTGTTAGAATTCATTAGTGAAAACTTACTTGTTTGATATATTTTGCATTTCGGTTGTATGCAAGCACTCAGTTAAGACCCTTCCTGAAAATGAGCAGATGAACCGTGGAAGGAAGCTGCATAAATGTTGTGTGGAAACCTTTGTTTTTCTCAACCAATCACCATGTGTATATGGGTCTGTAAGTACTGAATTCATTAGCTCAGAGAGCTGAGCACAAGAGGTTGAAGACTTGTAACGTGAAAAATCTGAGATAGGTTTAATTTCTTGTCTTGTCTTCTATGAGATCTCTTTAACCAACCATTCTTCCAAAGTTCTTTCCTGCCTGCATTCAAGCTTTCCTGCTCCTACCTTCATTTTACCTGAATAACGTACCTTTACAAATAAGTACAAGTTTAAAAATAATAAAATAAAGGCTGGCATAATCAATAAGATTTTGTTATTAGTATACTTGAAGTAGATGAATGGTGCATCATTAATTTGTGAAGGAAAAAGAGATATTTTAATAAAAAGGTAAATTGTAAATATTTTTATTACAGAGAGCAGACAAAATTATTTTTTAATTAATTATACAAAATAAATATTTGAGAAAAATAACAAGATTAAAAAATGAAAAAAGATTAGGTCTGGGGGCAATATGAAAGAAATGCAGCACTGTGGAGACTGAAGAAGACAACAAACAGGTGTGATACATGATAACATCTGAAAGCTGAGAGCAAAAATCTTGGCAGGATGTGTGCTTTAACCCCCCCCCCCCCCACACACACACTTTTTTTTTGGTGTGTGAAAATTTTCACATTGGGTTTGCTTCTGTATGAATTACAGAAGGTTCAAATTCATGTATAGTTCAATAACCCTCTTTTTTCCTTAGTTGTCTAGTTTTGTCTGCAGGGATGCTCAATAGTTTAAAACCAATAAACAGTAGTTTAAAAAATACAGTTTTAGCACCTACCCGTCAATAGATTTTTGTCATTTGAATATTCAGTATTCATACTCATCCAGCATTCATTCTAATGTCCCTGTTTAAAGCCACTTGGGTTTTTTTATAATTGTTTACACTAGTTTATATTCTTTATAAAGTTTCTTCTTAAAGTAAAGGAAAAGATCTTTGTAATCACTGGTGATATAATTGGAGTTTTGGTGACAAAATGTTGATGGTGGTGGGAAAGCAGATGGGCTTGAGGAAAAAGGGGATTTTATCTGAGAATAGGTTCGATGTTTAAGCTGCATAGCTACTGCTTCTGCTCTCATAGCGGACTTATGGGTATGAGCTAGTGTGTCGGTTCATTAGCCCAACCCTTTGCTTCCTGAGCAAAACTCTGCCTTGCTTCATTAGCACTGGTGTTTTTGAAAGAGGACCCAGAAGACTTTATGATGATAGAGCTTGAGGAGACAAAACAAGGAACTTAAAAGATGGTTGTGTATAATATTCTACCTTCATTTGAAACACAGCCATCCTGTCTTCAAGGTAAATGGTTACAAATAGTGAAAATTAATTCCACTTAATTATTGTTTTGCATTTTCAGGTCTGACATCCACTGCATTTTAATGATTTATTCTTTTTTCAAATATGCTGTTTTTGTTTTAATTAAAATTGTCTCTATTATGAGTAAATGTAGCTCTGCTAATTATGCTTGAGCATTTTTTAGAACTTCATAATGCTTTAATTCTCAAGAAAAGCTACACACACTTAAATATTGCCTGCCGTAACTTGAGTGGCAGAAGGAGTAAGGATCACAAAAACAAGACTCACAAAAGATAGTTAGCCAAAAAAGATTGTTACTCTTAAGACTGGGGCTTAATAAACTGTGCTAAATGTGATGTATAAGAAAGATTTGGATGCTTAGTATTACATTCTGAATTTAATTAAGAAATACTTTACATCACAATTGTTTAGAAATGATCACAATGAAGTAACTAACAAATTACAAGATTTTTGCAACAAATGACTGAGTTTGAATTTTTATCCTGAAAAAAAGAATGTGTTGTATGTGATTTAGATGATACTCTAATAAAGAGTAGCACTTCTTATACCAAGCACACTGTGCTAAACAAGAAAAAATAACAGCACAAGAAAAAATGCGTTCAGGAAATAAAGTAGTTCATTATTGCCATTTAACTTCTCTAAGGTCAACATGTTATACAGGATATCATAAAAGTGTGTTGATGAAGTCTTGGTAGGGGTTTAAAATAAATCATCGATAGCACGTCTGCAGCTTTCAAACAGGAGCATGGGTGGACTTCAGACTTTGCAAGACTGAGCAAACGGACTGTATAGACATCTAAACAACTGTTTGAATGGCTGGTTTGGGTTTTCTTTAAGAGCTGCAAATTCCAGTGTCTGATTCTAGAATTCATCTTCCCCTGAATTCAGCAACTCTCAAAGGCTGAGAGCTGCATAAGAAAGAACCGTTACACGGTTTCTTTGTTAGCAGCCTCCCAATGTCATGATAAATGACACTTCATAATTTAGAAAGAATTCAATGTGTAACTTCACAGACTGGCTCAAATTAGATATGGGTACTATTGACACTTGGAGATAAGATGGTGCAGCAAGAAAACTACGATTTTTACATTAATTGTTTGCAACTCAAAAAATGGCAAGTTTATTGGAATGTTCTTATGGAGAGACATCCAATCATTCCGCCTTGCAGCCATATTTCTAAGGGTTCTGTTTTCTCTTTACTGTGCTCAGAGGAGCATATCATATTACTTGCTCAGTTTTAAGTATTTTTTCTATTTGTCACTCATTTTTTATATTAAATCATACATATTAGATGTTGATTAGACAAAGTTTTCCTTGTTTATGCAATTTTGAAGTAACATTTTTAAAGTTGGGAGAGAAAATTTTAATATGAAAGTGAGAATTATGAGAGAAGAGAGAACTTATGTGAAGTCTTGAAGAGATCCTGAAGAACAAATGTTTGGGGGATGGTGTTTTTTTTTTTAAAAAAAAAAAAGGGGGAAAAAAAAGGGTGAGGGGTATGAAATTCTTGTACACCACAAGATGGAAGTGTGAATCTGACCTGTCTCTAGGGCCAGACATTGTCACCTCTGAGGTACAGAGTATTTCCTCCAGCACACAGGATCCAAATACTAATAAGTTAGAATTTTCCATCCATAATAGAAATCAGAGTAGCACTGAACTGGAAGGAGCAGCTCTCTGTAATCACAGGTAACTATCATAATAAATGTCAACTTAGGATAGCTCAGGTGAGGCTACTTTTCTTACTTTTTCTCGTTTACTTTTGCTCCCACATGCTCTAAGACCTGTTTTAAGGATTAAGAATAATGAGTGAAAATAAAGAGATGCTATATACAGACAGAGTGCTAAGCTGCCATTGGTCGAACTGAATGTATCAGCTTAAAACTATTGTATTCTTGGTAAATAATAATAAACAACTGTAGTTTGGATTAGAGATGCATTGCATTAGGTGTTTAGTGGAAATGAAGACATTTTCTCTAAGAGTTTATAATCTCATCTGAAATAACCCAATGAGTAAAAGTAGGGCAGAGATAGGGAAGCAAGAATAGAACGTGCAGGCAGGCTAGTTAAGAGGCACAACTTAATGGGGACAGTTTGCCTAATATTTGTTTACTTTTCTAAATAGATAGTATTGACTAAATAAGAATGCTGCTCACTTTATTAATGGTAAGGAGCTCAGTATCTCTAAGATATCAGGAAAAAGTAGGGGCTGAGGAGACAGCTACCATCTGCAGTTCCATTCATGTGTAAACTGCACAAAAAAAGTAAAACTTAAAACCTTTAGGAGAGAACTAGCTGCGTGAGGTTACTAAGTGGCCTCATTTAAAGTGTTCCAGTCGTTCTGTTTATCTGCCTCTGACAAAAATGGAAATACGTACATTTCAAAGTCTTCAAGAGACAGAAAAATTGTTTTGCACCCTACTTTACATTAAAATATTCTCCCTCTGAAGTCATAGGAGTAAATTTGCCCCTCTTTCTTCTGGTAGAGTGTAAATTCGCACCCGATTATCTTTTGTGTTGTCACCAAGAGAGTATGAACGGTCCTAAGCAACAGGTATTTTACATTCATTGAGTGCTGTAAATGGTAAAGTAAAGGTTGTTGATGCAGAAAATATATTACATTTCAATTATATAGCTCCTGTCTGTTCTTCCCCCCCCAATACTGGTGTGTGCATACTTCTTCATTAAGTCTGAGGCAGCAGCCCTGACTGTGTGCTGCCTCCGTGGAGCCCAGGCCAATAAGTCTGTTGTTGTTTGGGCTGGGCTGGGCACCAAAAGGAATGACAGTTGCTCTCTAACGTCTCTCCCATGTGAGAGAAAGAGAGACTTATGAGTTTAAAAGAAACTAAACTAGTTTAATGAAATATTAATAATAAAATACAAAAAAAATAATATTAATATGAAAATAATGAAATACATACAATATGTGAAAAACTAGTATAAAGCTCCTGGGATGACGATCACGTCACTGGCAGGCACTGGGAAAGTTCCAGACGGGACTCAGCAATGGGTGGGAGCTGAACTCAGGAACTGCATTCAGGAACGCACGGATTGGGATCAAAGGCAAACAGACAGAGTCCTCCTTGGACACCGGCCTTTGAAGAAAGAGGCCGACCCTTTGATCCCTCAGCTTTATCCTGAGCTTGAGGCAGATGGGATGGAATACCCTCTTGGTCAGGTTTGGGTCACCTGTCCTGTCTGCTCCTCCCCAACACCTGGAGGTGTTCAAGGCCAGGCTGGACGTGGCCTTGGGCAACCTGGTCTAGTGAGAGGTGTCCCTGCCTATGGCAGGGGAGTTGGAACTCGATGATCTTCAAGGTCCCTTCCAACCTAAACCATTCTATGATTCTGGGCAGCAGTTCCTTCACCCAGAGATGGTGCCGGGTGAAGATGCAAAATAACAGTTGCAAGCTGGCACCTAGTCACCTGGCCACCAGAGAGGAAGGTCGTGCCATACTCAGCTATATCGCAAAATATTTGAGATTCAGAATTGGTAAACCACTATTTCTTTTGTAGGCGTACAAAATATGAACTGGTTTATATTGAGACATTTCAGTAAAGATTTAATTTGTGAAAGATGCAGATTGGGATGCACGCAATTAAAACAAAAAAAAATTTCTACAGTAATTATCAACAAAATTGTCAAATTCCAAGGCCAATAGTTTTATCAGTTCAAACTATTCGGATTGTTCTCTGATTTGGCAAAAGCCTTTCCACAGGACAAACTCCAGCTAAAATTTCTGCCAGATAAGTGATATCTTGACTATATCTGCCTGCCTCTTCACTCATTAGGTGGTTCTGGTATGCATTGGGAAAACAAACCAAATACAGTGGTTATGGGGGAGGATTGTCCAACTACATCTGCTATTCCAAGTGCTGTGGTCCTGTTCTTGTGGCTATCATCTGGCATCTAAATTCCCACATGAGATGCCCAATGTGTTACAGATTTAGAAAATGAGATGGCAATATGAGAAGAAATAGTTATTCTAACCTACCGGTAAGAGTACAAAAATTTTAATAGCAATATTACTGTAATAAAAAAAGGTTTTGGCATTCTGTATTCTGATCTCGGAATAAGGTAAATTAATATAAGTTTTTGTTTAAAGATTAAAGAAAAGCACTGGAAAAAAAATCCAGATTTATTGTGGTAAAGATGTAACTAGGATCTTTAAATGAAAAGAAAGGCAATTAGCATGTACTTCAATTAAGTTACAGTAACTGTCATTGGTTTAAGCTTGGCTGAAAACATCTCTGTGAGAATTAGTGCTATTTTTGCTCCTTTTAAAATTACCATTAAGGCAGAGAAAAACAGCATTTACCTTTTACTGGTTTATCCAGGCAACTTCCATAATACTGTACAAAGCATGACAAATTTGATTTCTCATAAATGTAAACAAATGCATAAGTATCAATAACTTGACACAGTACATAACCATAAAGTACAAACTGTGCTGCAGTGAAAAGGTTTGTAACATTAGTAATTGTGATGAGTATAAACAATATAGAAAGTCTGGTGCGACTCCTAAATGTAGCATGGAATAGGCTGCATGAGATAAAGATTTCAGTAAATGGAAAAGGCATTAAATATCAAGGAAAAATAGATTTTGCATAATTAGCTAGGATAATAATGTAGACAGAAAAAGCATCATATGTTTCAAAAGTCATGTGCATTTCTGCCAAAGCAGACACTGAAAGTGAACTTCAATCAGCACAGTCCATCACAAAACAATGATAACAAGGTTCTTTTTCTTTTTTTCTTTTCCTAGAACTAAGTGAGGACCCGTTTAAAGAAGAAAGGAAAATACTGATCTTTAAACACTGTAACAGTAAGGGCTAGAACCCCTGTTTTCCTACCCTTTCGGCTTGAAACACATTCAGGACCTCTGTTCCTTTAAGACTTTTGGGTTTGTTTGTAAGGCACGGCATGCAATGGAAGTTAGGCATTAATACAGCTTTGAGGATCCAGGTAAAAGTGCCAAAATGTCTTTGATATTCTGGTCTATTCCCTACTTTTTAGTTTCACTGTGTAGCTTCTGGCAGTAAACTCCTCCATTTCTCCGGCTGATGTGGTCTTAAAGAAATAACATTGTGTGAGTACACACAGGTGGGTGATACAGTAAGACTGTTTTTTTTCATTGTCTTTCAGCAAAGTTTCTGATTTTGGTCAAAACCTCTACTTTTCTGTCCATTTTCTTTTGAGGTAACTTTGTAAGACTGCTGCTTTTGCATATGACCCACAACTTCTGCAATAAGCTGAAAAGTTACCATGAAAAGATCCCTGGAGAGAAAGCAACTTTTTGCTTGTCAAAAACGAGTCAAAATGCTGACTGCTTAACTTTTTTTCTGAGATCCAGAAAGTGCAGACATCTTAATGAATTTTCCTCCTATGTTCCTAAATTACCTGAGTATGAAAGGGTACCAAAAAATCAAAAAGAATTCAATGAGGTATGTCTCTGGTTGCAAAATAATGTTATTGTTTTAGTAAGATAGTAATATAAAAATGCAAAAATGCAGAGACTGTAATGTCTTCTCTATAAGCACTGAATAATTCAGTAAACAGGATTATGGTAATCTATTTTTAAAAAGAGATATAATTTATTTTATGCAAGTTTTTGTACCCTCTGAATATAATTATACAATTATAAAAATTATAAACATTTAGAAATAATTTGAATGTCTTTTCACTGAATATTTATGTAGATAAATAAAGATGACTAATAAGAAAAAACCTATTATGATGATGCCAAAAGAATTATGAAAAATTGTCATTTCTCCTCTGTACATAGTGCAATAAGAAGTAGAATAACAGAAGTAAGTGGGTTGCTCAGGCAAAAAAAAAAAGTCTGTGGAAAAATATAGGCACTACGTATTGTTATTATACGCACACATTAAAAATACAGAGATATCTGAATGTCTTTGGTTTACCTAATATCAAGGTATTCCGAACCCTGCAGAATCCTAATGCACATTCCTATTAAACCGACAGTAATGTTATCAAATATGAATGTTCTTGTGGCCCAAATGAATATTTTTTGGTTTTTCAGTGTGTTTCGCTTACTGAAAATAAGTGAAAATAAACCAAGACAAATAATTGAGCCACATCCCCAAGTTGCTTTCGAATGAGAAAGTTCAGATATAATGTAGGAACCCATTTGGCCACTTCAGCGCTGAGTGACGGGGTGTGTGTCGCAAAAAGAGCCTATGAACAGCATGGATTGCTGCTGCTGTTGTAATACTGTTCTGCTGAAGACATTCGGGAAAGCCATCACGGGCTACCTGCTGCTATGTAATTTTGTTTTATTTTGGCACATAGAAGTGAGAAGATTTCCATGGGACAAAAAGAGAGCTGGTAGCTGACTGTGACTGACAGCACAAAACATTGAAACAATAATCCACCGAGATCATTTATGTAAAAAAAGGAACCCAGAGATATTCAGCCCCTGAGGCTTCTCTTGTAAGAGGCTATTATTATTTGTATTGATTTTGGTATGCAAGTTCTCTCTTTCCTTCTCTCTCCTGGCCCACAGTGCAAACTATAAATAATAAACTAAAGAAGTCTTGCCCTGAAACCATCACTACCTTTGCAGCACATTAATTTGCGCACCTCCAGTTATAAAACCAGAAAAATCATGGGGAAAAGGGGCAGGCTGAATGAAGCCCTACCTCCAAAACAAAAGAAAATACTTTCCAGCGTTCTCAGCTGCCACCAAGACCTCCTTACACCCTACTTACACAATACTACCTAAATACAACATGAAAATGTCCTTTTTTTGATGCCAGTTCTGCTTTGACTACCGATACTTTGGTCTGATGTTCTTCCGTGTCCTCTTGTCTCGTACATCAGGCAATATCGTATTACTGACTCCCAATATTGCCAAGGCCACTATGCAGCTTGGAAATTGAGACAATTACTTGTTGTCACTCTTCCAGGACGGGAGGATTAGCATCAGTACACATGACGTTTCCTCCCTATTTGTCTGCTTCTAATAATATTTGAATAGAATTATAGTAATGATATGAAATTTCATAGGTGAAATACTGGCTTCGTTCAACTCTGTTTGAGCGTTGTCATCTCCACTGGAATGTTGCCATTAACTTTACGGATGGTAGGATTTCACTTTGACTGTATCAGGTATCTAATCCATGCGTATTTCACCTTCCGGTATATTTCCTCATTCTTTTCACTTCTGCTCTTAATGCGTAAAATGATATGTCTACCACACAACTGAGAATTTCAGAGCTTTGGGTAGGGTATAATGTAATCCAAGGGTGAGATCTTCCTGGTAAACACCTCTGCTGCAATACGGAACGATGTAATATGGTGCAAAGGCCTTTTGCGGTGGGTTTGACCCCAGTCAGCAGCTAAGGACTCACAAGGTGCTCACTTTCTCCCCCCGTTTTATTGCTTGATGAGACCTTATATACTGCGGGATAGCTTTTCAGTCAACTCAGCTCAGCTCTCGCAGCCGTGTCCCCACCCGAGCTCTTCCCCGCCACCAGTCTACTCATTATGGGGACAGTGAGAGACAGAGAGGGCTTGACGTGGTGTGAGCACTGTTCAGCACTAGCTAAGACATTGGTGTGTTATCAGTGCTGTTATAATCAAAAATTTAAAATGAAAAGCACAATATAGACCGCTATGAACCAAATGAACTCCATCCCAGCCAGATCCAGTACACTTGGCATGTGGCAAACTTCTACTTATAAAAAGTAAATGTATAACGAATAAATTTATGTGAATCACGCAATGGCATTTTAACTAACACAACATCCAGTTTCCTTTAGAATAAGATTAAAGAGCTTTGTGAATTAAAAGCCTGCACATAGTACATTCCAGTGATCCTACTGGGAAGATCTCAAAAACTAGTGAAATAATGGTGAAAGACCGATAATAAAATGCAAGTCAGTCTGGGAATGACAGAGGGTTTATTATATTTCTGTTTTGAGCAGGGTAGATACAGTGTCCTGATATGCCTTAGAAGCTGGTCCTTCCCTGATGCTTGCAAAATGGCAAGAGAGGAGAGACAGTGCACAGGCTAGCCCACAAAAATTTCAAGTATTGAATGTAAGAATTGGTTTTTGTCAGAAAACTTAACATTTCTTAGTGCCAAACTTTCTATCTTTGCTGGCTGGTGTGTACACTTGTGACCTGCTTTTTTATTTCAGTCAGGAACCTGTGATAAATAACATCCAGTGTGAGCATGTGATGAATCCTGGAGATACTGCTGAAAGCATTCAGTAATTTCCCTGGTACTAGTCTAGCATCTGTGCAGTGTTAGAAATGTGGAAATAAACTGAACAACTGAATAATCAGAAATGCTTTTGAAATGTGCTGGCTAGATGGATCTAGATGGATGTTACACTGGGGATCAAATTCATCCTTTTCAGTGTCTTCTTGGTGATATTATCATTTGGGTGAAATATTAAAGTTACAAGGAGATGTTGCCACAATAGGGACCTGACTGAAAATGAAAATAGCTTATTTCTTTCTCTGTTCCAGTTGGTTGGTTCACATAGTCCTTTACTTTCCTGCTGGAGCTCAGAAAAACGCTCTGAAGTTTGAATTAAGTGAATTAAGACTTATTTCACAGTTATTTTCTGTACAAACCCCACCTGATTGAAGATATTTTAATCACTTTTATTCCCGCAAAACTGCGTTAGGCATAACTTTAGCACAGTAAGTCATTTCACTTACAGGCTATCTCAGGAAATTTTTCACAACATCTTTACGACCATGGAAATGTAAAGATGTATTGAGCTACAAGGGGCTGACTTAATTGGTTGCAGTGCATTTGAAATGTGATGTAGGATGATTTAATCAACCTATAACACTAATGGAGTTAAGCACTCTGTCCACTAGAAAATGGTATAATCTTTCATTGAGTTCCTAAGTGCTTGTTTATGGTTCTTTTGAAGGTGCTGTATTGGCGATCGTATATTGCCATCCATCGTAGAGACTACAGAAATGAAAACAGCTACTGCAAAGCATGAGACGTGTCAGAGGCCATGAGATAAATATAATTTTAGGGGTGATAGATATTAACTGTTTAAAAAAGTCCATCATCTATGAAGTGTCCAGTATTCATACTAAAATTAATGAAAACAAAGAGGCATATAGTCTATAATTTTCTTGTCAAAGCAGGAATTACAATGTATTTCTTTCTTTAAATTTTAATACCAATTATCAGTGCTTTCTCCTGATGTTTTGTAGAATGAGAGCTGCCTAGGTCAAACTGTTTGTGCTCAAAATTATGGAAGTGGACAAATATGTAACATGGCAGTAAAATCTCTCCCTGATTTTCCGGATACGACAATCAGGTATCTGCATCTTTCTGGACTATAATGTCATTGCGAGGAACCAAACACACTGAATCTCTGCTGCGTTTGGCTATCATTTCACTCATCCCCTGCGAGCTCTGGAAAACTTTCTTTGCAATAGTCTGTCTTTAAAATATATAGCATACAAATTGCAAGCAAATGTTCTTTTGTAAGGACTTTCTGGGAAATTTACATTAACAGCTCTTAGGCAACTACCTTACCTTTGCTGTGCCCTGGTATTATTTATTTTGCATTAGCAGCAAAAGCAACTTCAATAAATAGTTGTTTCTGAAGCATGCGTAGCAAACTGATGTTCAAGGAATACAGGATTTGAGTGCTTATTTTCTGACAACCTGGAGATGAAAGAAAGGTGCCTAGAAAGGCAGCTGGGTAGGGGGTGTGGGCATCAGCACTGGACGTCTGCAATTGCGTAATGCTAAAAGTTTGGAAAGGATTTTCTAGAAACCTTTCATGCCTAATGTCATATGAACACATGCTATTGATTTAGATAAAAACAGCAACCAACCAACCAAACAACACTCCCCCCCCAGTCCCTGAAAAAGCCCACCAACCCTCAACTAACCAACCAGATCAGAATGTAATTGTTTAAATACTATCTAAATAGCGCTAAAAATACCTGCCTGTTTTCTTGGAGGTTGTTCAAGATGCAGGTTGTCATTCCTAAGTCCTCTTTACTTTATTCGAATCCAGAACCATTGCTTTGTTTCTGGTTTGTAGAATTCACTGCAGAAGCCACTGTGCGAGGTCTGTACACTTGTCCAGAAGCTTAAAGTTTAATTTCTGGGCATACTGAGACATACCTCAGACTTGCTTGTGACGAGCAGGTCAGAACAGGTATGATCATGCCTAGCTCATTCACATCTCTCTGTGCCTAAGTTAATATTAACTGAATAGCTTAATCAATAGAAAATTAATTGAATAACAGAGAGTATTCATCTCAAACCTCTCTACTTCTGAATAATTTAGCCTGAAAGGGAGATTACTGTCCCGTGAGGTGTGAAATGTGTCATCAGAAAAAGAAGCAGCTCTAGCTTTCCCATTTGGAAATGACGAATGCTGTTGGGGCTGCACTAGCCCCACAATCTTTTTCTGATCATATTTTGAAAGATGTATCTGATGTTTCTTGCTCTCTTTATGAAAGAAAACAAAGATTTCTACCACCAGGTGAAGTCACCAAATTTCCAGAGGGAAGTAGGATTCGATGTGAATTTAGAGTGCTTCCCATTGGCTGCCTTGGGCTCATTGTTTTGGCTTGATCCTTTCCTACAACTAATTTTCTGATCTAGAGGCCAGGATATACCCCAGCACCCTTATGAATTTATTTCAGAGAGGTTGTAGCCCACCATGCATAAAGCAGAGGCAAGCAAACAGGCTTGTCTCGTCTGGCCTGGTCAATGACCCAGCGTTTAAGCAAAAGACTCTCTCAGAAAAATAGCCAAGCCAAATCACTTACCACGTTTCTAAAAGAATTCTGTTGCCAAGTTATTAATTTGGATATTTTCTGTGAAATACAGTGATATTCTAACAGTTTTGTTCCTGAAGAGAAGACTAAAAACACAATGCAGGCTTTTGGCAATGAGTTCAGAATAGAAAATCAGAGGAGGGAAATCATGCACATTCTGTTTAGCACCTAATAACTGTGGAAGGAACTCGACCATTTCATGGACGTGCCCCAGCTGGAAGGGCACGAGAGGAAAAATCCATTCCATTACTTATTTGTCGTACATTGTTCATTCTGCTCTAGCTCGGTGCTGGTGTCAGGGAGAAGGAACATGAAATACCTTTTACACGCATACATTCTATGTAGAGAGGTGTTTCCAGATATATGAGTCGTGCTGTAGTGCTGCTGTGTTTCTGAAGCAGCAATGTGCTAGGTCACTCTCTTGATTAGCTGGGTTCCTGTACCACAGAGTGTGTGGCGTATTATGTATCTCATTCTGTTATTTCAGATGACAAAGCCTAATTTAATTGTAAGTACCCCTGGGATTTATGGGGAAGTCGAAGCTCAATTTTTAAAAACTTTAATATGGTTGCTGTAAAACTTAATTGTACTGTCTGGCTCTTTTAGTGGTAAATTCTAATTAATCTAAAGTGTGGAAAGGAAATGGAAGACTAATTTTAAAAAAAATTGCTTCCTTTTGTTCCTGTCTACTTTTTAATCTGAATATAACCTAATGAGGCAATGTTAGTTCAAAGCTTAGCCTGACCATTCTTTGCAAGTGGTTAATGTAACAACTGATTTTATTCTTGTAACTATTTTATGTGCACTGTAACATGGCTAAGGCTATTGATTTAGTCAATAAACACTTATTCATGTCCAAACCAACCCTAATTGGATGGACATAAAATAAAGCGTAATACAATAATTATTTGATTGCCTATAAGAAGAGCTAAACACGTGAACTGAAGTTGCTGTCTTCCTCTGGGAAAGTACTGTCTGTACAATTGTCTTTGTCTGAAGTGTCTGGCATTTGCTAAAACTGGGAAGGGATAAGGTATGGGAGGATAATTGGTCTGTTGTCGTAGTTCATTTGTGATCTTAGATACTCCCGCAAACAAGCAAAATTGCTTCCTATCTAATGAAGATAATTTAACTACGCAATAGCTGCACAAAGTTCCCTCAGTCTCTGGACTGCATTCTGACTCTCGGACTCAGACAGGCACGTGTATCTGGGACATAGTGTTCATTTTTCACCTGTATTGGCTACAGTGAATCAGCATGAAAATTACCCAATGGAGTTAACGTGATTGTTTTAAACCGTATTTTGGGAAATGTGATCCACTTACGTCCCCTCTGCTAAACTCCTCATGGTCAAGCTTTCATAAGTTTTCAAGGGTGGGCACTGTAGAAACAACTGGGAGATAACAAACTGCTGGACCTTCTCTAGCTAGAAGATTTTTAATCAGAAATACAATGATGTGTTTATGCTGCTTGCAGCAACTCCAGATATGTACTCATCTCAGGGATGACTGACATCTCTGCCAAAAGAAAAAGAATTTCCATTTGTTCCTATCCCTGCCTCCTATTAGAGGTGAAAGAGGTGAAAGGATGAAAGATCTCATTACTTCCAAACTAACTTTCTTTGCTGTATGAAGGGTAGAGAACAAAAATGTTTTCTCTTTCTCTTCTCTGAAGGGAAAGGAATGAAACCACATTTTCCCATACAGACTTTAATCTCTGGTACTCTAGTGCACATGGCAGTATTTGAAACAGAAATAATAGGATCCAATAAGAGATCAGCTATGCCGAAACCTCGGGTTTGGGCCTGCGGGCAAGGTGTTTCTCGCATTTGAAACAGAATCATTGTGTGTGCAGGGGCAGATGACACCAAGGTGAGGAGTGCTGTTAGCGTTGATTGTTTTGAGGATCTGGAGGGTACAAAAGCAGAGACAGTGGGCTTTGGAAAGCCATGCAGTTTTAACAGTTTTTTGAGGTCAGGCCCGCTTTTGCTGCTTTCTTTGGTCATGAACTGAATTGCACCTGTACCCATCTCTCTCTGTGATCCCTTCTGCAACCGCCTCCTCACTCTCCACAGGGTGCAGCTGCCTGTGAAGACCTAGATTGGATATGGGTCAGCTTCATAACCTTGGCTTAGACCTCTGAGGAAACTGCTAAGTTGAGAGGAAGTCTGTGGCGTAGAGGTATGCGAGATAAGAAAGGTAAAACTGCAGACAGAGTAGGATTGTTGGGAGTGGATCATTAGTAGCTCAAGGTTTCAAGAGGAAGAACATCAGCATGAAATGGTATAAAATCCTGAAGGAAAAAAAAACAGAGTCAGTGAAAACGGATCTGTTTCAGGGGCAGTGGAATGTGGCCCTTCCTATCCAGGCTGGTGCCTGCCCGGCCGGCAGAGATTCCAGGTGTCTTATCATGCTGGAGTGCATAGGAGTACTTAGTCTAGTAGCTTGTTAAATCCTAGACATCTCTGTGTGCATCAGCCAATAAATAACCGCATTATACTTTTAAGTTATATATATCTTGCTGGCAGATGCTCTTTGGGCAGGACTAGAAATGCCAGAAAAATGACCCTAGGAGGAAGGGTAACACACCTAGGCAAAATATTCCTCCTCCTATGAAAGAAGAGATTAGTATAGATGACAAGAAACTTCTGTATTTAGAGCAAAGCATTTGCTGTAGCCACAGATTATTTCCTTTCCCTGCGATGATTTCATTTCCCTACTGATGCTGGAAGTGAAGCTCTTGGAGTGACTGATGTGTGTAATTTGTGACTGGATAGTTCTGCTGTATATACATGCACTTACATATGGTCACTTAACAACTGAAGCATCAAAAATACCTACAATACATCAAAGTAATACTGAACACTGGCTAATATAAACCTATAACAGGAAGGAAGTTCAGAGCTGAAATCAAAATTTCAGTTTTTAGTGATGTTGCTGTGTCTGGATATTGCAATACTTTACCTGAGGTATCACTCTAGAAGAGTTTATGATGTAGTATTAGATAAGAATGACTTTTCCATTTCAGCCCTGAATTGCTAATTTCTCCAGAAATGCATTTAAATGCTTTTTTTTCTGGCTAATTAAGACATATGCAAAAAAAGAATGAAGAAAAATTGAAGGAATACTAAGAAGTGCAAAACAAATTTCCTTAAACTCAGAGAGAGAACTTGTGATGCCAATTGTTACTCCATTAACAGTCACAGCGTACAGGTATAGCCCCCCTGAAATTTGTGTCATGGTATACAAAGCATATTTTTACTGTCTATAGGAACATATTATCTTTCGATATATTTTACAAACCCATAGAAGAGCATTAGTCCAAAGTCACACACAATCTAATTTCAAAAGCAACTTCGATTTTTTTAACCCAAATTAAAATACTCTGAAGAGAGAACTTGTTCAGAATGTTCTTAGCTTATTAAATTGCACCATATTTTCTTATTTCAAGACAGGCAGCTAGAAATACACAAACTCACTATTATGGAGATAAACTTAGATTATACATTTTAGGAGAACTATTCTAATTTTAGCAGTTCTACACAGGCAGCTACCCCAGTGCCCTAGGGCTAGAATATTATCTTAAATTCTAGAAGGCAAGGTAGATAAAATGTCTTACAGAAATGCCCACTGAAGTCTTTCTGCTCTCTGAGCTAAGTCAGTTTAAAATTAATTAAGTTTTCCATTTAAAAAGTTTTCTTTTGAATTTGGACCCGTAATAGAACTTCGCGCAGTGTTCATTTGAGTTACGGGTGATCCAGCACCTTCTCAGATTAATGCAAATATTCCAGCAGGTCAAGGCCTTAAAAATGACCTTATTTGCTAGTTTCTGCCTGGAAATTAAATGCAATTTGTGGGTGTGTACTCTAAGAATGTATCTTATGTAAAATGCTAGACAGAAAATACTCATTTATTCACAGTTTTCTTATCTTTAGATCATTTGGATAAGAAATAAGTTATCTGATCGCACCTGAATGGAGCAAATATTTGTGGGTTGAGTTATTTTTGTAAACTGAATTATCAAATGAATCCAAAACCTAAAAGAAAATAAAATTCTTATGATGTCCATCTTAATACCTGCTATGAATGCAACTGCTCTCTTAATGAAAATAGACTGTGATTTAAAGCTGCTGTATTTTCACAAGTGTTTTTTTCAGTAGCAATGGATGGGTATGGGATGTTTAAATAATGATTATTGAGATGTTTATTACTGTCACTACCGTGCTTTCCCTCCTGCTTTTAAGCGGCACTGTTTTAACAACTATGTAAGTCTCATAGACATCCCAGCATTAGCCAAACATTCTGTTGCCAAGCAACATTTAGTCCACATTTTGAAATATTTGTTTCATTTGACATAGAACACACAGTTATTTTCATATACACACTGATGTGACCTTCATTTTTATATTTTTAATACAACTGATTAGCAATGCATTGATTGGCACAGATTGCATTGAAGATGCTGGGAACTACAATGAATTTGGTGAAAGCAGAAACATCGTGAGTGAAGTTGCACTTTGTGTCATATCGAAGTTCCTTGTCAGCTTTTCTGTTTTTAGGAATGTTTATGGATCTTAAGTTATGGATATTTCAGCTGGTTAGATTTCCTAAAAATACTTTAACATTTGAGACCTGACAGGACTTTAGGCACCATACTGGGTTCAAATATGCTTTCAAAAGAAATGCCTGCACTAATAGTCAATCTTTCATTGAACTAAACCAGTAGCAAATATATGCTTTATGCTATGGAATGCATGACGAAATTTTAAAAATGCAGCAAAAGACAAAAAGAAACTCATATCAAAATGGAAATGTGAAAATCGTGGCATGAAATTCTACATGTCCTGTATAAGATTTGGAAAAGTTTCAGCATGCCTGCTTTAAATCTACAATGTTATGTCAGACCCTTTCGACAACAGAAGGTACACAATAGTTTTGAATAAGACAACATTGTTTGACAAAAGAAGCACACTCCTGGAATCTCGAGAGGAGCAACAGAACTGTGAATCCTGCCTTGAATAGCTAACGGGCAAGAAAAATGATTGGAGGATCTGGGTAGTGACTGAGGAACCGATCTCATAGCTGACCTCTGATCTCACAGCAGACCTTGCTCTGAGCGGGAGGTTGAACTACATGGCTCCCGAGGTCCCTTCTGACCCGAACAATTCTATCATCCTGCGCATGTTGAATTGGGGGCTCAGATTCTTCCACATGCCCATCGCTTATCAACTTTGGATTTCCTGCTTGGTCACTCATAGCATGAGATGCTCTGCAGTATTTCAGTCAGGTTTCATTTTCAATACCCAAAGTAACTTACTAGCATCAGCAAACTTACTTCACAATTCTTCTCTTTCCCTAGATAATTTATGAATATGCTGAACAGTGTACGTCCCTGCACAATTCTAGTGGGAGTCTACTGATGGTCCCTCTACCAAAACCCCCTATTTGGTACAGTGTATTGTAAGTGAAAATAAGCCAAGAAACTACACCAAAAACCTGTCAAAAGAAAGCGAACTGAGAAATAGCAGCAAATACATCTTCCTCTCAAAGGTCACCAATTCTCAGTTTCAGTACTGTTAGAAAATAAATTTTATTTTAAGGAGAGCGACTTTTTTCAGAGTTGAAGTATTGCACTTAAAATCAGAAATTTGTATCAAATGGAAAAATATTTTTAAAACACAATTGGTTTTTGCTTGTTTGCCTTTAATCTAAGGGATTTTGTACTCTTGTGACTTAATCTAACAAAAGTTTAAAGCTTGAGGTAAGGTACAGGAGTATTCAAATCCAGGAAACTGTTTCAAATTGAAGAGCATAGTTAATGGTTTCATAGAACTGAAGTGCTTATTATTCATAAGGTCTGAGTCATTGATGATTACTAAATACAAATTTACAAACAGAAAAACCCAGGCTTTTAAAGAATTTAAAATCCTTCTACTCGTGTATGTAAATAAAACCAGGTTCTTATGCACTCAGGCAAGTAATTCCACTTAAATGTGAATGCTGTTAGATATCCTAGCTGCTAGGTAAGCTTCAACAAACAGGACTCATCAAACTGATGGCAAGTCATACGGGGTCTTCTCGAACCTAAGCCAGGCTTGTGTCCGTTTCCCAATCTGTCTTTTCTGCTCCAGGCATTCTTCTGCTGCTCTGTGAAAAGTCTTCCTATGCTTTCTTCTTGTGCCCATCATTCCCTTTTCCCTTTATTTTTATTTTAACATGAGCTTTGGTGATTTTAAACCTGTAGACCAAATATTCTTACTGCATTCTTGAAAACATCTGCAGAAATACATATATATTCTGTCAGAGAAGACAAGGAGAAACAGAATAAGATGATTTTTAATCCTTCCTAGTGCACCATTAGTCCTTCCGAGTTGTCAGAGGTTGCAGCAGGCGGTGAGGAGGCTGTGTGGTAGGTGGTGCGTAGGCATTGCATTCATCCAGCCATTTCCCCATGTGTGAAAGGAGCAGGTTTTCCACTTGACCAGTAACTGTAACCTCGAGACCATTCCTTAATTACAGAACTACATTTATAATTTATACTACAGCTGCCTACGGGCTTGTTGGCATTGCTTTGTTTCCAATTATAATTGGCGTGATTTTTTTTTTTAAATTATTCTGTTATTCTCTTTTGGGAGGAGATAATTAAATTCATTAGTACCAGTGAAGATTTCCCAGTATGAATCAAAAAAATATTTGTCCCATTTTAGTTTTATTTGTTTTCAGAACCTGGAAGTAGGTTCCATGACATCTGATTGACCATTAGAAAAACGAGTGGGAAGGAGGTTGAAAGGAAAAAGTCTCATCTTTAGAGAAAGGTTCAATCTGCATAATTCTTCTATAAAGAGAATTAGTAGAATACCTATAAAAATGTTAAATGAAAATACTGGGGTTTTTTAGCAGCCCTACAGTAGCTGCTAGTGGAGCTGGATATCTACACAATTAAAACTAAACAAAGCCTTCCTGTTGAAAACTGATGAGACTAGCGTGTCCAGTCAGAAACAAATTCAAATAATATTTAATGTTCAGACAGATTTTTTTTTTCCTCCTTTTTGCACGGAGGCTTAATTGGGTTCATGACATTATCTGAAGGATGGAGACAACTTTGCTCAATTTATGTTTTGTAAGCACAGGAAATCTTTCTGAACATATTAATGGGGATAAGTATGTTATATACAAAGAAAAGACCAGTGAGATGAACAAAGAACTAAAATCAGGGTGTGTGTAATGAAGACGGTGAGGTAAAATATTCTGCTGTTACAGTTGGATTAGAGCAGGTAGAGGTTGAGGAAACTGGCTTACCTGCCTAGCAACAGAGACTACAAACTGAATTACATGAAAGATACTGTAAAAAAGGCTTTGCTTACATTTGACTTTGAAAATACGGAAATACGCTATATTTTGGAGAAGGGCATGAGATACCTAAAAACCATGATGAAAGAGGTATTTTTCCACCTCCCTACTCTCAACTAGTCTAACTGTGAAGGTCTAACTGTGTTGATTCAGCTTTAGCTCCATTATCCGCATAAAATAAATTTTATATTGCTTATTGTAAGGTGTAGAATTATAAGGGTAAGTATAAACTGCTTATGAAATGAGCTGACAAAATTGTAGAGCTTGGTAAAACAAAAGCAGATATAAAATGATTTTGGCAGAAATTCCTTCAAAACAGAATAAAAAAAGCGATAGGAATTTAAAATGAATTTTCTAGGCAAAAAGAGAAAATGCTGACATTAGGATTTTCTAGAATATGGGCTCACCAACATAATATTCTAGGTGTATCATGATCCACAAAGAAACACTCTAAATACTCAATTACATGCTTAACGTTTTCCTCAAGAACTTCAGACATTGTAATATTTACATATGTGTGTATTTCCAGTGCATGTATACTGTGCGCTATTAAGTACATAAGATTAGTGCGTACGTTCAGGCCGACATACCAACTTCTGGAGAATTTGTACTGAAAATAAACAGATACAGGTGAACAAAATCCATTGCTAATTCAGTGGCCCTTTATTTTATAGTGATTTATTTCTAGTGAGAGAAGTTGAATCAATCCAAGTTTAGTTTTATAAGCTGAACTAGACCGCAACTGAAAATATAAATACAAACACTTCTTAGATTGGGTTAATTTCTTTTTCAATACCCAGGGTCTACACCTAGAAAAAGAATTCTGGCAACATATGCGCTCGAGCTCTTGGACAGTCTGCTGCCACTGCCAGGGAGCCGTGAGGGCCGGCTGCTCTCTAAGGAAGGGGAGCTGGGAGCCAAGCTTGACCCAGACCCCGATAAGGCAAGTGGTGGACCAGGTCCAGGGGACATCCAGGGAGGTCAACCAGGAGCAAAAGGGGATGGGGCAAAGGACAGGGCTGGCGACAAGGCTACCGTGTACTTCTGACAGGAGCATCCAAGAGACAAGTACCCACAGTGCAGGGCTGTCAAAAAAGGTGACATGAATTTTAAACAAGCCAAACCAAACCCAAATCTTATGTCAGCTATTAAAACAGCCTATTACTACAGGAGAAATTCTAGTTCATTCATACATGTCCAAAGCGGGACAAACCATATTGAGTGACAGAAATTATACAAACTGAAAATCACCATGCTTGAATTGTAGAACCATGTCCCTAAATACTTTGTAAAATATTCATTGTAAGTTCCTATCAAAGAGCATCTAACAAACCAGCTAAGCAAAACTACAGAGCTTTCAGTTGTGGATTTGCTGCTGTTGGTTTTGGGGTATTATGCTGGCAAAGATCTATCTCGGCGGCCTCAACTGTGGAAATTTTAGCTTAGCAAATGGTTTTTATACTATTCTGCCTTACTGTATATTTTCAGAAACTAAAACATCACAAAAACTGAGTATATTTTAATATTTTTTATAGCTATAAAAGAAATGCTTAGTTACAAAAATACTAATGAACATATTTCTTAGAGACCACTGTATCAAAAAAGAATTTTCACAAGAAAGAGATGAGTTGCTGTGCACATATTTTAGTAATCTTCCTTTGTTCTTTTACAAAAAGGTTTGAGGGTTTGTGAGAATAGACTGTAAGATTCTGCAATGAATATCTGGCCATATATATTTGATGAAACTTCCCAAACTCCTTTTTAAATATTTGTAAAGGGCAGAATTTCAAGATCACACATCGTGAGAATTTTCTAGTCTTATCTGCTATATAAACAAACAGCAGTCATTTTGTCATCACTTTAAATTTGGGTTTACCCTCCTATTTGAAATACTGATTAACAATGAAGTAAGAAGGGAAAATATGAGAACAGATCAAACCTTGTTATGAACTGGTGTGACGTTTCTTGAAGTGGTCCCACAAACTCCAGGCAGTCAGTGAGAGGGCTGTGGGAGTCTATCGTTGAGTCAAAACTGCTCTTTAATAGCCATTCGCATAATCTTTGTTGTGCTTGCCTAGACATTTTCAAATACTGCTATGCTGCTTTAAAGTAGGTTTACTATAACTGCAGTCAGTGTTCAAAATGTGGGTGTACTGTGGATTTACCTCATAGCACAATAATATCTTCTGGCTTGTTCTGTCTTGATTTCATAAAAATCTCTAATATTCTATCTAAATTTCCTGCTTACTGCCAAATATTTAGGTGACATTTTCAAAGAACTCTCCATGGTGATTCCAAAATATGTTTTCACAGTCACAAAGGCTACTGTAGAGTCAATCCTGCTGTACATTTTCTGTGTGCAGTACTCTTGTTTCCTGACATTGTTCATCTTGCATTTAATCTGTTGGTCTGTGATTTTATAATTTTGCTATATATTTAAGGTTTTAGGTTCCCATTAGGCTCAGGATGTTTTGAAAGGTCACATTATTTTAAGATTCTTCTAGAGACAGTTCCACAATGGAATCATAATTACTGAATTTCTGCTGGATTGAGAAATTCCAAGTTTTGGGTTCAGATCATAAAGACGTCATCTATGTGTCTTACATACAGAATAATTTTGGTACTCAAGTATATGGAATTATTCAGGGAAATCATGAAGATATTGTGACACTATGAATTCGTCTTCATGTTCACAGCTGTGGTTCTTTGTTTAGAGAAAATATTGGTTGCTGATGGCACACCTGTGAGTTAATTTGGGAGGAGTATTGGCTTGAGTATGTTTGGATTGAAAATCTGAAGGTTGGTCTTAGTTTTGTAGGTATTTCAGAAAGGTAATGATACTGCCATGATGCGGGATATTAGTATGCAAATTATCTAGCCCATATTGACAGAGGATGTTGAGAGATGTTATGGAGTTTGTGGAGGACATTCACCATGTCCTGGAAAAGCTCCATCTTGTCAAGAGATACAAGTTTTTTGTGAATGTGATAGATATTCTGAAAATTCCGTGGTTGAAAATGACAGGACTGCCATAGTTTTTTTGCTTGCGGATCAGTTTTCAACTGAGCAATGTAATTTCTCTGCATGACTGAGAAATGCTGCTAAGCTATATGAGAATAATTCAGAAAAATCTTTAATGGAGAGCGCCAGTGTTCACTCCGGTGAAATGTTCTGTCATTCTTACGTAATTTGCTCCCTTGAATCACGTTATCTCACTCATTAATATCCTTCCAACGAGTTTCCAAGATGTCCTCTACATAAAAGTCAACATGTAAAAGCAGACATTCTAATTAACCTATCAATTTCTGTAGTCCATGCTTTAATAATGAAATGTGGTCTTTGATTGCCTGGCCTATATTGTTTTCTGTGACACAGAATTGGCCACTAGAGTTATCACTGTGAAATTGTGAATATTTTTAAAGAAGTAAAATGATACAAACCTATACATTATATATGCACATCACAGCCTTTTGACTTTCATTTATGTGTAGCTTCTCAGTCTGAGGTTTTTTTCCCTCTTGTTTTAAACAATTCATGTAATCCGGGAGGACTAATCAGACTACATGTAATTTCTGGCTGTATATAGTGATCAAGAATTTGATTTAAACTGACCAGTATTACTGTGTTTGGCGCTTCTGAAAGAATACCTTCATGCCAGTGTCTTGGCATACAACAGGAAGAGTTGCACAGAATGGCTTTTGTTGCATTCTGGTACTGGGGAGAAGCTTAATTAAGTTTGCAGAGTGAGGAGCACCTGCTGTAGGTCATAGAAAGAGAGATGTAGCAATATTTTTATATTGATTACACAGAAGAGGATAAAGCCAATTGTCTTAATGTCAACAGTAGGTGAGAATAAGTAATGACTACATTGTCCACAAAAACCGTGTCAAAATCACACTTCATAGTCCTAAATATCTCAACTTTCTTCCATAATGATAGTAGGTGGTCACTAAAAACCTTTCCTTGCTCTCTAGACACTTTGGGAGGTAACTATTTGTCCATGTACAAAGATTGTGGGAAAGGTAGACTGAGGGCAGATTTTGTCTTTATTTACTCACATTACTAAAGCAGAATCTCAAAGAATTTGAGTTTTTCTAGAAACACCGAAGAGCAATCGTAGTAGGAGTAGAAAAATTTACCGCACACTAAGATACAGCTAGACTGAAATATAGCAACAGAACAGTTCCGGCTGCCAGACTTTGTTCTCTCCTCCCTCTTTTCACAGTATCTGCTGTTGCCATGCCCATCTGGTATTACCATTATCAGTTTTCCCCTGTCAGTCTTGATAGAGGATTAACAAAAGAAACGGATGCATTATGTAAAGAAGAAAACAAATGCAATACAAAAATATTAATTACGTCCCAATTGTATTCATTATATCCCAACTGCTTAGCTTAACTAAACTCCAGCCCCTGTCTGTTTCTAAACTTTTTCAGATTTTAAGTTATATGTGACTGGAGTATGTCTTCCCTGCGTATTTGTACAACATCCAAGACAGTGAGGTTGCTTATTTGATTGAATCATCTGTGCACAACTCCATGCTAAAAATATTGACAATTAATAATGAATTTTACCCTCCCTAGGGAAAATAGGGCTATCTATAAAGCATTTTTTTTAAAGAAAAGCGCTTAGAAATATAACAGCTTTTGGCAAATCTAGTTCAGCCTCTTAATCCATCTGTAAGACTGTCCTATATTCTACCTTTTCCTTTTATGCTGGATGAAATAAATTACAGCTAAATCACAATAATATAGTTTATCAGCATATGCACATATATGCCATTCTAGCTGACGAGGTTACTCTTGTAACAGGTAATGGTTAAACAGCATCAGTAGCACATGCAGCAGAGCTGTAACAAATGGCGATAAATGTGCTAGAGAAATGAAATGGATAGTTTTTTATCTGAAAAAAAGGATGAAGGCATAATATGAAATCCCATTTTGACAGTGGTTTGGCCTTTAGCAGAATATAAGAATTATTGTTATTGATGCTGTTACATGTATTACCCTTCCACACATTGATTTTTATTGCAGAACCTTTAATATAAACAAGAAAAAAAAATATATGTATATATGGCTAAAAGCTAAATCCTTATTTGAATTCTTATCAGCATGGATAGTAAGAATATGGTTTAGGGACTTTTAAAGACACTTAAATATTTCAGTTTTTAAATTTCCCTTATGGTACCAGACACAGCGGTTGAAGTCATAGTGTTTAATCCTGTTGTCTGAGATCCTTGTGCAGAATGCATCTCTGCATATCTTGGAAAGACATTTTGTACTTACACATGCATGCCTGTGCAGTAGGTGATTTTGCGAGTTGTACGGCGATATTACAGTAATACAGGAAGGCCTGTTTGAGCCCTATGCAGTGAAATTACAATAATTTGTAAAATGGAGGCATGATGATAGTTCACTATTCCCTTTGGCAAATCACCAAGCTTGGAGGAAGTAGACAATTCTGCAAATGCAGGTAAGATGTGAGAACAGAGCACGGAATGACGCAGAGGAAGAAACGCATGACCAAAGGAACAACAGCAAGGAAGAAGGAAGGAGGTGGGGAAAGAAGCAAGAGAGGAGGAAACCGTCAATAGTTACTGTATGGGACAGGGGAAAGATCAGAACAGGGTGCTGCATGTGTCCCTCAGTCAAATGTGCTGTTTCCCTATTTATTTGAAAAGTTGCCTGTTGACAATCTCTCTGTTTTCAGTTGAGTTTACCCATACAGCTTGCTATCCTGCAATATACTGCCACATAGTCCCTCCAAAAACAAGCTCCAACCCCACTGAGAAACCCATCCAAAAACCAAATAGATCTCTTGGGAATGTTGGCCAGTTACAAAAAGTTCCTGAAATGCAAACCCTGCCCCAAACCCTAGGTGATAACCATGAAATCCCTAAATAAAGTCTATTTAGATATGGATTAAATGAGGAGAACTCTGGTTTGTACTGTCATTACATACAGCATATTTTTCCAAATGAAATCAAGTTAACACTATATTATAAGTTTTTATACTATACGGATTATTATTTTTTCTAGCACCTTATGTTGTTGCTTTCATCTGGATTATATTGTCTTTAAATAATTTTAAATAATTTTAGTTTAATAAGGGAAATGGCCCCAATGGATTAAAAATTACCTCACTTTCTTGCAAGTGCAGGTCAAATTGGTTGTGGAGAGGCCGCACTGGAAAACCCGTTTGTGGAAGAGTTCTGTTGTGATAATGGCCGTGTATCAATTATTTAGGAAACAGAGAAAAATGAGGTTTAGTCCTGTACAGTGCAGAGATGGAGTATGTAGTTCATAAAGTAGAAAGTAATGGCTGGTTCAGACACTGAAAAAGAGACTGACCTTATATTTATGACAGTGCTAGGCCCAGGAGTAAATCAAAGAGCACAATCCTTTAGCTATGTGCTTACTTACATGCTAAAGTTCATATTTGATCTATATAGTCATTGAAGCAATCATTCCTTATCCCTTTTTGGCCTTTCTCTCAAGTATAAAACAGAAGTATTACAATGAAAGGACATTTTAGTTCTGCTATATGAAGACAATTATATTAGTGCTTAATTGTGCTTGAGCTCATGTAGTTTCCATTCAAACTTTTGCTGGAGGTCAAAAATATTAAGCTATCTGTTCCTCATTTCACAGGAACTTACAAGTAGTAAGAAGGGCTGAGGGGAATAGCGAGGCTAAAGGACATCACCATGCTGAGCAGTTCTGCCGAAGGTGTTATCCTGAACATGGTGAATTTACATGTGTTTTGTTTACACTGCAGAAGAGGAAAGCGAATTTAATTAGACTGAGAACATTCTGAAAAAAAAATCCATTAAGAAGGATTGTTTAAACAAAGGTCTCAGAAAGCATCTACAGCTTCAGGAAGAACATTTTTTTTATTTAACTTCTCCTTTACTTATGGCTCCTGTGCTGTATGTGTCAAAAGTGTTAATTTTGTTGTAAAAATAATTTCATCATTTCCTAGACTATGCAGTTAACATGGAAATATTTTATTATAATGAACCAACTGCTCTTAATCTTAAAATAGAACTCACAGCTTTTGGTGAATTATTGTGGAATTTAATTTGCCCTAATCTGCTACGGTGACAAGTGCAATATAAATAAAAATGTGAAGAAGAAAAATGTGCCATTAAGCCAAGAGTAAAAGTCAGGAGATACAGGTTCAGATTTTTCAAAACTGGAACCTAAAGTTCAGCCCAGAACCTTTTAATTACACACCTAAAAAATAGCCTGGGTGCTCAATGGTTCTAAGCCTTCATTAAATTCCCGTTAACTCAAGGAAAACCAGCGTGTATAATTAGCCTGCAAAAGTCAAGTTACTTCTGTAGGCACCTGAGTATGGTTGTAAAAGCTCACCTTTAGGATCTAACGAAGAAAAAAAAATTAAGAAATTATTTGATTTCAGTTCTGCTGCACTGGATTCTTGGGGTGGGGTTTTTTTGTTTGCTTTTCTGTTTTGATCCCAAATTATTTGTTGCTCTGCTTGAAGTCTAAGCCCCTGGGGATGAGTTTTTATGTGGGAATGTTATCTATCTCTTTCTCTCCCTAGTTTAAGAAAAAAAAAAGTCTCTAGACTCCACGGTTGTAGAAAGGAACCTTTAAAAAACTATTAGAAAAAGAACTGAAGGCCAAAATCCAGGGGAGAAAAAGCAAATAAAAAATAGCATTAAGAAATATAAACCACATGATTTTAAACCCATTTCACAATTCCAGGGGTGGGAATTACTCCCAATTTCTTAATATTTATCCTTATTCACACTGTGCTAGGCAAGTTATTTAACCTTTCCATACCTAACTACTCTTCTGTATGTTGTAGCTGAAATAATAGTATTTACTCATCTCTCAGGGTATTAGGAGATTTAATTTAATAATGCCTATGAAACACTTCATTAAACATAGAAGCAAAGTAATACGGAAGCAAGGATTATTATCATTATTAATTAATTAAAAGAATCTCCCAAGACCAGAAAGGAATGATTATGGTCAGGTGATTTATTTTTTAAGAGTATACTGTGCTGTGACTTCTAAAACAATTTTTGGGCAGCCTTGGAAGGAAATATATTAAGTATATTGTTAATAGATTTGGATTTATAACCTCATTGAAATTTTCAGGTTTTTAAAAGACCCATTATTTCTTTTCTTCTATTGAACTGATGAGTAATTATTATGCAAATCTTCTTGTATTTCTTTGTGGGTAACCTTTGGACTGGCATTTTAGCTAAATATTATGTAAGATTATTGATAAAACACAATTGAATAGTAAGAGAAGCAACAACAGCAGTTATTGCATATGTAAAATGCTCTCTGGAGTCTGAATGTTTTTAAATATGATGAGTTGAATTATTGGACAATAAAAATATTCAGCAATGCTTTCTCTTGTTCTCAAATACACCATTAGATTAAAAGTGCTCAAACGGTTTCCAAGCTGATCACGCTTTTTTAATTAGAAGTGAACATGTTACTCTACGACAAATGGCAGTGCTGTCTAAATGATGTATTCCCTAAATAATACTAAACAAAATATCTTTTTAAGACCATTTTATCATCAACATCGTCATCACTATCCAGGAAAATATAATAATATATGGAATGATCACAGTATCTTTTAATCTGTGAAACACTTTTTCTCACTGAGTAATTGCAAAGCAAGGAGAAATCAGTTCTGACCCTGCTGCAGTAAACGATTGGTTTTTTGCTGCTAGCTTCAGTACAGTCAACTTTTACACCTTTTCAGTATTCTAGAGCAGCTCACTAGATGCTGTTGCATCTATGCAGAGCCTCATCTTCTGAGTTTTGCCTGGATCTGCCGAACTTAGCTCCTGAGCAGAGGAAAAGAGGGAAGCTAAATACTGACCAGAAAGCTCTGGGATGAGTTGTGAGATGCTTTGAAGGTCCACATATTTCAGGCACCTCCTTTCCTAAAAGCTCAAAAGAACCTCAAACCTGTGTGCCTGTAAGAGGTATTTAGCAAGAAGTTTACTAGCATTCACATTACTGAGCTGGTGCTCAACATAGTAAGGCAAGTCCCTATGTTCTCAAAAACATTTTACTTCTCATGGTACTCAATAGAAAAGTTTACATATTTTCATTTACCCTCTGTTTTCAAAGCAATTTCTGGTTTTTTTATCTCTCATGGTCCTGCTTTCAAGCTTGTTTTCATGATCATAAGAACTTCAGATCTTATTTTGCAATAAATAAAAAAGTTTAAAACCAGAGGCTTTTATGACAGCATGATTCCAGGACTTGAGCATTTATGAAATATGTCATATACTGGAAAAGTTGAAACAAAATGCCCCAGACTGATGACATTGCCCAGTTATTTTGGTTCTCAGCATGCTTTTTCACCTTATAATAATTTACCAATTTTCATTATCAGAATTGACATGTTCAGTTGATATGTTCACTTTGTTTGTTTATAAAGGAAGATAAAAATATTACACTTTACATCTTACTGCTTGTACTATAGATAAATAAAATGCTTTTTATTTTCTCTGAAACAGTTCATTGACAAATTTGAGCTGTTTTTTCTGGTTTTATGAAGCCTAAAAGCACTTAAAGCCTTGAAGGCATTATGTCATACTACTTGCATCACGTCATCTGGGATGTGAGGTCTGTTCTTGCTGACATGTCAACAAAAACATTAAAGAATAGAGACAATTAAAAAGAGTGACATAGTATTAGAATAGTTAACTTCCTAAAACAAGGCCTTTTTGATACTTTCTGGGAAACTATTCAAGAACAACTTCTATATTAACCTTAGCTGGAGATATTCACAAGTCAACCTATCATCTTGGCTGTTTCATTCTTTGATCATAAGTATATTATAATAGGATTACAGGGCATTCCATTTGGAATCATTATGAGGAAACATTTCTATATATCTGATAAATGGCTAAACATGGTTAAATTGTAGAATTCAGTGCAATGAGCACTTTCAAGAATGACTATGGCTTTTCAAGAGAGACATAATTCCTGAGAAAAAGCATACTTGATCACAGAAAAATCATGTATTGCCAGCTCTCAGGAAGATGAACAGGTAGACTTCATGATTCGTATTATTTCTTAAGTTTTCCCACTTTCCTCTCAAAATCTCTGAAACAGCAGACTCTGAAACAGACTAGAGTCCTCTTTGGCATAAATCCCTTTACGCAACACAGAAAGAGAAATAAATAAGATTACAAGAAGAAAGATTTTAAGACTTTCATAGCAAATGTAGTGTGTGAAATGGAACTGCAAAGTGATATTTTTATTCTTAATTGTGGTACTCCATTAACACAGTTTCATTACATCCCCAAACAATTGAATTTAAGAAGAGACAGCATGGTAATATGTGGAGTAAACCCAATGGTTCCACATCTCTTGCTCATCACTGTACACATTATTTGGAAGGCAAAATTGCTATGTCAGAAGGATGCTATTGTTCTCAGAACACTTTATCACCTTTATCAAATTAAGAGTCTTTTTCTTTCCATTCTTATAACTCCTGCTCTTTCAAATTATAAAATTTATTTTTCTTTTTCTTTTTTCCCCTACTTAAATCTGAATTTCTTAGTACTTGCTGGATTATGCAGAATAATCTGCACAAAACCAAACCTCTATTGCTGATCCCTTATGTCATGTGTACTGTCCATTAAAATCATCATTCCCTCTATGCTTAAAAGCAGCACACCCATCACAATAATCTTGCACTGGGCATATTGCGATGAAAATGCCAAAATAAATCCTCTTTGAAAAGAGGAAATGAACAGAAGGTGGTAAAACAAAGCCGTAAAAACTTTGTGAATAATAAACAAATTCTCTTTCTGTTTCTGAAGATTTGGAAATGTTAAATTAAACTTACCATACCACCTGCGCAGACATACACCTGGCTATGCCTGAAGAACTTTCAGTTTTCTTCTGCACTGTTGGTGTACAGGTTTGTCTCTACCCTGCAAAGGCAGAGAGGTATCAGCATGCTGTTTAAGGAGGTCACTCATGTTGGCTTTATTCTTTTCTTCCTTATGGAGTTGTTTATTGGAGTTTTATGGAGGCTTGTAATATGCCGTAAGGGGTTGACGAATTCTAATAGGTTGAGGAATTAACATACTCATGAGATAAATGTGTCAATTTACACTTTGCAGAATTGTTGGGGTTTGACTTTCTGTAGACACTGCTGAGCATTAGTCATACAAATTATTTTGAGCCGTTAAGGAAAACTAAGTTATAATTTAGTAGAAATTTCAGCAATATTTTCTTTGGTTTTGATTATGACTAAAATAAAATAATACTATTTCTCCTAACTCGAAGAATGTTTAAAGGATATTTTGGACCTATAAAAATGCTTTTTTTGTTCAATTTATAATTTTTTTTTTTTTTTTTTAATATTGGAATGGAATACTTTGGTCTCATTAAAAAAGTTGTCTTCTATTTGAAATTCCTGTTGAGATAAAAAACATTCACTAGGGTGTAAGAAAAATCTTCAAACTCAGGGCTGCAAGAGTCCTTCTTTTTCCTTTTAAAGAAATCTGAATGTCTGATGCAAATATGACTCAAGAAACACAGAGATAGTGTATTTATACTTAATCTGGCCAAGGTAAAGAGACTGCCAGCAACTGCAAGACCATGAATAGCAGCCATATTTTATCTGTCCTTCCTTCAAGTGGAAAAAACAGGAGACACCTTCGCAGCAACTGTTTTCTCTGAAATAAGTAATCTTACTACAGTAAATTAAAGTTAGTTGAAAGTAAAGAAAATAGCTATTTTCAAAAGTGGGGTAGATAAAGGACAAAGTATATTTTCAGTTCTTTATTTTCCTTGACTTCATGCTAATTAGGTGAAAGAACCAAACAATTTAAGTTTTTACAGGGAAAATATCTACTTTGTATTACTCTAAATGTTAAAACCATTTATTGAATGAACTTCTCAAACCCAGTGATTTTTGTTGTATAGAGCTGTCAGAGTGATATTTAAAATGAGTGAATATGGTCAGTGTATTAAAAAAAAATCAGGCATTTTAAGTAGCAGTGTAGCAAGATTAAAGGCCAACCTTTTAGATGTAATTGCACTTGAAAGACTGCCAATTAAGTTAAGAATTGCAACTACAGTGCTTATTGCACATTTCTAGATCTGAAAATACAAGTAGATGGTGGGGGTGGGGAAACTTTATTCTTTAAGACAATGACCCCAGGGAAAGAAATTTGCAGATGCTGTATATTAGAACAAGCTAGTGATGCGAACATCCTTTTGAGACTTCTTGCCAGAAATGTATGCGAGTGGAACACAAAGGTGCTTTCACACAGCCCTTGTCCTTCCTGGATTATGTGAAGAATTGAGGGATGTTGCAGCTTTGCATTGAGCTGCTCCATAATTCCACTCCTGTCATTTGTGGATGCCTTCCCAGATGGATGGAGCAACCGAGACATTGTGGTGCCCTTACAGTGCAGCTGCCTTAGCTCAGGCAATCTCCAGGTTTTTTGGCTTCTCAGTACCCTGTTGGAGCCCAAGTGTCCTCTTATGTAAAAATATGCAACCAAACAACCAAAGATAAATAGTGGTGATTACAATAAAAGTAATGCTTGTTTATAAAGAGGAGACGGTTGTGTCAGCTGCTGATACATAGGTATAAACAGCTATGCAGCCCTGTCAGAAGCCAATGCTAGCGCGGAGGATAAACAAACCTCTTCCTTTCCCACAAACACATTCCTTGTCCCAGTAAATTTGTCTGTAACACAGACAACACCTAATAGTCTACTAGAGATTTCAACATTAGCATTTCAGAATAATTAATCTTGTTGATAATCCTCAATTCTTTCCACTGAAATGGTGAGAATTTAATTGATAGCTTGGGGTTTCCATGCTCTGTATTCCATAACGTAATTCATCTATATTCTCTTGGCCCCTTGGAACACATATCTCCTAGCCGGCATTCTTATTAGGAATGACTAAATATCACCAGTGCTTCATACCCATTTATGCTACTATCAGGCGACCTGCTTAATGCAGTTGTAAATAAGGAAAGCTTGTAGCTATAAAACTGCAGGGCAAATCCTCAAGGACAACATTACCTTTGACAAACTGGCAAAATACTTAAAAAGCTTGAAAAACTGTAGTTGGAAATCCATAAAAATGAAGTTTTCAGCTTTAGTGTTATTCTAAAAATATATTTTCCTTTTGTATTGCATGAATTCCTTTCCCTTTGTATTCCTCTGTACACTTTAAAGTGGCATTTAGCTAATGTAGCAAGAAGCCACAGCTGTTTGGGAGGGCTGGGAGACCACAGCCCACAACATTTTGAACATATGAAAACTGAAGACTGAGGATGAGAAGTGATCTGCTGGGTCACCAGGTATTGTTCTTGGAATGTTCCAGAGAATCACTTCCTTGATGACTAGAGATTTTTTTCCTTATTTCTAGCATAAATTTATTCTTAGTTAGTGCTTACACATTTGTTTTCGTGCCAAAAATATGCTTTGTCTTCTATAGCTCTTTTTCCTCCTAAGTGGTTACCCAATGATGTATTTTAAAAAGCAGTCATAGCCCCTCTCAGTCTCAATTTTTGCTAAAAAGAAAAAAAAAGAAAAACACAGACGCTTCAGGCCTCATAAGGTTTTCCATTCCTTTGATGGAGAATGTTAATTATCTTCATTTCTGTCTGTTACACTTACTATTTTTCTTAAATATATGCAAATTAATTGTCCTCTTTAAAAGCAGTTGGAAGATACATATACAGATAAACAGTTGTCTGTTTTCATAAGATATTCCACACTGATGTACATATAGAACAAGCCACTGTGATAAAGACTATGACATTACAATGAAGATTTTAGTGGGCAGTTATCAGCACACAAACATATACTTTACATGACAAACAATTACCACAGAATTAGAATTTAAAAATTTTCTAAGTCTCGTATACGCAACAAAAATTCTGCACCTTTAGTAGGCAAAATATGCAATTAGTTCTGCAACTCTAATTATTATTATTTAACATGATCCATATTGCACGCTACCAACTGCTTGACCCCGAAACATTAAGAAACTTGAAAGGAACATGTATAAAAACATATTTTGCTAATATAAACAGTACACATGATACATAAAATACATGTTCTTGCAAGATTTTCTTAATAGCTTAGGGTCAAAATATGTTGGTACCATCTTGCTATCCTTCCTATTGTGTTAAAAGTATACAAAAAATTGTATATTATTTTTATTAATTTCTCTCGTAGCAATAATTTAATGCTAGATTTTTAAGATAACATGAATTATAATAAGTTTTTCTAATCAGTGTTAAAAATGAAAGACACTGAGAAACACTTAGCTGTAGACTTGTCAAAGTGAGAGAACGGTGCAATACAATATTTATCTCCGATTATGAGGTGCTCCAGTCCCTTACCCACGTTAGCAGTCTTTTGCTGGACTGTCTCCAATAACTCCGTATCTCTCTAGTACTGGGGAGTCCAGAACTGGACACAGTATTCCAGATATGACACATTAGTTCAGGTGGGAAGATAAAAATACAACACATGCACGTGACAATTTTATGACAGAATTTGTACATAATAATATCTTGATTTTTACAACTATTGGATGTGTCACAGTGCAGAAGTTTTCCTGGCTACTAGTAAGGCAGTACTTTTACATGTAGAAGCAACACAATAGGGACAAGAATGCTCATCAGACAGTATTGGGTAGTCTATCAACGTACACATATGAAACTAGGAAGAGAAAGGCTAGGAATTTTGGAAAAGCATTAATTGTTAATAGATAGGATTGTACCTCCTAGTCTGGTGCAGAAGGCTTTTTGGCTTGGTTTTGTTGTTGAGCTGTTAGACCACTGTCAAAATTTAAACCTTAATATAAGGAGAAGCTTTGGCAGGTATTCATCTTCTGCAGGAGGGTGCGATGGCTTAGATTAACGATTGATTCAGCCCATGTGATTCAGGCTATAAGAAAGAAAGAAAGAAGCATTGCGTACTGTAAGGACAGAAGCAAGTGAGAACATAAATTATGGATATATCAAACACAGAAAGGGATGTTTGTAAATCTGGATCACTGATTTAATAGTTGAAATTACAGTACAAATATGGCAATTAAGAAAAATTGCATTTGAATATGCATTTGAATACCGATAATATGTTTCCAATTACAGTAACTCATTTTTCAAATTCATTATATATTTCTTCTGATACATATGTTTAAAGGTTTTCCTTGTAAAAAAGAAATACAATTAGCCACTTATCATTTTAAATAGGAATGTGAAGACATGGTGATGTTCTGAGTTTCAGTGAAATCAGTTTTGTTAATTTAAAACATTCCCTCATGAAAATGGTATTTAAAGACCTGCCCGATTAATTAACAGGAAACTTGTCTTGCCTCCTCAAATCCTGCTTTGAAAACTCCCATTCTTTTCTTGGTGTTTGCAGGAGGGGGGAAATATAAGGGTAGCAGTTTAAGTTCATTAGCAGATGTAAATCCTGCTTTCTTCTGGAGCCTCAGTGAAAGCTATGAATCAGGAACCTCTGCAACATGTATCTTCAGAGTCAACAGATCCTGAGCCAGCCCTTTTGACAGCTCTCCCGGTAATGCTGTTTCTTGTCTAATTCTTAGAACCAAGCTGCAATGCAGGCTCTTCCCCAAAAGACTAGTATGTTTATTTTCAAAATAGAAGTGTGGGGTAATTGAGAACCACAGTTTAACCCTTCCCTTTTCCTCGCTGCTGTAGGATACGCTGGTCTGCCACCAAAACCCTGATGCACTTAACTGCCAGTCCTCTGTTCTTTACGTCTGACAAAATACATGGCTTTTACTTTGATATAACATTTCATTAGAGTTTATTTCCTTAATCATCTTCATACACAAGCAATAACTATTATAAATGTATCTTATCTATGACTAAACCACTAATAAATACTTATACAGATAAAAATCATGCATTCTTAAAGAGATTCAAATTTGCATTATATGTCTGAAAAATATAAATAAAGCAGATGTGACATCTTTGTATCTCAGTTCCAGTGATTTTGTTATGTCTATTGGTGAAAAAAAAAGACAGTAAATATTTTCATCCAGCTACATTTCATGACCAAATATTTTAGTCTTAACACTTTTGGGGAAACAGCTATTTCAAGGAAGGCTGGTTAAACTGTATTTAGATAACTATAAGTAATGTACACAATTAAAAGTCTGTTTTGAAGGAAATATATAAATGTAGTTTTTATGAAAATTTCTCTCAAAATAATTAAGATTTTTGTGCAAGTAAGGTAAGTCCCTATTTCAGCAAATAATCTTTGAGTGACAAAAATGAAAACAAAACCCAAACCTGGATTGTCTGACTGAAAATTGAAAAGACGTACACCTGAAGGAGAAATCCTGCCGGCTGAGCAAACAGGCTCCACAACGCTTTGACCAGTTTACCTTACGAATTCTCGATTCGGACCATCAGAGACATAGGTGTAGGATTATTTTCTGCCTCGGGGCCCTCAGTGCAGTAACGGGCCCTCCTGGCACAGGCCGGCCTCCCTCGGGGCCTGCTCCGTGCCCCACAGTCCCAGGACGCCATTTCAGCCCAGCCGGGGCCTTCCCGCCTCCTGCCACAACAGCACCTCAGGGCTGCCTGCCTCTCCTCCCCTCCTTGGGCAGTTTGATTTCCTGCACCGATCTTCGACGTGGCTCTTTCACCTCCTTCCTGATGCTGATGTGCCCCGCTGGGTGCCCTGCCTGCCTGCCTCCAGCCGTGGGACAGTGCCTGCTGGTGAGGTGACAGCCCGGCTGCAACATGGCCGCCCGCCCTGGAGAGCAGCCCCCGATGTCCTGCCCAGCTTCTCTGCCCGGACAGTCCCTAGTATTGGGCATGTCCTGAGGTAAAAAATCTTTTCAGTGCTGTTAGTTTTAATTGCATAACTGAATTCTTAAATCATTTATGGGGAAGAAGGGAATTGTTGTAGAATAAAATGGACTCCCTCAGGGCATCCTTCTGATGGGAAGTGTCCTGGAAGCTGCTGTGCTTGTGTAGGGCTGACATTCACTGACTCTCCCTTGGATCAGGCTTTCCCTCCTGCTCAGGTGGAGGAGGGTCTGATTCTGGGATATTAGTCCTGTGGTAGGTCTCACATAGTGAATTGATGTGTTTGCTGAAGAAAACATTGAGCCATTTACCACATTTCAAAAATGGAGGTCCTTACACACTTTTATAGAATCATAGAATAGTTTGGATTGGAAGGAAACATTAAAGACCGTCCAGTCCAATCCCCCTGACATAAGCAGGGACATCTTCAACTAGATCAGGTTGCTCAGAGCACCGTCCAACCAGACCTGGAATGTTTCCAGGGATGGGACACCTACCACCAATCTGGGCAACCTGTGCCAGTGTTTCACCACCCTCAGGGTAAAATATTTCTTCCTTATATATAGTCTAAATCTCCCCTCTTTTGGTTTAAAACCCTTCCCCCTCATCCTATCACTCCAGTCCCAGATCAAGAGTCTCTCCCCAGCTTTCCTGTACATCCCCTTTTAGGTACTGGAAGGGGCTATAAGGTCTCCCTGGAGCCTCCTCTTCTGCAGGCTGAACAACCCCCACTCTCTCAGCCTGTCCTCACAGCAGAGGGGCTCCAGCCCTCGGAGCATCTCCATGGCCTCCTCTGGACCTGCTCCAACAGGTCCATGTCCTTCTTATGTTGGGGCCCTGGAGCTGGAGGCAGCACTGCAGGTGGGGTCTCCCCCGAGTGGAGCAGAGGGGCAGAACCCCCTCCCTCGCCCGCTGGCCACGCTGCTGGGGATGCAGCCCGGGATGCTGTTGGCTTTCTGGGCTGCCAGCGCACATTGCTGGCTCTTGTCCAGCTTTTCGTTGACCAGTACACCCAAGTCCTTCTCCGCAGGGCTGCTCTCAATTGCTTCATCCCCCAGCCTGTATTGATACCGGGGGTTGCCCCGACCCAGATGCATGGATTGAAGTTCAGGTCTAGAGGCAACTGTTGATTTCTCCTAGGCTATTTTGTATTTTTAGTAACCATTTTACTCCAGTGACAGGAAGCTCATGAAATCTGGGAAGTGCTTCCCACGTGACTGACAAATACTTCCCATGTATCTTTAGATATCATTAGTTTCCCTGTGCAACATTCTTGCATCTATAAATGAAAAGACTTTTGTATCTCTGATGTCTGAAGGATACGTTTATTTTTTAAGATAGAATAACAACTAGAAGGAATCAAATGCACAAAGTAAACAGGAAGTTAGCAACCGGAATCCAGAAATCCTTTCAAGAAATTAGTGTTAAAGTAAAGTCTAAGAAGTGATCGTTTTGAATGTGAATCAAATTTTTAGATATTGAAGTATTCAATGGCAATGGCATAGAGGACAACAACTTCATGATTTATAAGTTTATATTATAAGATCCACTGGTTTAGTCCATCTGAAGCACTCCTCCTCCAGTGCATATATAAAGTGCAGACCTATTTTTCACATAGAAATCAATTAAATTGAGACCACACCTGGAACATTGTGTCCAGCTCTGGAGCCTTCAACATAAGAAGGACATGGAGCTGTTGGAGCAGGTCCAGGGGAGGGCCACGAAGATGATCAGAGGGCTGGAGCACCTCTGCTATGAAGACAGGCTGAGAGAGTTGGGGTTGTTCAGCCAGGTTGTTCAGGAGAAGAGAAGACTCCGGGGAGACCTTATAGCATCTTTCCAGTATCTGAAGGGAGCCTACAAGAAAGCTGGGGAAGGACTTTTTATGAGGACATGGAGTGATAGGATGAGGGTAATGGCTTCAAACTAGAAGAGGGGAGATTTAGATTAGATATTAGGAAGAAATTCTTCACTACGAGGGTGGTGAGCCACTGGCCCAGGTTGCACAGGGAGGGTGTAGATGCCCCATCCCTGGAAGATTTCAAGGCCAGGCTGGATGGGGCTTTAAGCAACCTGGTGTAGCGGAAGGTGTCCCTACCCATGGCAGGGGGCTTGGAAACAGATGATCTTTAAGGTCCCTTCCAACCTAAACCATTCTAGGATTCTGTGATTCTATGGAATTGTGAAAAATTTGCCAAATTCTACCCCCACATAGATTTAGTTCTGGAAGTCTAACCTGTAGCAATAGAAGCAAAATTTAGCCAGAACTTGGAAATGTCCTGCACATTTTGGTTAATTGGAATGATATGTGACCTCAGGCCTTTAAAATAGGGATTCCGGTTATAACAGAAAATTGAACTGGGACTTTCATTAGATATATGATATCTATTGATTTGTATTGCCTTCCATTCTAAGTCAATTATATATTATTTTTCATTAAGAAAAAGGCATAAAATATGCTTTAAATAAATGTCTTAATCATCTGACTTACCTTTAATCATGCTCAAGATGATCTTAGTCACTAATATAAATTAAAGTTTTACAGTACAATTTGTACTTTAAAATATGTACATTCTTTACCATTAAGAGGGACAAATACCATGTCTTCTCCCTCTTTTTTTTTTTTAAATGCTCTGCTATTTTGTCCTCATTGATTGGATAAGCATTAAAGGGGTAAAAAAATCTATACGTAAAGCAGTTATTTAACTCAACACAAATGATGTAATTCATTAGATTCTATCTAATTAAAAGTTTTTAAATGGTATTTCAGGAGGTTGTTCAGCCAAATAGAATTCTGATTCTTACATTCATATAATTCTTACGTTGAAATAATTTGACTGTATTTGAAAAACAAAGTGAATTGCTTGAAGAGCTGATTTACAAAAAGCTAAGCATTTCATGAATGTTTATAAACTATAGCGATCACCTCAAATGTTCTTTCCCTTACCTTTTTTTAAAATAAAAATCAGTGTGCAAGGCCATCATAATTGAAATAGTTTATTATATGTATGTAGTTCTATGGCATATCTTCATGAAAAAACATTTTCTAAAGCACATAAAACTTTAAATCAACATTGTTTTGTCATGTTAACGGGACATCAGAGTAAAATATGCAGAGTTTTGTAGAACAATGTTAGTTCTGGATTGTAATAATCCAGGGAAATGAATGCAGTACAAGTTGATACCAATAAAAAATAGCTTTATCATTCTGAGAAAATGTTTACAATTGATTATAGCTTGTGATTCAAATGCACAATGAGGTAAACACATTAATACAGAATCTAACACACATATCTTGGACGGGAACCTATTTGTGAGTAGATCCAACAAAGGCAAAGTTGCCTAAAATAAGATTTAAGAAACAGCCAAAACTGGACAATTGCTGAATATACTGAAAATACCCTCATCCTTGTTTGAAACTAGACTTCTGTGTGTCCTGGGAACTTTGTTGTTTTGCATACCCACAGCTGTTATAGGTGCCTAGCTAAAACCTAAACCTGACTAGGTTCCTGAAACAAAAATATCTAAATGCAGAAAACACTATATTTGGAAGAAATAGAGATTTCTCCATCTTTCATAACATAATCTCATGGAATCAGGATGCTGATGGCTAGCTGTACACCCTTTTGGTCTAGACTGGCCATTTACCTTAAAACCCAATGGGACAGTGGAGGAGGAGAAAATATCACCAGAGGAAAGTGTAGATGCTAGATAGTTTGTTTTTGTATCACATTAAATTAATTAAAAGTATCAATGTTAACATAGTTGCAAGTGAGCTAATAAGAATTCTTTGATTAGAGTACAAGAACTTTAATTAGAATAAGAGTAATAAATTCCTGCCTTTGCATATACAGTGTGTTCCTTTTGTTGATAACAAGATTGGATGTAACACGTCAGCGGTAATTCAAGCAGCCCATTCTGTAGTTGGGGTGCAAGAGGTTGGTGATGCCATCATAGTTTCCCAGTTAGCAAAAAGCAAAGGTGGGAGCATTCCATTCATCCCGCTCTGTCAATGTGCAAACTGGGGCTGGAACATGATGCCCAGGAAGAACGTGCATTTAGTCAGTGGGCTACAATTTGGAAGGGAAGAGTGTGATTTCCACCCCCAGGTTTTCTTTTATATATTTGATTTTCCTAGTAGTCGCTGGGTAAGATCATAGTTTGTAAAGCTTTTGCAGCTTTTTCTCAGAGTTCTACTTCTCTAAAATTCAGATGATACTTCTCTAAAATTCAAATTCAAAATGAACCATTTTAATACATTTTTAGTGCGATAGACATGTTTTGAAATCATCCATGTTGTTATCTACAGCTTTTGAGAAATGTAGTTATTTGCAGCTTTTAGTCCATTTCTGTTAATTCACTTTACTTTCTCTTACCCACATATGTCCTTGACCATCTGTAATGCAACAATAACTGCCAGTAAAAACATGGCATTTTCTTGTTTCAAAAATATCAGAAACTTCTTCAAGGGCCAGTAGACTAAGCACAGACATCTATTAAAGTTTCACAGTTCAGGCTCCCTTCTGCATTTGAAGTCTATACCAACATTTATGATTGAAATGAAGAGGAAAGCAATGTTCTTAGAAAGATATAAATTTAAATTAGGGCATTATAGTAACACATGTATTTTTGCTCTGAATAACCAACATTTTTATACTGCAGGCATAATTTACCAACTAGACTGAACAAATGAAGGCAATGTCCTGAATAACATCATTCTCACAGTTGAACATCAGTATCAAAGCAGGGCATTTGAAGACATAAAAGCAAAAGGTAATGACATTATCCTTGAATCTTCATGACTTTCCTAAAGGTGAATGTATTAAATAAGAACTGCTGAAGTGTTGTTGGCACTGTTTTATGCATCCCATCTGTTAGTCATAATATTACATCAGCTAATTAATGCATGTTACCTTGTGTGTAAAACAACATGTACTCTGTTGATTGCAGAGTCAACCCTAAAGTGGTTCTCACCGGAGCTGTTTAATTTTTTTTTGTGTCAGAAAGTTAGGGATTTTCCCCATGAAAAATCTGTTTTCATTAAAATCTTCAGCATTTAAAAAACTGTACTTTTTTTGGAACCTTTTGCAGAAAGCTTTTATTTTGGAATCATCCCTTTTTTCTTTCTAGAACTCTGTTGTAAAAACTCGGAGTTTTATAATGCTGTTTTGTCTTTATTTTTCTGTGCAGTGTGTTTGATCAAGCTGATGGTGTGCTTTCACTGTCATGTCGTAGCATAAATTGTCAAAAATTGTATTGTGACATGACAGTAGCAATGGTGCACAACTAATTAAATCTAATAAAGTCTGTCATTTTTACTTTTTTTTTTTAAATCATGAAGGGCAGCTGCTACTAATACTGAAAAAAATCCTCTAGACTAAAATGCTTATTCTTTGTGTTTGCAATGAAACAGTCGTATCAGTTCTAAGTTCTCCTAATTATTTTGGAATATGTTTGAGGTGAATATCACATGTCCCTTGTTGCAATTAAGAAAAGTCTATTTGGTTCCTGAGGCAGCAAGGTTGTTCATCATAGATGTAAAATCGTAGTTGTATCAGATGCGTTACTTAGATGAAGTATCTTTTTTTTTTTTTTTTTTTTTCAGAAAGGAACAGAAACATGAAGTAAAACAGACTCAAAGACGATTCTCTTTCTATTAAATCTTGCCTTCACGGGTAACCATTGAATCCCAAGGTACTTTGGATTTTTTTAAACAATCAGTTTACTAGACATTAAAAACACTCCACAACTGTAGCTGGGTCTTTTTGGCAAGCCATTTACTTCACCCTTCTTCTTGTACGGATCTAGTATATAAGATAGTCTTTGATACATCCATTGTTTATATGAAACTGCTGTTTATGTATAAATATATATGGTTTCTATATCTAACTTTAAAAGCTGGAACTATAAAATATCCCAAAATGGCATTTCCACAGGTAGCTGTGTGCATGGAGAATACAGTTTAATTACCTGTGATCTGGCTCATTGTTGCTTTCCTTCTTACAGACTTAAATTTTTTGAAGTATTTAATATCAAATGAGAATTTTGCTGTTTGGTAGAACCAAATCTGACCTTTCTCCTTCTGTTTTGAAAGCTATTAATACTTCTGGCCATTGCCAATATATCTTGCTATTGCCCTTTGCATAAAAAAATTGTAAGCGTAAGTAACCCACAAATCCAGAATTATTCTGGTGTTCTGGTTTAACCCCAGCCAGCAACTAAGCACCACACAGCTGCTCACTGACTCCCCACCAGTGGGATGGGGGAGAGAATCAGAAGGGTAAAAGTGTGAAAACTTGTGGGTTAAGATAAAGACAGCTTAATAGGTAAACCAAAAACCATGCATGCAAGTGAAGAAAAATAAGGAATTAATTCACTATTTCCTGGGCAGATGTTTAGCCATGTCCAGGAAAGCAGGGCTCCATCACACAGAAAGGTTACTTGGGAAGACAAATGCCATCACTCTGAATATTCCCCTGCCCTTTCTCCTTTTTCCCCACAGCTTTTATTGCTGAGTGTGGTGTCATATGGTGTGGGACATCCTTGTGGTCAGTTGGGGTCAGCTGTCCCAGCTGTGTGCCCTCCCAGTTTCTTGTGCACCCCCAGCCTACTCACTGGTGGGATGGTGTGAGAAGCGGAAAAGGCCTTTATGCTGTGTAAGCACTGCTCAGCAGTAGCTGAAACATTCCTGCTTTATCAACACTGTTTTCAGCACAGATCCAAAACATGACCCCATACAAGCTACTATGAAGAAAATGAACTCTATCCCAACTAAAACCTGTACATCTAGATAAAACCATTAGATTTTTCTGCCTTCATTATAAGAAACGTCATGATGTGTAATTTTGTAGACATGTAGTATTTTCACAGAATCACAGAATGATGATCTACAAAAAAGGCTTTTATAATTGTATACCAAGGTGACTAAGTCTATGTGAGGCTTTTGGGAGTCAGAAAGAAAAGAGTGCTAGTGACGGAATGCTTCAGATACTTAATTAAAGCCAGGATTTTATGTCATACTAGGTAGTGAGTGAAATAGGGATATTGGCCCAGATTTCTATCATCTTTATATGATAAACGTGTTTATCAATTTGCAGAGTTGGTGAGAACATGTCTATGCTGGTGCAATGTTCAGCCATCTGTGTAATATTGCCTTGAAATCTCAGTGTCTCTGCAAGTGATTCTGTCTTCTAAATTAACTTCTTTCATCACCTTTGCAAAGCCTTTAAGTGTTGCTAAAGACTATTGGCTGAAAAGAATGGGAAAAAAGATAATCACACTTGGATTTTGCTAGCTGTATATTAATGAATTTATAGGAATTATTTTTGTGTTGTAAATTTAAAGATGACGAAATCAGGTTCATCCAAAGAAAGCAGAAGATTAGTGACTCTTGGGAATGTTCTCACTTCTATTTTATTTTTTTTTTTTGTGATGGTCTTTATTTCTCATCTTCTACAAATCTTTCTCCATTTAGAATTAGGACTATAAAAACATTTTTTTTCTTTTCCATTCTGTAAAACGGGTTAAAAAAAAAAAGGTGTCTTTAGTGCTCTGAATATATTAAAAAGATATTTTTGCTTGCTTTACTCGAAAGGTGTATTAATGATAATGGAGTTTTGTTTCTGATGACTTATGCGTTCAGTGCAATGCCTTTCCGAAGATCTCTTTGTTAACTGCCTCTCATCCTAGTTATACTAATTTATTTTGTGTTGAGATTCAAGTGTTTACTGATGAAATAGGTTCTGTGGTTTACAACAGAGTCCTTGTAAATCTTAACAGAAGTAAATTCCTTTGGTTCAACAACTATTAAATGTGGATAACTTGCTCAGGCTGAAACCCAGTGTATACACATTCACAATCTCCAATTGTGTAGCATATCTGTGAGTGTATATCGAGGAAAGAGATAGCTTTTAAGTCAGAACCCTCTGTTAGCCCTACAGGTTCCCAGCTTCTACTGGCTTCTCTTTATGTCCTAGCTCTAATTTCAACCATCAAAACTGCATTGTTAATAAATAATCTTTTATACTCCTGAAGGAGTAAAAGTCTTCTATTTAAAAGCTGTGATTCCTCAAGGAAAAAGAAAAATATTTTTATAGTAAATGCTCTTAAGTAGCCGATATTAATGTTACTGGATATTTTCTACTGTTCATAAATAAGATGAAATATTACCAAACACCTAGCTGTAATTAATTTACTACTGATAATATGACCGTAGTAAATAACAATTGACATTGAAGTATATTAAAACATAATTTAATGAAGGAAGAGAGTGACATTTGTTATTATCTGTTAATAGAAGCTTCAGAAAAGTAAAAAATTTATGTAATTAATTAGAGGTAACAAGAAGAAAACTTGAACTTAGTTCTTAGTTAAATTAACTGTTTTGTGTAGGAGTCTTCAGTGTAGTTCTTTGGTCCATATGCAGCACCAAACAGAAGGGTCTATGCACCAAAGGAGGCCAGATCCTTGAGCATATTGGCCTGAGTGATTAGGAGCATTAAGGATCTTTAATTTATGAAAATCTTCCAGCAGGTGCCTAAATAAGAATATGTAACCATTTGGTTTATATTTTTTGCTGTTCTATTTGAAATTGGCTCAGATGCCACACCTGTGAAGTATTTCTGATACTGAGTGTATCTGTGAAGTGTTGCATGCTATCAGCTACCACTGGCACCTGTGAGAGGCAAGAACATTCAGCAGGAGGTCTTCCGCACTCTGCAAGATTAGATGACAGAAAGGGAGATAGAGGAATATAATCATTAATAATCCTGCTGAAGATTCAAGAGTTTGTGAAATTTTAACAGCAGAAATTTGGTCAGTCTTATCTTATCAAAGAACAAATGCAATGTCACTGCTGCCTTTTTAGCCCAAGTGCAGAATTTAAAGAATTCACTTGCAAAATCAGATTTCTCTGCTTTCTGATTTATAGCTGGGATCTGGAACCAAAACTGCATGTGGCTTTGACATTAATTTCACTGACCAAGTGTCAAATCCCAACGTGTTTTACTTGTAGTTCATTATAAAGTAGTTCTTAATTGCTTCTATTTATATTTGTTGTGGTGTAAAACAGAATTAAAGGATCAGAATTACAGAATTACACAGCCTCACGGAATCACAGAATGGATGAGGTTTGAAGGGACCTGTGGAGATCATCTCGTCCAACACCTTATTCAAGCAGGGCCACCTAGACCAGGTTGCCCAGGACCATGTCTAGATGGCTCTTGAATATCTCCAAGGATGGAGCTTCCGTATTTCTGGGCAACCTGTTCCAGTGCTAAGTCACTCTCACACTAAAAAAGTGTTTCCTGATGTTCAAATGGAACCTCCTTTTGTGTCCGTAGCCTCTTCTCCTGTCGGTATACACCACTAAAAAGGGCCTGGCTTCATCTTCTTTGCACCCTCCCTTCAGGTATTTATACACATTGATAAGATTCCCCAGAGCCATCTCTCCTCTAGACTGAAAAGTCCCAGCTCTCTCAGCCTCTCCTAATCTGAGAGATGTTCCAGTCTCTTAACCACCTTAGTGGCCTTTCACTGGACTCTGTCCATGTCCAGTAGATCCATGTCCAGGTGTGGCCTCACCAGCGCTGAATAGAGGGGAAGGATCACCTGCTTCATCCTGCTGAGAACATTCCTCCTAATGCAGCCCGGGATACCATTAGCCCTCTCTGCCCCAAGGGCACATTGTGGGCTAATGTTCAACTTCACATCTACCAGGAGCCCCAGGTCCTTTTGTGCATAGCTGCTTTCCAGGTGGTTGGTCCCCAGCATGCACAGGTGTATGGGGTTATTCCTCCTGAGATGCAGGACTTTACATTTCTCCTTCCTCCTGGAAGGTTCCTGTCAGACCATTTCTCTAGTCCCTCGAGGTTGCTCTGGATGGCAGCATGACCTTCCGGTGTTCCAGTCACTCCTCCCAGGTTTGTGTCATCTGCAGACTTGCTAGGGGTACACTCTACCCCATCATTAATGAAGATGCTGAACAGGATTAGACCCAGTATTGATCCCTGGGGTACTCTGGTCTTTACTGGCCTCCAACTAGACTTCATGCCACTGGACATAACCCTCTGGGCCCAGTCATTTAGTTAGTTTTCAATCCACCTCATTGTCTGCTCATCCAACTCATGCTTTTTCTGCTTCCCTGTGGGGATCTATGGGAGACAGCATCAGAAGCCTTATTGAAGTCAAAGTGGACAATATCCACTGCTCTCCCTTTCTCTACCAATTGATTGGATCTGTAAAAATCCAACAGATTAGTTCTGTACAAATGAAAAAATTCTATGGGATCAGAATCAAGTTCCATCTATGGCCTTTTAAATTTCTTGGAGTTTAAAAATGAGAAAACTATGTAAAATTATTTAATCAATGTATAACACTACTTCACTAATGTCGCCCTTTGTTAGCTACAACAAATATCTTTACATTTTCAGTACATTTTTATTCCTGAAATGAGAAAGCTAGCTTCTGTATTTGATAAAGTATTTATTTCAATAATAGATAGAAGTGGCCTGTGAATTAAAGAATGTGTTACTTTTTAATAAAATCAGATCAGAGGAAAGCAGTAAAGTCAAATATTAAAAAGAAAACCATCACAAAATAATGTCTTTTCTTTTAAAAGACAATCTTCAGGGTTATCAGACAACTTTGTTAAACTTACTAGCTCTTCAGTTCTGAGTCTACAAGCACAGGAAACACAACAGCAGGAAATTTTGTTTAATGGTATACTTTCAATTTTGATTTAGTATAGACATCAGTATGCACTAAGGAACATAGATCCAAGGGTTTCTAAACTTCAAAGTTCACAAATCTCAGTCTAATTTGCACTTTAGAGGAGGCACATGAAGGACTTCAGTCGATGTAGTGAGGTTCATTGTGTTTCTGTGTTCAGTATTTGATAGCCTTTTCTAGTAATTCAGTCACATACCTCATTTGCATGAAGTTTCTTTTAAATGTCAGAATTGAGATATGACAATAAGTATTCACTTTGATTAACATGTTAAAGATTTTTCTTGACCTTAAATGAAGACACTGCTTCAAAATGTAATCAGATCTTTAAATTGGGTGGAGATTGAGGCGGGAAAATGCTATACAGACATCAGAGAGCGATCTGTACAGGCTGTGGGCCAAAATACTTTGCAATTTCCCAACATACTCTCTTATAGTAGTGGTTTTCACAGTTTTCATTCAAATGAAGTAGGAGAGATATTTTATACTCTTTTTGTCTGTCCTTTGGAGAATTCATAGTATATCTTGATTGACCTGAATGTAATGAAACAGTCACACTGTTCCAAAACCAATGATTTTGAAAATTAACTTTTATTTTGGTAATAGTTCAGGTCTAAAAATGTGAGTAGACGTTTAAGTGACACATGATTTTGTATCTCAGTTTTTGAGTTCAAATAATCTTAATTGATTTTTGGGCTAGCGTGACAGTGGGAGGTCTGTATATACATTTTTAAAAGTGCAAAGTTTATTTTGACACATGCTACTGTATTAAGGTGGCTGTGATGGGGACAGATTACTGCAAAGATAGCACCTTTTCAAGGTTTATCATTTGCTTCGTAAAGCATATACATTCCACATGCAATTAAACGACAGGCATGATGAGCCAAACTTGATACGAAATATCAAGTAAGATATTAAAATAAATTACATTTCCTTGGAATGAGGTTTCAAGAAGGAATAAGAAAGGTTAAGCATATTCTAACTATCCTAATGAGACCTTACTCTAATAAATAATACCAGATTAAAAAGAAAATAAAAATAGAAAGTGGAGTGTAGGCAACTGATTCTATGGTGTAATTCAGTGCTATTTTTCAAATTTAGAATTCTACAGGAGTCTAACATTCCTTTTTAGCAAGAAGCAAGAATCATTTCAGTCCTGAGATGACATGTCTGAGCTGAGCAGACTTATCTCAAATTCAGGCCAAAGTTTGATCAGAAAAGTAGGTATTATTTTACTCACATGAATGTGGAAAGCTTCAGCTGATGGGTATTTTGGGAGCGTGCACAAGATGCAATGAATACAAGTAGAATGCAAGTGGAAGACAAGAAAAAGGAAATAATGCTACAACTGCCTGCCTTATAAAAACAGCCTAAAGCTATAATTCTAGGGGAAGATGGTATTTTCTAGGGAGACTATGAACCTGTGCAGTGGAAGAAACTGAATGGAGATCTACCGCATGTTGGACAATAACCCTTGCCACTGAACTAATGAAGAAGTGGCAAGTGTGGGGAAATCAGGGATATATGAGAAACAGAAGTTTCCTCTATAGTTGGATAGGAGTAAATTCTTCTGTTAAAAAAAACGAAAAAGCTCACAGCTTCTTAGCTTCATCTATGAATTCTGGGCAGCAAGGCAGCAGAGGAAAATCTGTCAGACAATGCATGTTATGTACATGAGGCCAACATAGCTCTTTCAAGTGTTTTCCTAGTAGCTCGGCTAGACAGTTCCATACTCAACAGAAAGATGTGGATAAATTCTGTCTGATCAGATAACTTGACTGTTAAATTGCATATAGACCCTGAGCAATTCCAAATTGAGTGTCCAAATGCTCAAAATTTACATTTTTTCAAGCTCACTTCGTATTCCTTAACTCTGTTTTAAGCATGCATCAAAAAGTCTGTATACTTTGAAGACCTTCTGTATCCTAAATCTACACAACTGTAGTTCTGTTGCTCTAGGAACAAATAACATCATATACAAAATTACACATCTGAATCTACCCAATTTTTGAGGAAAAAAAGTGTATTTAGCAAACGTATGGCTTGCTGTGAATAATTTGGGTATAGTTGCCTCATTATTGTAAATTTCCCATGTGAGCAACAGCTATGGCTATCAGTACAGGTTCAAAAGCAGTTAAAAAATCTGTGTAAATTAAGTTACAAGTCTAAGTAGTTTAACTTAGGAGGAATAATGAAAGCTGATAGGTCAAAGTCCTATTCAATCCATAAAGTGTTTTTATAGAAGATTTCTATCATTACATAAAAACTTGGGACAGTATTCTGTTGTCTTCAGAATTATATCTGGCTGCCACTGTTTGTTCATTTTGTAGCTGTTCAACTATTTCCTGCAGGATTTAATAGGCTTGGTAATGTCAGGATAAAAAAGTGTATCTTTTCTTCATTGTGTTCCAATGAACTGGGTAATCTCTTGTTTTTATGGTATGCTATGACTAATTCAAAATTAATATAAGCTAGAACAAGCAAAATTTCCTGTGTATGCTAAGAAAAAGGGGGAAGGGACAACAAAGTACTTTCCAGAATTATTGATTTAATTAATGATGAATGGTTTGTTTGTTTGTTTGGTAGACCTATGTTTTAATGACCAGTACTTATTGCAAAAGGACTTGCTGCGAGACCGTAAATGTAATTCTGAATCACTGTCTAAATATCTAGTTTCCCTGACATAAATAAAGGAAACTGAAAAATTAATAGTTAATTTTCAAGAATCAGAATGTGCATGGTGGTTGGTACTTATTGCAGACAACAGGAGTTAGAATACTCTGCAGCTTTAAGTCTGAGGTCCCAACAGAACTGACACCAGTTTCTTAATCAAAACAATGGGTAGCATGTAATGAAAGCTGTAACTTTGCAAAACAGTCTCAAGTGACGTCATAAAGAAGAGACAGTCCTCTATAGTTCATTTGCACTCATTCTTGGTATGACGTTGCTACCCTAACTAAAATTCCAATATGTGACTGATGTGTTCAAGACCATGAGCAGTACATATTTACTGCTTCTTCTAAATTCTCTAGTCTCTAGATTTTTCCAGATTATTTCCCCACAAGTTAAGCTTTTTGAATTCTTTATTTCTTCTTAAACAGTCTGATTAAGGAATATTTACAACTCTGAGTAGAGAGACCTTCATTTTGTGCTTTGTTAAAAATTGAAATTGATATCTTGCTGAAAGCATGTATTTTGTAGGCTGTATAGGACTATCTTTTTAAACCTAACTCTGCATCCACTGTGTCTGAATTTGACTTGAGAGTAGTTTGGTTTCAACGATTCTGTGTATTTAACATTAAATATATCTAAATTTTTCTCTTAGGTTACCACATCAGTAAACAAGAACATTTAGTTGTGTTAGGGATAAATAATACTTCCCTAGAGTTCTCTGATGAGTGATACAATGAAGAGGTGAGTTTCACTATTCCTGTTTCACTACTACAGAAACCAGGGCAGAGAAAATGAAACGACTTATCCAAAGTCACGAAGAATTAGGAATAGAGAGCAGGTCATCCTGGCCCTATTGCTGTACACAGTGACCAACATACTGTTTATAATCACTACCTCAAATAACAAATTTTGTTTAATGTACAACTATCTACATTTACTGGAGACATCTCTATTACATTTCATTATTCTTGGCTTATGTTTCTCAGCGACTTTTTGAAAAGTTTGATTTCATGAGATCTCTACCTCAATTTGGTTACTTCATGCAGCGCAAGCTCCTGTTACTGTGTCTGCTGTGAAGAACTAGTCCGATAGTCAGACTGCACTGAATAGGCGTGCGGATCACATATGCAGATGTGAACTGGAAGGGGCAACATTTTAGTTAAGTCCACTGGGATGTAGCCATGCAACTCCTATTAACATTAATGAGAATCAAGCAGCTAAATCTCCGTGTGTTGTGCTGAAAATGCTCCCTGACGTGTTTGAAGGAATATCATTTTCGTATCAAGTACTTGCAAATGTGCTGGTACTTCTACATAAAACCTAACATCCTAGAAAAGCATTCCCAGACCTTTCATACCCTGTAGTAAAGATGATCTCTGGGAATTGTTGATTGAGTAACTCCACGTGATGCTGTATGAAATTTTTATTGATGAGGAAGTTGTCACCTGTGTAGCCTCAGTATAAAGTTGAATGGGCATCAGTTGCTTTAAAGCATTATGTTTTTGAAAAAACATCAAATTGTCAGCTAAAAATCAGTTTGATTCAGGCTCTGAAATAATTTTTTTTACTCCTAGCTCTATCTGTCAACTTGAAAGACAGAGCCACAAGTCTCTATGGATTCTGGTCATGTTGCCAGTTGTTCCGATGTTCCATCATAAAGGTTTAGCTAGTTCTGTTGAAGGCAGCAATGGCAGATTTACTGGTTTTTACTTCAGTAGTGATTTGTAGGTAACTATTAGGTAGTGGAGAGGATGAGTCTAATTTAGGGTAGTCTGTTTGACCGGAAGAAAAATTTTATTGAAGATGTTGCAATTCATAGCTGATCTATCCTCCATTACGTACTTTTCAAACATATTTGCATGGTATGAATTATCTACATAGTGTATTACATGATGCAATAAGTAGTTAATAACTATATTTGCCATATTTTTAATCTATATTACACAAGAGACAATTCTGGGAAAGGAATATTTACACACTCATTATAGGGCATCAAGTAAAATTGCTCAATGCATATATTTCTAACCAATTACCCCTCAGATGATAAAAACCTTTGAAGGTATTCAAGATGACACAATGTCCTTCAGCGCCCACTACAAAGTAACTCTACAGTGTAGATAATTACTGAAGCATTGACATTGCAGCTCAGGGCAAGGAATGTTTATGATTTTCTGTAGTTCTGCTGTTACTATCTGCCTTCTGCTCTTGCACTTTGGACTATTCAGAGTATTATTTTCATACTGTATAGCCAATTTTTACCCTTTATTTGATTGGCTTATATCATTAGCATGAAGTTTTAATATTGGAAATTAAAAGTAATTCAGAACAAATAATTTGATGAATTTCACCTTTCTCTCTTTGAGAGTGATTCATTTCTCAGATTTATTCATTATTCAGAGTGATTCAGTAATTCCTTTAGCAAATAATTCTTAGTGTGTCATTTTAATTGTGAATCATGAATATTACAATCAGTTTGTGCTCTAACTTCTGTGCAGTAACACATGTATTTGACTAACTTAAGCAATTCAGTTTGAATTTCCAACTGTGTTTGATTATAATAGGTGTTAGCAATGTATGCCAGGCAATCAAAATCCAGATATCACATGACTCATGGTAACTAACCAACCCAGCATGAAGGCAAACTACAAATTTGATAATCAGATGTTCAGTTTAAAATTTACTTTCAGCAAATACTCAAGCAATCAAGCCAAAAGTATACCCAGTCAACTCTGAACAATTGAGTGCTTTTAGAAAGTGATCATAAAAAGACAAACTGAATTTAAAGAAAAAATAGTCAAGGATACTTCCTTCAACTCTTTTTGGGGTTTGAGTTGCTGATTGCCTCGCCAATCCAATTTTTTCCCCCAGAAAGAAGGAATTTAGTGAAGCATCAGAAACTAAGGAAAGAAATAGCTGAACATCAGTAAGGGTATCACTGTTCCTGCAATGACTAGGGGGACATTCATTTTTACTTAAATATCCAATTTTAATCTTTCCAAACTCTTACAATCATGCAAAGGGTGACTTGAGATGACTTACACAACCTTTATATTCAGATCCTTATTTTTTAATGTGAATGCATTCAACCAAAATGATTGAACAGTGGATTTATGATAGGGAATGGTATGTTGATATACAGAATTGTATGGAATGAAATTATTTGCAATCACCATTCTGGCTAGTGTATTAAATCCTGCTCATGGGATTCCTAAAGCAAATCACCATATTGTTTTCAGAAGTAAGGAAGTTTTTTCTGCAACTTTAATATCCACTTGATTTGGGTGTCAGATACAGAATACTTATTCATATTACACTCAAAAATATTTGAATCTAGCAAGTTGATTAATACTGCAATATTAATGCAGCATGTCATTGGTCTTGCTGGCATTTCATCAGTGATCTACGAGACATCTGATCCCTCTTCTCTGGGTATAATTCCAACAGAGCAAATAGATTGGGAGATGAGCTCAAATAAAGCTAGCTTTTGATGTGTTTATTTCCATGTCATTCTCTGACTTAACTATTCTCCTTTTTTCTTATATAATATTTTGTCAAATGGTATTAGTTATAAAAAGAACTATATAAATTCTAAGTTCTATTTCAGAACAAAGAGAGTTCCCAAGAAAAGAAAGAATTATCCACTCTAAGTAATAAAGTAAATAATAAACAAAACAAAGCAAAACACCCCTACGTGATTTAAATAAGCATCGGAATTCACCACAAAGGTGTAGGAAGGATTCCATTTTCTCAACTTATATCTACAGTACTGCAAAATCTGGGGCAAAAAAAAGGTGTATGTTTTGTAGATGGTGACAGATCTGTTCTGTCTTTCAGTAGTTTGTTTAGATTTGTTAGCTACTTTGACATCACAGAGCAAAAGGACTAGAGCCTAGCCTTCATCCAGTTAGTGTGAGTGACAAAGTGAATCAATAAAAACACAAATAAGCACCTGATTATTCTATTTTTAATGGTCTGTTTATTGTTAGGTGTCTGTGAATCAAGGACACATGATGCTATGTCAATTCAAGGTAAAAATTTTTGTATAAAGCCTCTAACATATTTTGTCAGATATTTCCATTTACAGGAAACTGCTTTCAACAGCTTTTACATTTGCAACTACTTAATCATTTATACAGATTTATTTTATCAAATTTTGACCAAAATATTCATTTCTCAGGATGAGCTTGATGAGAGAAAAGTTTTTTTCTGTCCATGCTAAATCTTGCAATCATTTTGCTAAAAGACACTGCTGCCATCATACTATGAATTAGGGATTTGGAACTTGGCATTCAGGGACTGAATAAAAATTAAGTGCCTTTACCAAGGATGCATGTTTTGCTGTTTGTCTCTTTTGTCAAATTATGTAACTTAGTAAAGTTTCTGGACTCTACTGCTTTGAAGCTGTAAAATTAAGAAATAGATCTTCTCTGCATAACTCCAAGCAAGGACTGAACATGTTTTTGACATTTTCTGGCTGTTTTGGAGTCAAGTAAAAGTTCAAAAGATATATTGAGAACAGGGAAGCAGTTTCTGCTGTTCATTACACATGTTGTTGCGGGTAGTGTAGAGGAATATGTACCGGCCAAGCTGGAGTGCACAGGAACCAATTTCACACTATAGACTGAGTGCAATAGAGACCTTTTGAGGAAAATAGAAACTGTGGTCATGTAAGTGAGTTTTCTGATACGTATGGAGAAGAGAAAGAGGAACATAATGATAGATAAATTTAGTCTCAGCAGGGCAGGTCAAAAAGGAGTGACTTGATAAAGTTTCAAAAATTAACAATATTTACTAAAAACAAATGCTAGCGTGAGCGGTGAATAGATCTCAATGTATCATAAAAAGTTTGTCCAAGAACAGTAAGACCATTCCAGAAAAGTTAAATGAATCGTGTGACTTGGTAGTCACTTAAAGGAGATAAAGGGCATTTCTACTACTAATGAATGATATACCTGAGGATTTTTTCCTGAAATCATATGTCAGTACAAGAAACTGCTAAATTGAATAAAATTTTTTTTTTTTTCATATGTCTTTTCATTTATATTGTTGAAATAAATAGAATAGTACTTTTAAGGGAAGATGTGACAGAAATCTGTAAAATCATGAACCGAATGCTGAGAGCAAATAGAGAACAATTATTTGCTATTTTTCAAACTGCTGCAACTAGGGCACTAAGTAATATGACCTTAGAACAGAACAAACACCTTTTCATACAGTACATAATTGAATTGCAGACTCAGTGGAATTACAGAATGCAAGTCCACTTGAGTAATATAAAGTCTTTGCAGTAGTCTTCACATAAGTGGTGTAAGAGTCCTAGATTTAGAATTTTTGTAATATAGAAATGTATAGGAATGACAGTTTTCAAAAAGCTTCAATGTATGAAATACACAGCAGGAGAAAATCATCTAGGCAAATCTAGTTTTTTTCTTATGTAGAGAGATAAGACCTTAATAACTTAACACTTTTCATTACTTATGTTCTACTCAGTTGGTGGTAGAAATAAGTTGTATCATTCTATTTCCCTTTCTTATGTTGTCCCTTTATAAGTGGATATTTTTCAATGACCTGAAAAATTTGCAATAATAATATGTTTTCAAACTATAAATATTGGTCGAGCAACAGTATGAATGTTTGTACTTTGAATATTTGAGAAGCTTCTCAAATATGGAATGAACAGTAACATCCTGAAAAAATAAGTTCTTCTGATTATTCGCCTAAGGGTAATTTATGCAGGATTTTAATCTCTTTTATTAAATGACATGTTTTTCTAGGATAATTATTTAATTTTGAGTTGGTCTGGAAGAAATTGATGTTCTGACATGAATCTTAGTCACAATGAACAATAATACATGTATGCAGAAATTACTGCTCGGTAGGAATGGAATTAGACCAGCTACAAAGTAGCTTACTATAAAATAGTAGCAAGTAATTAGTACCAAGGTCTCCTGTTAAAATCCCTAAATATACCCAGGCATCTCAAAATATCTGTGTGCCCCTTATCTAACATTTAGTGCAAACCACAGAGGCACCAGTTGCCCAGAGCAAATTATAATCCTAACTGAGCCATAGACTCTGCAAGCTTTGACAAGATGTTTGACCTCCTCGTTCCTCAGCCAACCCAGCTGTGAAATTGATAAAAGCAATTGTGTAAAAAAACCAGACCCCACTGGAAAATAGATCTGCTATTGGCTTGGACAACGATTATGGACGAACAAATGGCAAACACATCAGGGTCATCGCATCCTGTTATGCTTTATACTTAAATAACAGAGACTAAAGCTGAGCAGTCGATTCATCACATAATTCCTAGCTAAAGGAGATTAAAAATGGGAGATAACAATGAAATGTAATGATCTTCCACCCAGGAGCTGTAGTACAATTTCAGTATTTGTTAACACAGGATACAGAATAGTTTTGTGTAAGTCAGCTGGATTTCTGCTGCTCACAATTATCCTACTGTGAGGGATACTGATAGTTTTACCACTGTGCACTCTTAAAAAAAAACCACCAACAACAGCTTTTTCTAAGTTGTAAATATTACCTAACATTAAAAAAGAAAGAATTCTAAAATGCACATTAAAGATTTTTTAACTTTCATATTTCTGTCAACTTGACTTGAACGATGAGAATTTCTTGACAACCATTCAGGTCTAATAGATTTTCTTTTATTATTTGGAGACTGTAAATTCAGTTGTCATACCAGAGATTAGTACACTGCTACTCACTGACTTAAACATCCATGTTTTGGATGCTTATTACTATATCTGGTATATGTATTTATCTAATGTGACAATTTAATCTGAAGAAACACTTTTCCAGCTGCCTTCTAGAATCTATAGTAGCCATATAATTTCAATGAGCCAAGTGATTATACTAAATAGCTTAATCATTTATTAAAGCTCGAAAAAAGCAATGTGTAGCGTGGAGTCAGTGATAACTATTTTAATTTTCAGCAGTGTTTAGAAGTTCTGCATCTACTGAGGATGCATTACTTGATGTCCTGTTATTGACTGAGGAATAAAAGAACACAGCAGACACTCATATTGTTTGATTCACACACTATTACTTCTGCTTCACGACTGGTTGATGAAAGGCTTTTTATAAATATGACTAGCAACAATAACTGACATTTATGCTGTAGGTAGGAAATGTGTCATTCAATGTTATCTAAAATAGGAAACAATATAAATTTCACAAAGTAGTTGAGCAAAGTCGACATCTTTTCTGTAAATTGATAATGGTATTACACTGTGTCTCTGCTTGTGACTCTTGCTCATTCAAGACATCTTCATTTTTGCCTCCTCAAGAGATTATAGTATTTCCATGCTATATTCTAATGTGTCACTTGAAGATTTGACTCTCAAAAACAAAAGGTTCCTATTTGCTTGCAGATATTTCTAAATAACTAATTACTAGCATAATCTTTGTAACAATCTGAATTGTTGCTGCTCTAGAAGGAAACTTTAAAACAACAGCACTGTAAATCATGTATTTACTGCTGTCTGCTAATGCACTATTTCATCATTAAAACTTTGTATAGGATCACAAATACAGTCAAATATAGCTTTTATATTTCAACAGTAAGAGAAAATCTTACATGGTATATACATTGTGATGCTATGCAGGCATATCTGAGTTTAGAAATAGTAATTCTGAGTCTGCCTGGCCACAATAGTTCAGTACAGGTTGTAACGGACTGTCTCAAATCATCCATATGTTAACCAGAGTTTTAGAATTAATTAAGTCGCTTTCTTCAGCTCTGGTGCTAAATAATTTTTCTGGCCTGCTTGGGTACACTGACACAGACCAACCATGGTACATCCCAGAAGTGTGTCAGTATGTTGAGGAGAAAAGCCATCAGCACTTCCGTTTGCTCTAGTGTGTAACTACAGACATACTGCCATTGGTTTTGGTCCAGGAGTCCACATTGTTCCACAATGAAATGAAATCAAATGAAAAATGCATTGTCAGAGATATTTTCCTCAGAAAGTGGTTATTAGATTTTCGATTTGTACTTCTAAAAGAATCACAGAATCACAGAATCTCCTAGACTAGAAAAGCCCTGTAAGATCGTCTAGTCCAGTCATTAACCTAACCCTGACAAGCCCACTGCTAAACCATGTCCCTGAGCACTGTATCTACACGACCCTTAAACACCTCCAGGGGTGGGGACTCCACCACTGCACCACCAGAAGTATTTGGGTGGAGGGAGGTAGCCTTTAATCCCACTCTGTATCCAAAACAGAAGAAACCACTCCAAAAGCCCTGGAGTAACGTTAGCTTACATTCTAAATAATTAGCTTCTTCTCTTTCATAGCTTCAGCAAGTGACAGGAAAGATACTGGGACTGTTCAGTTTAAAGCTTGAAGTTGACAAAACATTGTAGAAAAAGAGTGCTTTTTCTCCCTTTCCTATACATGGGATTTTAGATTTCTGTTAATGTACAGAAAAGCTTTATACTACACTTTCTTGTTAAAATTTTTCTAATGCCAGGAGAATTACCTTTCAACGTGCTCTTTTTGATGGGTAATGCTTAAGTCTCCAGACATAACTTTGGAACAGGAGCTTTCAGTACCTAAGCTGACACAGTTGCCAAATAGCCCTTCCTCACAAACTGCTGTTCTTTGGTCCATATAACAGCAAACAGGGGTTTCTGTTCCTTTTAAACAGCCTGTGCAGAGCTTATTGTTGTAAGGGCGCTCTACAAGACGGAGGAAAAAAAATTGGCAATAAAGCATTCCAGTCTAAAGAATATCATTGCATGTTTTTATATAAAGATGGCTCAAACCCAAAACCTTTGGCTCAGCTGCTACAGTAACTGGAAGAAATTCTAGTACATATCTGAATTTGAGTCTGAACTTTTTAGCTCAAACTCACCTCTCCTGAATGGCTATCTAAATAAGAATCATAGCAAGTAATTTATTGTTCAAATAACAGACAGTTTCCTCTCTTCACTTCATTGGTTTAGTATATCAAAATGACTTCAGTCTATGCAATAATGTGCATGTTAGTCCAGTTATTCACTAAATATTTGATATATCGGTCTGGAAGAAACCGAAAGGCTGAGCAACACTTCTGCATGGTGTAAAATTTGGGCAGGCAAACTCTCTTAGATAAAATGCTTACTAAAAGAGCAACAAATCTATGATTACTACCAGAACACAGCGTTCAATCCATACCGTTGCGTGAAGGGTAATTATGAGTTTAGATGGTACAAACTGTTGCACAGCTCTTTCACTGTATCAAACTATTTTCATACAGCGACTCTCATAATTTCAATAAATGTATTCATTGTTTTTCATGTCTTTCTCTTTGTAGAACCCAGCAAATATTAAAGAATATGGTTTCATTAAAGGCATGGCAAAAATCCACGTTGCCTTCAAGTTTGATAAGAATAGACTGTGTAACTTTACAACCTGGTTTTTTGCATTATTTCATTGCATGAATTTCTAATACATTTGCATAATTTAATGTCTTTCTCTCCATTCGGTAAAGAAAGCCTTCCGTGCGATTATCAGGAATGCTAGCGAGGGTGTCTTTACATGTCAGAAAGGAAGTGTGCTTAAGTGTTAGCACAGCACTCTCAAAGTTCGGTACACTCTGTGTACTCACCAGTGAACCAGGATACCGGGCTTATCGCCTTGAATGCTTACTTCTGGTTTCAAGCTTCACTTGCACCGGTATGCAGCTGGCATAGTCAACACGCTGACACTTTGAAGCTTGCCTTAACTGCTTGAATTTTATGGAGAAAACTTTGAGTTTCTTGTCATTTTCTTTTCCTGAAGTTTTCTGTGAAGGAACAGACTAAATAGAACAAAACCAAACCTGTTTTTAAAGCTCTGTTTCCAGTCTTGGATAACCCTAGCAAAGCTGGCAAGAGTAGAACGCTAGATGTAGTGCCTACCAATTATTTTTAAAATTATTAGAAAAAAAAAGTAGAGATTTTTTGATTTTATTTCCTTGCCTCATTCAGTTCATTTGAGACTTATCAGTACATATATGCAGTTCTTTTTAGTATTATAATGGAAGCGAGGAGTATACATCACCTGAAGAAGAAATAACTTTCTGCAGAACTGTCTGGCTTGAAAATCCTTTTGTTTTACACTTTGCTGCAAGCATGTACACATTTCAGTATGTGCTGTGAGAACTACCTCTCTACCTTTAAGCCCTTTACTTGTCTAAAACAGGGAAAAAAAAGGAGATATTTTCACAAAGGCGAACGCTTAGAGAAAGAATTGTGAATCAATATAAGAGCTGGAGCAGGTTTGTTGTAACAGCACGTTTTCCTAACATTTGGGAGAATGGCTGCGTGTGTGTGAATGAACTTTGGATAACAGGCTTCAAACAAGTAACGACTGCCTGCCTGCATGGCAATCAAAAGAACATGTTAGAAGCAGTGTACATTTGCCCTGACTTTTGCCCTGATCTTTGGGTAACTGGTAGCATAGTTCTGTGTCTGCAGGGACAAATAGCATCTAGCTAATTTGCAAGTACAAAATTCATGAGGAACTAGGTAATGTGATATTGCGCCTGCCAATTATGCAGCAAAAATATGCCTCCTTTCAGTATGCTGCAGGTTTTTTTAATGTACTTTTACCATCATCGTAGACACAGGTAAATTCAAACAGTAATAGTGAAAATGTTAATTCTCTCCATTTCCAATATGATAAATAACTGGCCATATTTATGACTATTTTAACCATTTTATCTATGTGCATACACACTTATCTATGACATTTTGTTGAATAGCAGGGACTTGACATTAATTTGTGTTAACACTAGCAATAATACATAACTAAAAACATTTGTGACAATAAAAAAAAAAATGACCAGTTCAAAATAAATTCAAGTTCCAAACATTTGGAACTGATTTGGCTTAATTCACATAAATATTTGGAGTTCACTCACACATGAAACATACTTATTTGTGTGCAAGAATACTGCATGAGTCAATATGCAAAGAAAAAAGTGTTCTTGGAGCTACAATTAAAACTAGCCAATCATAAGAATAAACTTTTTGAATCTAGGCAACGACTTAGGTTAAATAATGCATAATAAATACTCAATTACTCTTTACACTGAATAGCTCCTGAGATCAGTCAGGAGCTGTGTCAGTTTTAGCTTGACATTTGTCTCGATAAAATATTAGTAAATAATGGTAAATATTTAACAAAGTTAAAAAAAAAGTCCAACAGCTTACTCATTTTTGCAAAGTGTCTGGGAAAAAAAACCCTGAACTTGCATTGCAAGTATCCCATCAGCTGTGTGATTGACGAAGAATGGATATTGGAACAGGGAAATAATTTCTTTTACCCATTTATGAAAATTCCTTTTGGTTTATAAACCAATTAATTAAAGTAAAATCTAAAAATATTATTCTGAATAATTCTGAATGAAGTTACGTTATATCACAGAATCACAGAATGGTCAGGGTTGGAAGGGACCTCTGGAGATCATCCAGTCCAACCCCCCTGCCACAGCAGGGACACCTACAGCACATTGCACAGGACGGCGTCCAGGCGGGTTTTGAATGTCTCCAGTGAGGGAGACTCCACAACCTCTCTGGGCAGCCCGTGCCACTGCTCTGCCACCCTCAGAGTAAAGAAGTTCCTCCTCATGTTAAGATGGAACTTCCTATGGTCAAGTTTGTGCCCGTTAACTCTTGTCCTGTCACTGGGCACAACTGAAAAAAGACTGTTCCCATCTATCTGGCACCCTCACTTCAAGTATTTATAAGTATTGATAAGATGCCCCCTGAGTCTTCTTTTTTCTAGACTAAAAAGACCTACGTGCCTAAGCCTTTCTTTGTAAGAAAGATGCTCCAATCCCCTCATCATCTTTGTAGCCCTTTGCTGGACCCTCTCCAGCAGTTCCCTGTCCTTCTTGACCCGGGGAGCTCAGAACTGGACACAGTGCTCCAGCTGCGGCCTCCCCAGGGCAGAGCAGAGGGGGAGGATGACCTCCCTCGCCCTGCTGGCCACACTCTTCTTGATGCACCCCAGGGTGCCATTGGCCTTCTTGGCCACCAGGGCACATTGCTGGCTCATGGTCATCCTGTTGTCCACCAGGACTCCCAGGTCCCTTTCCACAGAGCTGCTCTCCAGGGGTCAGCCCCCAGCCTGTACTGATGCATGGGGTTATTCCTCCCCAGATGCAGTACCCTACACTTGCCTTTGTTGAATTTCATCAGGTTTTTCTCTGCCCAACTCTCCAGCCTGTCCAGGTCACGCTGTATGGCGGCACAGCCTTCCGGCGTGTCAGCCACCCCTCCCAGTTTGGTGTCATCAGCAAACGTGCTGATGGTACACTCCATCCCTTCATCCAGGTCATTGATGAATATATTGAACAGGACTGGACCCAGTACTGACCCCTGAGAGACACCACTTGTTACTGGCCTCCAACTGGCCTCTGCACCGCTAACCACAGCCCTCTGAGCTCTATCTGTCAGCCACTGTTCAATCCACCCCCCTGTCCATTCATCCACCCCACACTTCCTAAGCTTGCCTGTGAGGATGATGTGGGAGACAGTGTCGAAAGCCTTGTTGAAGTCCAGGTAGACAACATCCACTGCCCTCCCCTCATCCACCCATCCAGTCACGCCATCGTAGAAGGCTATCAGATTAGTCAGACGTGACTTCCCCTTGGTGAATGCACGTTGACTACTTCTGATAACCTTCTTTTCCTCCAGATGCTTGGAGATGACCCCCAGAACGAGCTGTTCCATCATCTTTCCAGGGATGGAGGTGAGGCTGACCGGCCTGTAGTTTCCCGGGTCATCCTTTTTGCCCTTCTTGAAGACTGGAGTGACATTGGCTTGCTCCAGTCCTCAGGCACCTCCCCTGTTCTCCAGGACTTATCAAAGATGATGGAGAGCGGCCCAGCAATGACTTCCGACAGCTCCCTCAGCACTTGCGAGTGCATCCCATCATTATATCATCATCATATGTGTATTACATACACAGTTTCGTAGATCAATAATTGTTTACAGCGCTTCAAGGAAATTAATTGCTTTTTAAAAGTGTATTTTGTGTTGCATCACTCTGATCAGATCGACTGGCTTTTTTGATTTTCCTTACAACGCCTGTATATTTCTAAATTATGCCTGAAGGCTTGCAACATCATTTTGCCAAAGCCTCGTGTACAAAATAAACTCAGATACTCCTTGTATCTCCTTGCATATAAAGATGCAGAATCCATGAACTTTTTTTTTCTTTATTAGCATAATACAACTCTTAGTGGACTTCGGATCCACTATAACTGTGCCCTTAGATACTTTTCTGCTGAACTGTTACTTCCCATTTTATACTCCAAAAATTTATTATTTCTTTCAGAGAGAAGTTTAGGATATGTTTTTTATTGAATATGATTTTCTTCTTTCTGGCCATTTCACAAACTTATTAAGAAATATTTGAATTGAACTCTGCTTTTCAAACTGCTTAGCATCATCTGTGGATGTTATAAGTGCAGGCTTTAACTTTACTGTTATCTAATGTATTAAAAACACATTGAATACTACAAAACCAAGGCTAAAGTTTGTGATGGTCCCACTGACTCATCAATCCAGTTAGAGACATATTTACTAATAATGCTTTTTCAGCTCTTCTGTAGTCATGCAGCCTTTTAAAAGTAATTTGATCTAGATCATATTTTTATTCTTTCTTATGGCAATTCCGTGTCGGGTTGTATTACACTATGATGTTAACGAAGCTGTTAATCAGATCCATTATTCCTCTGCTCCCATAAGCCAATAACCTCATAAAAAGAGAAATTAGGTCAACACAATTTTAAAGTTCATGTTGACTGATTCTTATCACCTCATTGTCGGCTAGATGCATACAGATTGTTTAGAAATTTGCTACAGTACTTTTGTGTGCATTAAGGTAGTCTGATCATTTTCTGCAAGTCAAAGTTTTCTTTATGTCCTCCTCCAGACCTTTAGATTTCCCACATCCACAACACATTTTGGAAAATAATTGCTATTATTCAAAGCTAAGATATATGACAATACAAAATTAACCTTGCCTTCTTCTTTCACCCGCTTTGAGCTGGGAATAGTCACTAGCAGTTTTCTGAACACTCCACACCTATACCTTTCATGTGAAGTGTAAATATATTGAAAAGTGAAGGATTGTCAGAGAAGCTTGACAGAGTTGCAATTGGAGATTGGAGGTTGTGTTTTCATTCTGTATGTGATATAGAAACACAGAGGGACCCATTATCTCTCATTTCAGAAGGGAGGTTTACAAGTAATCAAAATAAAATTCCTTTCATGTTCAAATTTTAAGTAGAGAGCTGAGGTACAGCAGTTGTCTGTAGGTCTGGTAAAAATGTATTTACTAACTGTGTAGGAGTGATTGTAGGAGAGGGAAAGATATCACATAAGTTAGCAAATAAGAAAGTATTTGGGAGGAGTATCATTGACAGTGTCTGAATATATCTCTGGTGCAACACAGGTTACTGGGATCCCAAATGTATTTCGCCAAAGAGAAATGTTTGGCTTAATTTTAAAAATTGACTTGGACTTCTTCTCCTGAAAAATATGAATTGCTTAAAAATTTAGAATGGGCTATGGGTGCGTATTTAGAATGGGCTGGGTCATTACCCCTGGGATAGCTGGGAGAAATGTTGGGTGTGAAAAGCTTTGAGTTCAGAATACCTGAAGGCCTCAGCTTCTTGGTTCGCGGAGATGTCAGCATGACTAAAAATTCTAGAAGAAAAAGCGGCACCATGCACTATTTGAACTCTGCATTAAAATCTGTTTTTGTTGGTGGATTGCCTTCCTTTTACTGGAGAAATCCAGTCATACAGGTATAATGTAGGTTTGCAGTTAAGATACTAACAATAACGGTGTAAGGGTAATAATAATATTTAATTTATATGTAAGAGGTTTCATTGGTACTTCCAAGCATTCTATACATTTATCCCCAAGCAAATGACTTGACAAACCTGGTGACCTCACAGTGAGTCGAAAATCCCCAGGAAGAATAACAAGATAATCAGGATCTCAGTTGGGACTACAGTGCAGATCTCCTTGAATCCAGTATTTTTGCCACAGAAGCAATGTTGTAAGATTATTAAACGTTTCTCCTAACTATGATACAATGGAGAAAGCAGTCATGCTTTAACATGTCTGCAAAAATAGATGTTGATGCAGCCCCCAAAAATGTCTCAGATCTATGTCCTAAAAATCCATCAGTTTCATTACTTTCTGGCTGTAGCAACTTAAAATATATAAAAGAGGATTTGATTTTTTGTTTACTTTCTTTAGAAAACACAGCTGCAACCGGGAAATATTTTTACATTAACCTCCATTCTCCATCACTTTAAATCATTAGTTGTAGAAATTATTAGCATAGGAAGTGTTTTTGCATACCGTCTGGCACCCTCTACTGTGCATAAATATTCCAAGAATGAATATTATATTATTGCTGATGCTCTGCTATAATTAAAGTACAAAGAGAGAAAAATATGAAAATAAAATATTATATAATTAACTGAATTTACAGGATGATCTTTGTCTGATAGCATGTCCGTGTGTGCCTAATAATAACTATTTCTTAATATCAGTGCCCTCTCTCAGTTAGGGTGCTTTTTATATTCCTTTCCAATAAATAAGCATATGGAACTCTTTCTTGATTTGAGAGATTTATCATTCTGAAGCTCTGTTTGTAGCTTTGTGATGTAGCTCTCAGTTCCCTCCCTTCATTTCAAAGTACGAAAATAAGATGATGTGCAGAGCTTCGCATACCTCCCTAGTATCCTCTTAGAAGAAAAATATTTTGTGGGAACAAGGAATGAAAAGGCACTAAACACATGCTACTGTAACCACTTTTTCTTGAAGGAAAATCAAGCATTGTTATGTTATTTTATAACATGACTATAGTACAAGGTGATAAAGTATAGGCATTCCCCTATCTGGTTAATATAGCAACACAAGGAATGACATATATATCTTGGAATATCGTAGTACAGTTTTCAAATGGTCGGATGTAGCCAGCAGGTGCATTTTCTACTGAAAGCAGCCTGTAGATATATGCCTCTGTCAGAGTCCAATACCCTCTGACCAGCTTCTTTCAGATATTCCATACGTGGAGGGTGCAATATTTCATATCACATTTACCTATTGGAAGGTACATGATGTTACATGGGATTTCTAATGTAGCAGAGCGATACAAAACATACTGAAAACACAATACACTACAAATATAAGTTACACTGAGCAAAATATAGCAATTGCAATACACGGTTCAATCACAATACAGATGTGATTCCCATTTCATCTCTCTCTAACGTGCTCACCACCACAACACTGAGGGGTCCCCAGTCGCCAGGAAAGAATACATGGGTTGAAGCCAGCTCCAGCCCATTGCTCTCTTCAAAATTCTTTTGCCAGTTGTTTAGTTTTTGTACTCTATGTTCAGCTGAGCCATGTATTCACCACCCCGACAAGCTGATCTGTCTAACTCAGGGAGAAACATTTACACCGCCAGCGGATCCACTCGATTGTGATATAGTCAGTTAATCCACTCACCTGACACAGCTGTTTATCTAAAACAAAGGCCACCCTCCTGTCCCTTCTGTGTTGAGATAAAGTCAGCTTTCTTCACAGCAGCTGTGGTCAGTCACACACTACATTATTCTCTGAATTCCATAGGCACATCACCCTTCCCCATCTCCACTGAGCCGTTTTAGGGGTTTATTGGTCAGTCACAGCCGCCACGGAATTTTACAGGCACATCAGCAACGACACATTTTATAAAACTGCTACTACATAGTGATGAACTAGAAGCATTTTAAATTAAAAAGTAAATAAATTTAATTAACTTAATTCTTCGTAATGGTTGAAAAAAAAGGCGAAATAAAATCAGTGCAAATTAAAACTAATAAACCTCGGATTAAATTTTTCCCTCCTACTTCTATGTAACAATAGCGTCCTTTGTGATGTATAGTTTTCAATGTTGTTTTTAATAGGCTTTTGACATGCAGGAAGTCCTATTCTGTACAAATGAATTCAATTATACTGTTTTCAAAATCTGAAGTTACTGCTTTGCATAGTGCACTCTGAACTACTCACAGCCGTTGGATCACGTATCGTACAGTGCATTCTCTTGCATGATTTAGAAATGAAATGATTTTCCAATCAATTCTTCTCTACCATCTAGGCTGGCCAAGGAAATCAATGGCAAAGCAGGTTTTCATTCCCATGTCAACCTTTTTAAAAAGATGTTGAGTAGACATTCATAGGTTTTAAGGAGCTTCCAACAGAACTTAAGTGACATCCACCAGTACATAGCAATGCTAATAGCAAGTTTTCAAAATTCTTGCTTCACTGACAGCCTGTGGGTTGTATGACTTTGCCCAGGACAGGAAAGAGACTAGATGCTCTGAGATCCCTGTCTTCACCAGGTTCTTTGGGAGCTCCATGATTGTTTGTCTGTGATAGGTGAGGCTCGGAAACAGAGGCAGAACAGGGATTCAGAAATGGCTTTTACACTGTGTTCCAGAAAGTTTGAATTTTGTGTATTGTTTGCTGTTGTTCCTCTGTGCCCCCACCACCAGTGAGTGGTGAGTATTTATTCCGGAAGCATAATTTTTTTTTTTTGGTTCCATATTAGAGATTTCAAAATAGGGTTCTTTTTTTTGTTTGTTTAGTTTATTATTATTATTATTTAAAATAAGTATGAAAAAAAACCCTAGGTTTTTCTAAATTTTGTGCAGTGGCTTCAAGCCATTTACTTCATCTTTTTAAATGAGAAATGAATGCTAGCAGGGTGCTCTCAGGAGGGGTCTTCACTGTGATGTGGTCCCTTATGGTCTGTCAGCTCCTAGATTTCTTAACTTCACAAAGCTTATTAGAACTTCAAAGCTCATTCTTTGGGCTTCTTGAGAAGGGGTTGTCAGAAAAGGGCACGACAGTTGTGTCTTATTGTATTATCTACTGTTAGAACATGCATCACGCTGATCATTACATGTGGAAAGCCTTTTTTGATTGCTGTTGTCTTTTATTGTGTTTCTAAATGTCTAATTTCTGTGCAAAACTGTAGCCTGCAATAGGTGTTCTGAAGCCAAACATACAAAATGTCTGTAGAGCAATAGTTAATTATTTCATGTCATTATGGAGTCCAAGCAGCAGTATGCAATGAAGTGAGGTAGAGTTTGCATCTTTGTACAGTTCTTCATCCCCTGAGAGCAATTAACATTGCAAAGAAATTTGTCAGGACTTTTAGTGAGAAAACAAGACCAAAGAACCAGGAAATATATCTAGTTTGTAGATTTTCTGTTATGTCTTCCCTGTCAGGGCTGTGACGGTGTCCATCTCTGATTCACTCCTCAAGTCATCTTTCCCTCTGATACTGGTTTGCTGACATAATTACCTTTGAAAGAAAAATATTACATATTATACCAGAAAGGGATTATAGTGGGCTACACCATATATCATTAGGCGTACTATGGTAGAATAGGTTTAATCTGGTTGCAAGATAAAGGTTGCAGAATTTTCAGTTCTTCTAATATACAGATGTGATGATTCTGTTCTGCCTAGCATCCACAGAACAGTCCTCATAAATTCTAATTCTAACTCTAATCAGGTATAATAACATAAGTTTTAACAAGAAATATGGCCTAAATAAAAGCTGAAATAGTTATTTTTTTATTTTGACTTGAAGGTTTAGGATTAAATAATTAAAGGGACAGAATTAGACTATGGCTACACTGACAAGTAGATGTTAATAGTCTCACTTTCTGCCAAAGTCTTTTCCTTTGTTTTTTTTTTTTTTTTCAGTGCAATCCTGCAACTATTCTATGCTTTAGAATAATCTCACCCAGTTTCCTAATGAAGACACAGTTGCCTCCCTCTTGTTTTGCCTTCTCAGAAATAACACTAAATTCTGCCCTGTTAACCCCTTCCTGAATGCCAAGGGGATCTAAACCCGTAGTCTCTATTATTTGATTACTTTACTCTTGCTTAAACAGACGAACAAACAGTAGTCCCCTAGTAATTTGAAAAATGCATATGAGGATGAATAGATATAGAAGTTTGTGGGTAGATAGATAAGAGGGAGAAAAGAGAGAATGGGCTGTATCTTAGAGGACATCTGCTTGGGACATAGTTTTGTAATCATCCTACTCAAGTCTGTTGAGATATCTAAGCAGGTATATTTAAAAATGTTTCTTTCCTGTTTCATGCATCACATCTGGCTTTCAGTCAGCTAGGGTTTTCCCTTTTGATTACACTAACTTCTTAATTTCTTCACTTCTCAAACTCTGTTTTCACCTCTTCTTTCATCTTTTCTCTCTTTTGTTCATTCCCCAATGCCTTTTCTTATTTGCTGTGGTTATTTCTCTCTGTCTCTTTCAATCCAGCAGATAACCTGAGGGCATAAAAATTATCTTCCCTTATTTTTTGAGAATATTTTTTATTTTAAAAATAATTCCTCCTTTTCTCCTATATGAATAAAAATCTAAAAGTTTTGATCAATAGAAAGCATCTCTCTTTCCTACTCAGCTATGTTGTAAAAAACAAGTGTTCCCCCATAATGATAAAAACAGAATTTTTATCTCCCTTCAGGAGTATTACATAAAATTTAAGAAGAAATTACAAGCTTAAACACCCTTCTTGTTTGGATTTCTCATATATTGTACTGGAATATGTTAATCTAGAGACATACTAAAGGAGGGTCTCTACATTTTATTCAGGTGGAAAGACGAGTGTGCAGTTTTGGTTTTAGTATATGCTACAATAATCTGAATCAAAATGTTATTTTTGTTGATGAAGATAAATAGTAAATTGAGAGTTGGACTGCATGACCTTAAAAGGTCCCTTCCAACTCAAACCATTCTATGATAATTTTTCTAAAATTGAAGAAACGTAACCATTTGGAAGTGTTGTCAGGAAGGACAGCTAAATAAACTATTATTGCTCTTTGCCAAATTGTATGACTGCCAGCTGCACCCACTGGCCATAAATTAGGAACTTGTGGACTATTGCCAAGATAAGAAGAGAAAATTTTGTGTGCATCATTGATTCTTGGTCAGATAAAATTAGAGGATTTGCTTCAAACCAAAGTTATGCTATGTCTAAAGAAAATATGTTCACCAGACTAAAATTAAAACTGTATAGCACGTATCAGTCTAGAACATGAATACCCAAGAAAAAATACGTGTTTGGTGCAACTTCTAAATAACCTTACAAGAAGCTATGTGTTGCTGCTGGAAGAATATTTCCATGACTTGGCACCTGCGTCCCCATATTGCCATGAAATAGGAAGAACATCTAAAATTTGTGCTCACTTTAAGAAAGAGATGTATCTCTTCAGCTTACATAGGGTTTTAACTACAAATCCTCACATCTTAAGAGAGTATGTACCAAGATAATGATTACTGTTTTAGTATGGAAAGTGCTTACCTAAAACAAAAACCTGTTGTTTGTTTATGTATGTAAGTATAGTCCTCTTGAAGTGTACTGAAATTACACTGGGTTAAAGCTCTTGAGGATCTAGAATTGGTTTTTTTAATGATTTAAATGTTATGGTTTAAATCTATTTCTATTTTTTAAGATTTAATTGAGTTTTATGATTGAAATCTTTTTTTTCAATATAAAATTATTTATAGGCATTTTTCCGTTTTGAATGGTTTCCTATTGTGACAAAATACAGATGAACGTAAACATTCATCAAAGACTAAGTACTGTTTTGTTTACATGACTGTCTTAGCTCGACAAATTTTCAGTTTTGCATTTTCTTCCATAGGCTATTGGTCCATAATAAAGCGTACCAGGCAAAAAAAAAAAAAAAAAAAAGAAAAGCACGGTTTCAAAAGAGGGTTGACCAAAACTGCTACTATGGATCCTGTTTGCAGTGAAAGTACAGCTCTGCTAAGCTGTTCACATCCTTCTGAACTCTGGTTCTCTATTCATCTTATGAAGAAAGGAAAAGGTAAATGTCATCTATAGAGGAGCCTAGACATACCTGTCTACATCTAATCCCATCCCTCTGTATGCCCTATGTAACTGCAAAAAATGAGGAATCTAGCTGTGACTGAGAATCAGGGAAGAAATGTGATTGTAAGACCTATTTGAAGAGCCGAGTGTAAAGAATATGAAGGAGGTGGAGGACAATTCCTCTACAATCCTTTTAAGAACGGGAAAAAAAGTTTACATTACAGATTTAGGAAACATCGACATTGCGACATTGACCCCAAGGTGCTTCACTGGCAGCAGAATTTTAGATACCCAGAGATAAGTAAAAGTTCTGTGAATACAATTCAGTGTGTTCTGTAGCTGCACTAAAACTTGAACCCATTTAATTTTTTTAAAAAATCTTGTAGAACACAGAGCCCCACAGCAGTACATGCATGGAGATACTTTTCCAAGGCAGGCGGTTATAATTACCTTTGCGCTGCCTGAGCATCTATGCTCACAGGACCAGCACCGGTACTGTTCACGGCCAGTTTTGATGAGGTGGGTTTCCTAATGTAAGCTTTCAATTTGCTGGAAGGCCAAGAAGAAATCTCTGAGTGTGAGTCGTGTGAGAGTTATATTAAAAGAGTTTGTTCTGTTGGTGACATGGCCACTCTCTTTCCCGAGCTTTTATCATTGGTTTGCCATTGCTGTAGCAGGCAAGAGATGAAGATTTGTTTCCAATAGCAACAACAAAGTGGGGCAAAACCCCCTGAGTTTCCTGGGCCAAACTCAGTGATGTCTTTGCTCACAGTAGTAACAGCGAAAAGCAGTGTGCGAAGTAACTCTTTAGAAAGAAAACCAAACATCAGTTCAAGGGAAAAGTTTCATTTTCTATAATTTTCAAAGTTCCCTAATTAAAATATAGCCAATTTATTGAGTTGTCTATATTAATAAGGACTTGATTAAAAACGCGCCTACAAATTGGAGATGACCTTTCTTCAAATGAGAAAGCAATCAACTCACCAGCAAGGAATGATCATTCTTTACTTGTATTGTTGGTGTTGTTATTGGTTTCACTCAGTCATGCTGGCTCCATGATACTAGTTGTATAGATTAAAAAATAAAGACTGTATGTGAGTGGGTTCATATCTAAAAATATAGTGAGAGGTAAGAAATAAAGGGGGAGAAATTGTGGGAGGATGAATGTAAAGTGAAAAAATCTATTCTCAGTAAGGCTTGGTGTGCTTATCACCTTAGCATTGTGGAGTGGTTGATAGATATCATAGCAGAAATAGTTTTAAGGTACACGTTATAGTGGCCTTGAGGTTTCTAGAAAAGGAAACTGGCCTTGTACAAAGTCTGCCAAAATTATGAAGTGAACAAATGGAACTACAAATAGATGGCATGGCTCTTAATTTTGTTTTTTCCTTTTTTAACTACTTTCAGGAAGAATAATTTTGAATGCTTTTGTAATCTTAAATTGCTACTTCAGAAAAAATCATACAACTTAATAGGTATATTCATATGATTCAGGGTTAAATATAGGGCAGTAGACAGTGCAGATATTTCATGAAAATGCAAAAATTTTAAAATTGATACCCTCTCTTTAATAAATTAGACATTATTGGGTACCTCTTCCTATGTGGTTGGAACAACTTATGTTTTACTTATATGAAAAAGTCATTTGGGCAAACAAAAAATCCACCAGAGAAAATTGAATACTTCAAGAAGAAAATGGTCCTTATTGAAAATGTAATATTTGTTTTTAATTTAAAAAATGCATACAAAATGTAAGGAAACTACAAAGTTGATTCTGTTTCATTATAATTAATTAGAACTTTCCAGAAACTCACTGGGTGGTTTTATACTTAAGAATCATACTAAGTTTGTGTAGCTAGATGCCAGTGTTTATTTCTCTTCCACAAGAATCATACTGCAACCTTTCCCGGAGCTCTACCAGGGTAAAGAGTGTTTAAGAACCCTCCTGCTCATTTACAGCTGTAAAATAACTTTTAAAATAACTTTTACCAATTAAATGTCTAAGCCTTGTTTTCATCTTGCCTGTATCACTATAAAAATATATAGTCAGTGATAACTGAAATATATGAATTTTCAGACAGATTTATCTGTTAAAATATTTTTCCTGAGGCAAAGCCAAGAGCTAAAACTTTGCCGTACAGTTAGCAACTGGGACTGGAGTACAAATCTGTCAAGCCTGCACAGCTTTCAAAAAATCAACAAACCAGTTATGATGGAATTCTTTTTATAATTTATATGGTTTTTTTTTTCTTTGACTTCATTCAGTATACAAAGTGATGTTTGGAGTAGTAATACACTCCAGTTTTAATGTACAGCTTAATACACAGTTACAAACCCATTACTTAATAGCTATCTCTTCTTTTTATTTGGTCTCACAGTATTTTTTATTTTACTAGTAATATACTAGCTACTAAAATGATGCTCACATAGCATGAAGTTTCAGCCATAGCCAGCACCATTAAGATAGCAAAAATAATGTGGATCAATTGTCAGACTGGAAACTTACTGCTGTTCTGCTTCCAGAGCAAACATCTATTCAATGGAAAGCTCGCAAATATTCCAGGATAATTTGTTTGTAGTGTGATTTACTGATATGCCATTGGACTTTACCTAACAAGACTATTACAGCAAACGAATATCGTGTTTCATTCACCAGTCCCACAGAAAAGGCGGCAGAGTTTTGGTACAGTGAGATTGCACTGCCACTGACTCATAACTCTCCAAAGAATAATGATATCAACAAAACCCACGTGAGGATTCTTGACTTAAATAAGGTCTTGATATACAATCCATTCCAAATTTTTATTGATCATAAAAGAAATCCTTCTGTAACTCCTGGCTCTGCAAAACCCCAGTCTCATCAGAACCAAATTTTCTAATGAAGTTATAGATAAAATTTTACCATTTACATTTACATTTCCTTGCTTTATTTCACCCTGCCCTTCCTTCCAATACTTTCACATCTTCTAAAATACAAAGTTGGCTTGTGTGAACATTAACACTGAATTTTTGAATAGCTATATTTTCTGCAGGATTTTGTTAATAGTTCCAAGTTTAATAAGCATTTGGTAACATTGGAAAGTAAACTACTGCAACTGATGAGAACTTGCACACGGTTTAAAGCCTTGGAGGGTGATAGTAATGCCATTTGCTTCCATCAGTGGAATTACTAGCCTTTTATTTACTTGGGTGCCAATCAGTGTCAACCTCTTACAAGTCCAGGATTTTCAGATATTGCAAGGCTAGAAACACTGTTCTGAAGTCTGACTTTGCTGGACTTGCACCATTCCTTTCCCGCAAGCCTGTGCTTGTTGTGCTTTCTCCCAGCTCATCTGCATCTCTGACTAAGTGTTCCTATAGTGAGAATAGTCACAAAGGTCAGAACGTTTTAGCACATGCAGGCTGCACTCTCCGTAGAAGAGTGTAATAATTTCAGAGATCCAGATAGGTTTTTCCTTCCTTCTACAGGGCTGAGGGTCCATACTCAGCGGCCTGAGGGGTTTCAAGTAGAATATAGTGGATATAGCATCATGCTACCATTTAAGTTCAAATACAGACAAATTTTACACCACCTTTCTCATGGCTTGTGATCAGTTTCCACGAGGAATGCTATAAAGAGATGAGTAGATAAAGAAATTCCAAGTATCAGATCTTGGAATTTCTTTATCAATGAAATGACATTGACAAGGAGCTACTTCTGCAGCTGCATTTGGCTGTGAGCTTTAGGAAACTGGAAAATGATGTCTTGCAGGACTTCCATAGAGGTCCCCTCCTATCTGTTTTAAAAAATGTTAAAGATGCAACTGTAAGTGTACTGTACATCTGTAAAGATGTAACTGTAAGTGTACAGGTAAGTGTATTTCACTTTTACAGCACCTGTGTTAGGAACAATACAAATTCTGAAACAAAGATAATTTCTTCCTGGATTAGCTTCAGTATCCATAAGAATGTATCAGGGAGAAGAAAGGCAGTAAGTTAAACTTATAAGCTAAAATGCACTCTATGAAAGGAAAACACTGACACGATTTTTACTTCCAGAAAGAAGAAAGATTTCATAAGACCAAGTATTAAGAGAAAAAAATGGAAGAATTTTTATGAAATTTTCTAAGTTTCATCAACATCTATGCTGTTAGTAGGGTATTGGGAAAATTCCAAACATTATTTACTTTGGTATATTACATTTTTAAGGACTGTTCAAGTACCTTGCATTTGAAGTAGAAGAGCTTACTTCGTTAGCAATATAAACTAGAGGGAAAGAAAGATCTGAACAAAAAGAGAAAACAATAAAACTTCTCATGATTGATTTATTCTAAAGAGTTGCAACCTTTGTTAGAAAATATATAGTCAGATTTTTAGCAGCAATTTTGTTTAATTAAATGCTACAGTCAATACAGCAAAGACCACTTCACAAGAATACCGATTGCATTTTTAACTCTCTCCCAGCTCCATGCAATTAATTGTGTGTGTAAGTTCTCAGATCCATATAACACAGTATCTGAAGAGCTTTGCAGACAGGGTATATTTTAAAAATAGAGTTTAGCAGTTCCCTGATCAGCATAGACAAACAATGTATTTCTATGTAAAAAAATATTTTTTTTTATCTAAACCATTTTCTTTTTTTAATTCTCTGAATGACTGCTATTTGGCTGCTGCTCTTATGAGAAACACCAAAAAAAAGATGGTAATACTTGATGCATCCTTAGAAGTAACTTATATTACATCATGTTAGAAATCTATTAATTCTATAAATTGCAATAGAAATTGAAATAAAAGTAATGGCTGATTTATCTAAGGAATCATAGTTATTTCAATATTTTGTATATTATTAGGACAATTACTGCTTTGAAAAAAATCTCTTCAGAAGTCTATAACAGAAGAATTAATATTTAAGCTGTTAAATTGGTCCTAACATAATAAGCTGTTATTTATTTCTTCATTATTTCAATATTACTTAAATAATCATGCCATTCTGCAGCCAAATTGTGACTTTGAATAATTCAGAGAACACTAGAAAGTGCTATTTAAATTCCTGTAAGCTTGAATTAGTGCTAGTAGAAACTTAGTACATGAGCTACAAATTATATACCTTTTTTATATTGTATTGGGACTGGTCTTGAACAGAAGTCTCTTTGCATTTATTTTGCACACTGCTCCACATGAGCATAATTCAAGACTTTCTAAGTTGACTCAGACTGGTGATCTATGAAGTTTTATGGTGGCTGCAATAGATAGATAGTTGTGAAAAAGATGGAATGAACTCTTCTGAAAATATCTTGCTTGCTCATAGAACTTTGCTCATCATTAAGTTTTGATATGAAACATAGATCTGATGAAACTAAATATTCTCTGTAGTCAGCATCCCTTATTTGAAAATTTATTCTTTGAAGAGGCAATTCAAAGACTTGCTCAACAAACTGGAGTCATATTCAAATATTTCTAATTCCTTTGCAAATCTTATGGAAAGGATGTAGATAGAGAAAGTAAGGGTATTTGGAAAATATTGAAATTATCCAAGAAGTGAAAAGGATAGAAACAGACACAGGAATTCTGGGTTTCTTCTATCGCAAAAACTGTTTAAAGCAGCATTTGTCTCTGCTGACTTTATAAGCTTTCAGATGTGTTGCCAGTTTTGTTGACTAGACATGACTATTCAGGTATGATTTCATGTAGAACAGCCCTAAATGCTCTTCACTGCTCTGTTCTTTCATTTTTCCCAGAACAGCATTCAATCTTTTTAGTTTATCCATGGCTGAAAACAGCTATCCTAGAGGGGATTGTATGTTTTTTTCCATTTTCTTTGTTTTACTGAAGTAGCATCAAAACCAGAGACCACCCAAATGTGCTTTTATTGCATACCATGTTACTTTCTGTAGTGAATCCCTGCAGTATGAGCAAGTTACCTTAAAAATTAAAACATACATAGTTAACAATCATTTGTAGTTTAAATTAAAAATAAATCATACATTTCTGTATTAATGTGATCATTCTTTATCTTTTCAGAGTCATCAGTTAGGAGAGCACACACCTAAGCAAACCTGATCATCTGTAAAAGGTAATATCCTAAAAGTATCATCCTTTTCAGTATATCTACACTATTAAATTACATCAGGCAGAAAAAAAATCCATATTTCTGTGTGTTTTTAACAACTTTCTCCAGTTTTTATTGGAATTATTGTCAATTAGCTGGAGACACATGCTTATTTCAGTCAGCTGACAAGGTTGAGAAAGCTGAAAGGAGAAAGTTGTTTGAGAATATGACACCAGATATGATTTTGAAGATTACAGCCGTTTTCAATGAAAATAATTCTTTTGTTTGAATGACGGTTTAACTATTTGTCTGTATCAGGACTGACTTATATTCTTGTTTGATCTCCTCAACTAGTGCAATTTCACTATATTATTCAGCAAGGACTTATCTATGTTATTATCTGTGCACGTTTAGGAAATGTGACTCAAGTTAATTTTTATACATACACACACACACACACACACACACATATATATATATAAAATATGACATGAATAATGGGTTCAAGGATATTTTGATCCTTGCTGGAAGCCCAAAACAGGAAAAGAAAAAGAAGTAAAAAAAGGCAGCTTTGTGTTGGTTTGAATCTTTAATTCCGTTACCTTGGGTTTTGATCCTGAAAAATGCTGAACATTGAAGTCAGCAGAAGCAGAACATGTGTTTAGCAGGACTGGGCTTGATTGTTACAGATACAAACTGAAAAGAAGTGGGTTGACTCAGCCAAGAAATAAAAATTCTATTTTTCAAATAACCTTCATACCAAGTGGGAATGATTCTGTCAACATCTTTTGGTACATGATTAATCTTTCTTCCCCCTTCCTATCAGCAGAATCAGCTTGTCATGCTACAGAGTCATATAAATCTGTGATGCTAGAATTGCTTGTGTGATGGCAAGGAAAGTCAGCAGCCTAGAAGTTAGCTCATTAGGTCAATAAGGAAGGAACAGTTAGGAAAGCATTAATGATATATTTTGGCTATCAACGTGCATTAATTCTACATATTATACTAGTCAAAAACCTGTTTGTGTAAAGTTATTGAAAAATAGTGTATTGAAAATGCCTTGGCTCTTGGGCTTTCTCTGCTGCCACTAATGAGGTAAACACTGTGTGAAATGTGGCATGTGGATGAGCTGTGTTTTGAGCTTCTATTGTGAATCTGTTGTAAAATATGCTGGATCTCTGCCATAGAAAAAAAACATAATTTCACTTAAGCCTATAAATCTATTCTGAGTGAATGAGGTATTTAAATTGTAAAAATCACAATCAGGGAACTATCAATCAGCATGCTTTCAGCAAAACAGATAGCACCAAATACAGTTAACTTGACCATTCTTTTTTTTTTTTAAATAAAATCCCTCCTGAACAGAATGTCAAGAACTATGATGTTATTTGTTTGTTTGTTTGTCTGTTTGTCTCTAAAGCAATGGATTCTGCTTTAGCAGAATGGTGATTTCAGAGAAGTTCCAGGTAGTATATTTAAGGACTGACTGACAGAAAATTACAGAATGACTCTGCTGGCATTTACAAGTCATGAGGCACAATGACTCATGCCAGTAGGACAAATGAAGGAAAGAGAGTATGTTTCCTAAATGGAAATATTGGGAAGAAAGTGCCCCAAAAGAGTTATTTATGATGAATCAAAGGAGCTCTACAAATCAGGAGAAGGATCCTCAGAAATCCATAGAAATTTGACAGCTATCTAGAAGTACAGGTGGGCTACTGCCACTCCCTGAAGGACAAACATGTGATTCAGAGTTAAATAGTAGGCACCTCTATTCACTCAAGATCCAGGCTCCTGTAATGCGGCATCTAGCCTTTGGCAAACATCCAGTCATTAGACCACTAAGCTGGGACAGGAAAGACCTGGTTCCTACACTCATCTTAGCATGAAAGGAGTCAGACACACCTGGCTGACTTTCCAGGAGTTGTGCATTCTGGTCTACCAAGCCATGGAACAAGCTGAACAGGGGCAGCTTCTCACCTTCCTACTGATTCCTGGAGGGAACGTGGAATTCATTGCTGCCTCTGCTGAAAGTGCTTATGTGACAGTGAACACGTCAGCAATAGTCACAAAGTATACCTCTCCTCCCCCTTATGATGCAAATACGAAAGCTGTGCTATGAACAACAGGAGTGCTAAGTATTTTAAAAATGACATCCAGGGTGTCTCACATTAGGACCCTGCTTCTATGTGAGAGACAAACTCAATACATGTGTGCTTTGATTGAGGATGGGATAATTTTATCTGTTTAGCTCACAAGCTGGTGGGAAGTTTGAGAAATATTGGGTTCTTTGGCAATCAACATAATAAAAAAATATGAAAAGCAAATAATTAAACAAATTAAATGAAAAAAGTAATTAAGCTACCTGTCATTATAGTAGGGCTATACCTTTGACATTAAAAAACAAAATTATGAAATCCTGTTCATAAAATTACTCCCAGTCATTCTATGCAATGCAATGGATGAAACAGTTAAAAGTCTGTCACTGTCTAATTAAGCACTAGACTGTGGTGGATATTTACAGTCATCTGTATCCATGTTAATGGTTGCCATTTGAATTCTAGACTGCAAAGCTTTATAATCCTTTAAAATTTTTGATAAGTATCCCTAATATTTTGAGCTCACATACAATTACTGTCCTGCTTTCGGCATATAGGTGCAGTGCTAAGATGTGCTATAGACAATCTTTTAATTCTCCTTGGTCTGATATTGTAGTTATCCTTAACAGCTAAACGCTATCCATGACGAAATATGAAATTGTTCAGGGATTTTTGTTCTGTTGTCCTTATAGCTATAACTCTTTGGTGCTTTTTTCCTGACTAGTTCATCAATCAAAACTGCTTGAATATAGTAGGTACACAGAATAGAACAGCAATTGAACCGGTGTCCTTTTTGTATTATAGTCGGGAGTGCCTTGTTCGTGGTCTATAAAACTCTGATATCGAAGAGAGGGTGTTCTATATCTACTTTGCAGTCTGTGAAAGAAATGATTTTTGGAAATTATTTGCTGAACATCTCCAAAGTAAGATATATGTCATTTTTAGTGATGACTGATAAGGGAGATGCCATCTATGAAGCAACAGCACAACTTTTTCAGTCTAGAGGACAATATTTTAATACATAATCATAGCCAACAATGACGGTGTCAAAACAATGGATGATCTTCACTACAGTGCTCTCTACATATACTGGACTACTAATATCAGAGTATCCAAGAAGCTATGTAGTTTCTTGATCACTGCAGTACCCAAATAGGGAATAGTCTTGCACATTCAGCTATAAAAAACTTTGAAGAATGGGCATGTTTATTTATATTGCTGTGTCTAGTTGTCTTCCCTGTTTCGTACTTTGTGGTCTTTTTGTAGAATGTACTTTGGAGAAAATGGAGTACTTTACAGTCTTCTTTTCAACACAAAGAGCTCAACATGCACAGTCACAGACAGTGTTTTTTTAAGTCCACATAAATACTGTATTGAACCCAAACAGGACAATGGCACCAGGCAACGCTGGGATGTAAGGCTATTTTTCATAGAATCATAAAATAATTGAGGTTGGATGGAACCTCTGGAGATTGTCTAGCCCTACATACCTGGACAAACCAGGGCCAAGTACAAATGGTTGCCTAGGACCGTGTACAGTTAACTTTTGACCATGTACACTTGGTTTTGAATATCTTCTCGGGTGGAGACTCCATGTTCACTGCAGGCAAACTGTTCCATTGTTTCATAAAATCATAGAATCATAGAGTGGTTTGGGTTGGAAGGGATCTTAAAGATCATTCAGTCCAACCCCCCTCCAATAAGCAGGACACCTTCAACTAGATCAGGTTGCTTAGAGCCCTGTCCAGCCTGACCTTGAACACTTCCAGAGAGGGGTCATCCACAACTTCTCTGGGGGATCTGTTTCAGTGTCTGACCACCCTGACAGTAGAAAAGGTTTTTCTTATGTTTGAATTTCTTATATTTGTTTGTGCCTGTTGCCTCTCGTCTTGTCATTGGACCACTGCCAGAGTCTGTCTCTGTCTTCATTAGTCCCCCATCAGGAATTTATACATGTTGACGAAGTTTTCCCAGACCCTTCTCTTCTCCAGGCTGGACAGCCTCAGCTCTCAGCCTGTCCCCATATGGGAGATGCTCCAATCCCTTAATCATCTTTATGGTCCTTCGCTGGACTTCCTGCAGTATGTCCATGCCTCTCACGTACTGGGGACCCCAGCAGTGGACACAGCACTTCAGATTTAGGCTCACCAGGTCTGAGTGGAGGGGAAGGATCAACCTGCTGGCGATTCTCTACCTAATGCAGCCCAGAAGGCTCTTGGCTTTCTTTGCTTGAAGACTGCATTTCTTCCCCATGTTCAATTTGGTGCCTACCAGGACCAGCAGGTCTTTTTGTACAAAGCTACTTTCCAGGCAGGTGGGCATATGGTTTTATTACTACCTTGGTGCAAAGCTTCAAATTTCCCTTTGTTAAACTTTATGAGCTTCTTGGTGGCCCATCTCTCCAGCCCGCTGAGGTCCTTCCAAATGGCAGCATGACAATATGGAGTCACCCTTAGCAGCTTTGTATCATCTGCAGACTTTCTGGGGATGCACTTTGTCCCATCTAGATCATTAATAACTTCTTTTTTATACATTCAGTCCTTTCATCTCTCAGACAGGCAGAAGATTAGAACTGCAAAGTCATTCAAAAATAGCTGCTGAAGTGGCTCTTTTTCAGTTCAATGACTTGAAAGAAAGGGAAGATGTCCTCCAGCCTCATTTTTGCTAGAAAAATCTGCAATGTGTTATCAGTGTAGAAGGCTTTTACGTAGTCTACAAGTACGCTATGTAGCAGATACTACTGTCGTCCTTTCTAACCATTGCGGGGCAAAATGAAAATTCTGTCAACCACAGAAAAGAGATTTTCTGTGTATCAGCACAATGTCCTTCAGCACAGGTGTTTTCATAATGATGATATATTATGAAAATTCATGGTGTTCAATGGCTCTCACACTCATACTTCCACCTCATCAGTCACATGTCAGTGTAACTCCACCCTATGCTCTCAATAATCTTGGAATTATGTTGACAATGCAAAACAGTAGTCTCAACTCTAATTTCATTTTCATCACTAAGTTTAACTTCATTATTACGTGGAAAATATCTTTATTTGTTAGGTGTCTAGAGAACAGTAATCGTTTTTATCATTGCATGGATACTTCAGAGAAATTCCTTCTGTGAGAATTATGAAAGTACGGCAGACTCCTCCTGAAATGATCAGCATGTACAGTCATGTGGAGGACTTTCAAACAGTATTTCGAGGTAGTCTCTTGTACCCCGATAGTCTAGACAAGAGTCAAGTGAGAAAATATCTCTTGCAATGGGCGAGATAATTCCCTTCAAATTATTGAAAATCATTTAACTTCTAGCAACTCAGTGTGGCCTTCACAAGAGAAATTTTCATTTAGTATGTGTTTCATTTGGTATACATTTAGTATCCCTGGATTTAAGATTTAAAAGATATAAATTCCATCTTGTAATATGGACTTTTGACCATCAGCCAAAATTATGTCAGTTAATATTAATTTTTGTGATCATCTTTTCAGAGAGGCAATATCTGTCAACATTTAGTATGTGCTAGAAAACTTTCTTCTTTTTTTTTCATATCTGCAAAATTTTTGGTTCATAGTATTACAAGATCTGATAACTGAGTACTAGCAGTGAATAATTTACTAAAACATATCCATGCCTATTATTTAGCAATATCATATTGCAATAGCAATATGACAGCAGAACTTAGGTAGCAAATAAAGATGTTAGGTATTTTAAGCCCAAATTTTTCAAATTAAGCTCATAATTTGGCCACTGCATAGGAAGAATGTTTTGTAACATTTTAAGTTGACTATTCTAACATTTTTGTGTCAAAGAATCATTAATGGTTTGGTTTGGAAGGGCCCTTAAAGATCATCGAGTTCCAACCCCCCTGCCCTGGGCAGGGACACCTCCCCCCAGCCCAGGGTGCTCCAAGCCCCATCCAGCCTGGCCTTGGACACCTCCAGGGATGGGGCAGCCACAGCTTCTCGGGGCAACCTGGGCCAGGGGCTCACCACCCTCACAGGAAAGAATGTCTTCCTGATATCTAATCTAAATCTCCCCTCTTTCTGTTTAAAGCCATTATCCCTCGTCCTATCGCTCCAATCCCTGATAAAAAAAGTCCCTCCCCAGCTTTTCTGTAGGCCCCCTTCAGATACGAAAGACCGCTATAAGGTCTCCCCGGAGCCTTCTCTTCTCCAGGCTGAACACCCCCAACCCTCTCAGCCTGTCCTCACAGCAGAGGTGCTCCAGCCCTCGGATCATCTTCATAGCCTCCTCTGGGCTTGCTCCAACAGGTTTTGCTTTAAGAACTTTTCTAAAGAACTTTTGGTATGTGATGTTAAAGAAGTTTTATTTTATTTTAAAAAAAAAGCTGAAGGGAAAGGACAGTGTTAGTTTGAGATAACTCACTGCAGAGGCATCCTGGAGAACCTCGGGACTGAATGAGGTGGTGTTTGACTAGCTGACCACAAATCATTGTTCTCACAGTAAGAAAAGAAAACAGAAAACCTCTCAAACAGTTATGCAGAGACTTTTCAATAAGATCGATACTCACATGTTTGCTTATTAAAAATGAAGGTAAATACATGTGTTTAATATGATGCATAGTAGTTACAAAAACATATTGCAAGACTTGGACTGAGAAAAAACAGCTTTATAAAAAAGTTATTCGCTCTAAGAAGACCTCAGTTCAGCACCAGCCCAAAGTCTGCATAAATTGCATAAAGCAAATAAAAGAATTGAGAGAGATAATCCAAGGCACTCTGATTTTGTAGAAAATGAAATACATATTGTTATAACCCTTGACCCATTCTTGTATGACTGCTGGTACTACTTGTCTTCTTGTCCCCTACTTGCAATACTTGTCAACACTACTTTTAGTGTTAAAGAAGTAAGTACTTATTGATGAATGGGCATAATTAAATAAATCATAAAAAGACATACAGAAATACAGTAATTTTCATCAGTGTGCTGATGGCAAAAAGTTAACTCCCCTTTAAGCTCTTAATACGGACATTTCATTTCATTTCAACAAGTTGTTATTCATTCAGTCTCTTTTTTTTCCATATTTATCATCATACAGTTTATGTAATAGAAACACGTAAGCATTTGCTTGATCTCAAGCACAATACATGGGACTTTTCCAAATGTGTATCTTTATCAAAGTTCTTTTATACTTATGCTTGGATTTAAGTTCTGGAGTTTTGTAAGATTTTTGCATCATGGTTGGAAAAGACAAATTCCCCAAGTTATCTCTGAAATAATTTGCGCAAGATTACTCTATAATTTTCTGTAGGTGTATTAGTCTAGAAGAGAAGATTGGAAAGAGATGTGGTAGCAGTCTTCAAAGAGAAAACAAAAAACTGTCTTTCATTCAGAATAGGAAGAACATGAAATTACAATTTCACATTCCTGTAAAGAGACTCAGGCTGGACATTGGGAAAATAGTTCCAAATATAAGGGCGCTTAAGCACTGAACTAAATAGTCTATGGTTGTTGTTGAAATCTTATCATTAGAATTTTCAATTACAGGCTAGCTAAACATTCTTGGTGATCATCTATGGATTACTCATCCTGCTTTGAGGAGGTGGATGTTTGGCTTAAATTCTCAAGCTCCCATGTAGCCTTATTTTTTGGTTTCTAGTCATTCATGTTTCCCACAATTTGAGGATTGCAATGTTGGCAAACAGTCACCTAACATTTTCATTCTGCTTGAATCCAAATAATTAGTTCTTAATTCTGACACTATTTATGGGATTTTTTTTTTGTTATTGTACCTCTGTTGTGCAGCCACACACTAATATTTCTTTGTTCTCATATACACAAAGAGGAAACAGATAAGCTTAGTCAGAATCAAATTTTTAGGGCAAAGGAATAAGAAAACAAGGGGAACGGGAAAGAAATTCTGCACAAGAGAACACAGATGCCGTCTTCATTAAGCTTGGAGAACTTCAGCTTCGTTCTTTTCATTGTTTCAGTCATTTTCAGAGTAGAGAGTAGATTATGAAACACAATCATTCTGGGAGGTCATGTTTTGCTTCTAATTTGCATTAGTCCAAAGCCAACAGAGAAGTAGGTCCAAAATGTCTGGAGAACTCTGTAAACATTGCACGTACCTAGAAATACGGAAAGGCAGTACACAATATTAAATATCCAGTCATATCATAAATGACAGGCAGAATCTTTTTATTCAATTTTGTTAAAATGAAGGTTTCATAATAGTGGTAGGAAAGAAGGGTAATTTCAGGTGATTTTTTAGAGAAAAGCGTCTTAAATAAAAAGCTATGAAAATAATCTGTGACATGCTGTTTTCATGGCAATCACCCATTCAAGTGGTAGTGCGTGCAGGACAATACTCTTTTTAAAGGAATATGACAGATAATTCCTTACCTTGTCTTGAGTTTGATACATTACCTACTTCTATAGTCAATCTCTTTTATATAAGTTTTGGCATGGGTCATGGCACATGAAAGGGAATAGCCTCAAAATGTTTGTGTTGATGTAGTTAATTAGCTAGTTTATCACAGATTCTTTAACTGAAGTTGCCTTGTAGTCTCTATCTTCTACTCAGAACATGAAACTATATTGAAGAATCACAGAATGGTCAGGGTTGGAAGGGACCTCTGGAGATCATCCAGTCCAACCCCCCTGCCACAGCAGGGACACCTACAGCAGTGGCACAGGACGGCGTCCAGGCGGGTTTGGAATGTCTCCAGTGTGGGAGACTCCCCCACCTCTCTGGGCAGCTGTGCCAGTGCTCTGCCACCCTCAAAGGAAAGAAGTTCCTCCTCATGTTAAGATGGAACTTCCTATGTTCAAGTTTGTGCCTGTTACCTCTTGTCCTATCACTGGGCACCACTGAAAAAAAGACTCTTCTCATCTACCTGGCACCCTCCCCTTAAGTATTTATAAGTATTGATAAGATCCCCCCTCAGTCTTCTTTTCTCTAGACTAAAAAGCCCCAAGTCCCTCAGCCTTTCCTTGTAAGAAAGATACTACAATCCACTCATCATCTTTGTAGCCCTTTGCTGGACCCTCTCCAGCAGTTCCCTGTCCTTCTTGACCTGGGGAGCCCAGAACTGCACACAGTGCTCCGGCTGCAGCCTCCCCAGGGCAGAGCAGAGGGGGAGGATGACCTCCCTCGACCTGCTGGCCACACTCTTCTTGATGCACCCCAGGATGCCATTGGCCTTCTTGGTCACCAGGGCACATTGCTGGCTCATGGGCATCCTGTTGTCCACCAGGACTCCCAGGTCCCTTTCCACAGAGCTGAGAATTGCGGTAAAAGGTTAAGAACCATAGCTTGTGTAACTCGGGTTGAAGTTCATTTATAAGAGAAGTCTCCCAGTGCTTTGGAGATTTCCACAAACTGAGTGTGAGAGGTGCAGGTATTTAACTTTTCTGAAAAAGTTATCAATATGCTACCTTAGGAGGTTAGATGGTAGAACTGTTTGAGGCCTTCCATTGCTGGTATGTTGAATGCATTTTTCTGACACAGAAAAGATCTCATTGTCCAGAGCTACAATTAGGAGGGAATTCTGAGCATTAGTTTTATGAGAAAAATAACCAGCATATGTATATATACGTGCATATGCACGTGTATAGGAACAGAACCTGTCCATTTTGTTACTCTTTACACAAAAGAGGATCAAAATTTTTTCAATGTGTAGCCATGTAGATTTAAGATATGCCACGGATGATCATTTTGGTAATAACTGTAATGGCTTAAAATGATGGTTTCTTTCTCAGCAGCTGAGCCACAGGGACCAATTATGTGAATGATCTCCATCCATTTCAGTGCAAAATTGAATTACATTTGGGCTTCCTCCAGGCCAACACTAACAGTTGGACTCCCTCCTTCTTAAGATGTCCAGTTTAAATCTGGAACAGACGTCTGTGTATGCATCTTTATTAGAAAACAAGTCAAAACAGAGTAACTGAGTAAAACTGTAAGTTTTCCTTGGAATGATAAAATAATATCTAATAGATTTGATACACCTTATAATTTAATAGGCTTATTACACCACAGACTAGAGCCTCCAAACTATGTGAATTCTGTGAGAAGAGCAGCCTAGGAAGTCTCAGTCAACATATATGCAACAGAAGTCAGATCTCTTAAAATTTTATCAAAATGTCTCATGTAATCTTCATTATTTTAATCCACATGTCTCAAAAAAACCCAGAAAAATGAATAAAGGATTAAATACATATGAGGCCTAGCATTTTACAGCTCAAAACCCTTATCCAAAGAGCAAACAAAGGCAATAAAATATTTCTAAATATTTCATTGTCTTGCTCTGATTACCTAGGTCCTTTGATTCATGTTATGATTTCTGTAAACGTGGGTAAAAGGAGAAGGGAAATGAAAAACTGAAAAGAAATTACAAATAGAAATCACAAAGCTTGATGTAGACAGTGGAGGCTACAAGAATGTAACCAACTGGGACGATATCAAATGAAAGATTAGTCTTATATGTTAGGAATCAATTCTTGCAAAAAAATGGAACCAGGCACCTTTGTATTCAAAAGCAGTAGGGGTACCCATTGAACTAAAAGATCCCCTGCTTTTCCTGTCAGCAGGCGGCCCCGTTTAGGTCTGTAAGCAGCCTGGTGTACAAAGCATAAGCATGTTCCGTACACTGCTTTCCCTTGGCAGTCTCTAGCAACTGTCCTCTCTTGTGGAGAAAGGAATTCAAACATATACCTGAGACTTGGTCCAATAGCTTTTCACTGGCAAAATTCCAGCAGCTTTTACACTCCTCTGAAGCCTTGCCACATCACTGAGAATTTCAAAGCACAAAGGATGTTTAATTTAAAAAAAGTATATTCCTACCGATCTGAGCCTCTCTAGCTTTTAAAAGGGGTGGTCTGAGATACAGCTGTCTATTTTGTGGCTGTGTTCTTCGGTGTACTCAACTGGTATTAGCTTTGCCTATTTGATTAGCGTATGGCATCTATCACTACTGTATATTGGTCCTGAAATGCCCATTACACATATATTCATGAATAGAAGTGCCTCTACAGTTGTTACTTTATTTTCCTACTGGCTTAATCTCATGCTTCATAATATTATAATATGACAAAAACCATAAAAAATTTACATAATACATATATACACATAAATATATGCAATATGCATAAACATAAAAATTAGAATTAAAAATTTACAACGATCTACTTTTTCTAGAACATTTTGATTAGTCAGTAGAATATGATGGGAAGACCTGAATTCTTTAGAGTAGAAATCTTTGACATACAATACTTAGAAGATGGTTTTGTGACCGAGTCGTTGAAAATAGAATTAAGCTTTGTATTTCCAGTGCACTGGCTACATCAGAAGAGTTGTCTGTCCATATGCTCATCTTCTTCAGTAATGTAAGGCAGCAAATCACACTTACAGTGAGGAATTCGCTGCCTCAAATACTGTCTCGTTTGCCATGACAATAAGAACCCAAACAGAGTCAGTGCTCCTTGTAAATCCATCCACAGTCTAACTGCCTCATGGCAACTTCTTCATAGCACCGTCCCCTTGGTATTCCAGTCTGACTTCTCTGCTTTCACACACAGCAGTATTTCTCTACATTAATGATTTCCACAGTGTAATTCTTCTAAAATATACGTATTCAAGTACCCATCCATGATATGTACACCAAAAGTAAGTATTTGATAGTCTCATTTATTCCACACACCCCCCTGTTTTTATTAATAAAGTGATCAGGAATCTTTATAAAGCACCTAAAAAGGGGGAAATAATTCTTAGAACAGAAAAACTTCTAGGCTTTTACTTAAAAACATGGATCTTCTAGCAAGCCAATGTATACATTCCACATTCAAGATTACATACTTGTCAGCCCTTATTTTTTGAAACTTAATATCTAGAAGTAAATAAAGACAACAAAATATTGCAATGATACTTTATTTTCCTATTCAGGTAACAAAAATAATAACTGAATAAGACTAAGCATAACTAGCAAACTAGCTTTATAAGGGAAATTAAAAGCAAGATCAAGCAGCGTAATTCTTCCTTTGAAGTTCATGGCAAAAACTATTGAGTTTAGCAAGAACAACATTAGGCATTAGTAACTGCTTTAATATTAAACTTTAAGAATATGTTATAGACCATCAAAGTTGATGGAACTTATGCATATGTTTCGAGTTAAACATACACTAAAGTGTTTTGCTGACTAGGAATGACTTTCTAAATCAGAACCTGATATAATAAATTCTCACTTTTTCTGTAAACTAATTTATTTCCTGCTGTTATCTTTTCATTGTTGTTTCTCAAGTGCATGGTGACATTTTGTCATGTTCACCTATTTTAGATGAAAAGATGGTTTCATTTTTAAAATCAATATTGGCTTTTTGGACTTATCTTTGCTTTCATTAATACCTCGCTGTGCAGAATATATGAAGATGGTCACAGCAGAACTCTCTTTAATCCCCACACTGGGTTATGTCTTTGATCATCTATTAACTGAGACTATAGTATATTAACTTTCAGCTGAGTCAAGATAAAAGGTTTCTGTGAGTGGAAAGTTTCCTTCTTTGCTATTCAGCACTCCTGGATATTAATAACCAGCAATATATGAGCTGTCTTTTCTTATAAACAATGTAGACCAGAGAGAACTAACGCTCAAACACATTTTTCTGCATAGACTTATCATGTTTGATACATTGACAGAACTTCATATCATATATCTCTTAAAAGAAGAAAGCCCTTGAAAAGGGCAAAAAAAGAAAAAGCAAGCAAAGGCTTTGAAGTTGTAAGTAAACTGACGTCATTACACATTAATATGAAAGAGTAATACTCCACACAATTTTGTAAAGTTTAACTTGAGTGAGTAGTTTAAAAGGCTTTTTGAATTGATTCTTTTGAATCCTATACCATCTTTAAGTCAATGAGACAAAAGAATGTAACTAGTGCCATGCTGGAACAGACTAGAAGCTTGTCGAGTCCCGTATGGTGACCAGAAACTGATATCTCAGAGGATAACTTGGGTAAAATTGGCAGGCAAAATTAAATGTTTCTATATTAATCTTCCAAACACATTTGTAGTTTAATGTCTATTTCAAAAATGTTACAGGAATTGTCATAGCTCTGACTAGTCTGGATATGCTAAATAAATATCCTAATATTTTTTAATTTTTTTATCAGATTTCTTTGCCTCAACAGCTTTAAATGCCAATAAATGGTATAGTTTAATTACAAATTATGATCACAAAGCTGTAATTTCTTTGGAATTATTCACTTGAGTGTTTCATTGTTCTTGCATTTTGAGATAGGGAGAATTTATACTATGGAGGAGGATGTATGGGCGGCAGCCTAGTGCTTGGCTGTCAGCATGCAGTGTATAGCTCCAATGCTGGAGCCGTGCTACCTACTAAGACAAACGAGGAATGATTACTTTCCCTTTTTTTTTTTCCTGTTAGTTGAACTTGGTATTTGTTCAAATTTCTGCTGTTAGACATTTTCTGGACTCCTATTTCTTTTTTCTTGTGGCTGTAATACTTCCTTTAATATGTTCTGATTGTGATACTGAATTTGAAAAAAAAATGTTGGAAGCAGAGTGTTCAGAAAGTGAAGACTGGGAAAAATATTTTTTTGGTTTAGCATAAAGCTGCAGAAAATGTGTTTCTCATACATTTAAGGACTTGGGGGTTTTATCGTGACATGCCTCTTCATTTGTCATTGACTTAAATTACTATAACCAGTAATGATCATTAGCAACACTTTTGAAAATTAGTGCAATGACAGTGCTTGCATGTTCTTTGAAGTTGAGCAGCACTTTTAAAATTTATTTTGTTTTTAAATAAGTGATATGTTAACTGAATACCACACCGTAGTTCTTTCTACCAGGGGAAAAAGTTGAACCACCTATATGCACTTATTTAGTGCATTTTAAGTTTCTATCAAACAGTTTTCAAGGTTTTGGAGTGTTTTTTCTTTTCAATTTTCTGCAACAAAAAAATCCCGTGAAGCAAAGAGTTACACCAGGAAGTAATAGCTATTATCCTATTCCTGGTTGCAGTGTATACGGTATCATGTTTTCTCTTTATTTGATGAGCAGAGAAAAAGAATCCAGGAAGTCAAATACAATATTTTATCAATACATCTGTCCTGATAGTAGGGATAGTAGGGAGAGTGCAATGGGGTAAGCAGTGTAAAATCAGGATCGTGCTAGGTTATGCAATAACTGCAAAGGATGCGAAAGGTAAAGCATAATTCCCTGAAAGTCCAAGATGCCTCACAATAACCAGTCAGGGATCAAGGAAGAAAGTCTTCGCACCGGGAAGGAAGCCACATTCTTGCTAGATACAGGAAAAGTCTCAGATTTGTTCTCTGACCTTTTGGTCTTGCACAAGTTGGGAAGAGGAAAGGTAACCACCACTTTATCCAGTAGAATCCGTGCAGGAAGATATTTCTTAAGTTGCCGGAGAAAGATTCCAACTGAATCTAAAAGAGAGATGTAGAGGCTAGCTGACATACTGAAGGTGAAGGTCTTTATTGTTATGTATAATTGAAATGTGCTTTGCTTTTTATTTTTGAAACAATTCTGTTACCATGAAGCTGCACTTTTTGCTAAACATATTCTGATATTTAAACTCTGTCTAGTGAGCAAGTTAACTCTGACTTCTCTCCTGGATAACAGAAATTTCACAACTGTGGCTGTGGAGATCATTAAAAGTAGACTAGGGGTCATTAGCAGGTGCGGTTCCCTTGTTCGCTGTATTTAAAGGATAATGCCATGTGCCTCCATAGAATGCACAAAGCAGTTGGAAAGCAAAGAGCACACAGGTCAGGGGAGACATATTTCTATTTTGAGGACATGTGGTAACCAGAAAATCTATTTTGATGGGCTGCATGTTAAAGGTCTCAGATACTGTCTCCTAGCATTTCGAGGAACATCACAGGCTACCTGAACACTCATGTTGTTAAGATACAGATGACCTCTCCTGCTCCTTGCTTCAGCCCTTTTTGCACTGTAGCTATACAAATGATGTGTGGATTATTTTTTTTGGCCCCAGACATAATAACTGTGCATCACAGGGAACTCCTGTGCTCCAGCAATCTCTCCGCTAGCACAGCTAGCATTCCAAGGCTCTTCTCGGTGGTCAGGGACATTTGTCTGCTCTCCCTCATTCTTCCCTGTAAATCCTGCAGTACACTTTGGACCCAAGACTCTTACCTATACAAACTAGTTTGCACAAACCTTTCCATGGCAAGGAATATGGGAATGTTACATGACATGACAGGTTTTTCAATAATAAAATAACAAAAAAGAAGGAAATAAACAGTCACAACCTGATCCTCATCTGTTTACCACAATACGGTCATACTGAATCTTGTGAAACTGTTGCCTTAGGGACCTACAGTAAAGCAGAGGAAGCACTTTGTTAGCACAAACGATTTTGCTAAGTAAGAACATGAGGTCATTTTGACAGTAATTTGAATTTTAAATGCAGACCAAAAGACAAACCTGAGAACAGACTTCAAGGCAAACTGCAGGCTTTTTCTGATTAATATATTTCAATTCTTCTTAACCAAAAATCCCGGCTTCTCCTGCTGGAAACCATCAGAGATCAGATATTTAAAAAGTATATGGAAAAGTTATAAGAACAGAACATTAGAAAAAACTAACACTGAGCAGAGACAAATTTTTATTATTAAAAAAATAGTTTTATACAGCATTTCCAATGCAAGACATTTTCCAGGTTTAATTCTGAGTTAAATACTGAAGTACTTTTCTTAACATGCAATTTGTTTGAAAGGTAATGGAGAAAAATAGTAATACAGATTTTTTAATGAGTTTTATATTACTTTAATCAATTTTATAAGTTTCCCATGACCACAAAATTGCATATTTTTCAACTCTTGTGAAGAGGGAAAGTGTCATTATATCCATTCTACAAGTTAGGAAAGGAGACATAGAAAGGCTAAGTGATATTTTGCATGCTGTAAAGAGAAATGGGAACGTATGGTCACTAGTTGTATCTATACAATCAGAAATTGACTCTGTTTTAAAGAGCACCACTAATTCTGCAGATCTTCAGGAGCTAAATTACTCTCACACAGCTGTAAGTGTCTATTTATCATCTAGGATACCTACTTAGTAAATAAGTACCCCATGGTAGTCATTTGTTCTACTCATTTCTTTTTTGGTCTTTGAAATTTCTTTTGATTCAGAACTTTCTGTGTATATGACTCTATTTGATGCCTGACTTTTAGAAGCAGATAAATAAGATAAATTTGGCTGTGAGTCTCTAACGCAACCTAGCTCCAACAGTAATGTTAACTTTGGGGAACCAGTATACTTGGTTATCTCCTGATAAAAGGTTGTATGTAGTATTTGAACAGTTTCCTGAATCCCATCAGACAAATACTTAAACATTTTCAAAGTGACATTTTCAGCCTTAGGATGTTTTCTGTGGTAAACCCATGTAATCATTTTGGCCTTCCCAACATCAAATTGGAGTTAGCACAGTAGCCTATTCACTTTAAGCCATTAGTAAAGGCCCTCTGGACCATCCTCAAAACATTTTCTATGCTTCAGAAATCTTTGTACCGACTCTGAGTCCATTTTCTTAGTACACTAATACTGATTTATAGTTTTTCATTTAAATTATGTAAAAGGTACTTTGACTTAAACATAATGGAGCTTGGCTGTTTGTGAGCTACTCTCTCAACTTCTGAACTCAACTCAGGAAAATTCAGGGCTAACAAAGTCATGAGGCTATAATCTGAAGTAAATGATGGTAACTTGCTGGTATACTTTGGCTAGATAAATCAACCTGCACTAGAATTGTCAAGAACTATTGGAGCATACTAGCACATCTGGCTCAATGTTACAAGGGACTCTTGGAAATGAAACCACTGCATTTTGCCGAGCTGTGTTCTTTCTTTATCTCTTTGAATTTTACATTTTCTGTTTGCTTTAGTAGCAAGTACCACCTCACCTTTTATAAAACCATTACAGTTTGGGTTTGTTTTTGTTTTTGTTTTTGTTTTTGTTTTTGTTTTCATGAATTTAAGAGAAGCATAACATGACTTTGCAAGAATCACAAGGAGGGAGATACGCTGCACACCATTCAGATACAAAACAATATACTACCGTTACTGCAATTGACTGGAAGTTAGTCAAAATCCGTGTGCTCTAAGATGTCTAGTAAAGCTTATACAAAATGTGTAGCCAGTGATTGTATTTTTCCACCTTGAATTTCTTATCATAAATCAATCAGTTTAAATTACTTGGGAAAAGTTTTTTTTGGCTGGTGTTTCTTCAACTGTCAAACATTATTCTTCTTTACAGCTATGTTAACTGATTGTTCTATATCTCCATCACGTTCCCTTTCATTAATGATCAATCTAGCCTTCCTCTCCTGAAAATTAAAAAATAAAAAAATAAAAATAAAGAAATCTTTATTTCTGGAAAAAAAGTAATAAATAAACAACTGGAAACTAGTTTTCTGATGATTGCACACTGCCAAATCTGCCCAACCTTCTTCATTTTTTTTCTGAATACTGAGGGACCTCATACAACCTTGTGGGTGCCTGAGCAGAACACCTAGACAGCTAATGAGTCAACATTTCTAAAAACAAACAAAATTTGTTTCAAACACTGAATCGGTTTTCTCTTGAGATTTTAGAAGTGTAAATGATTTTAATTCCACACTGATAAAATCGGTTCTGAAGTATATTTTGATACAGGTAGTTGATAAGGAAGTTTTTTGATTTAAGGAAGTCAGCTGTGAATTTTAAGGAATACAGTTGCTTACTGTGTGGACTGAGTTGTTTTGTCATCAAGCAATTGTCTATAAACTAGCATAAGGTGTCCTTCATTCCATAGAAACAACGTAAGTCATAGTGGTATGACCTGTGGAGCCATCTTCACTGAGTTTGACAGCAGAATGAAAAAAAGTTTCAGGAGAAATCTGTGGAAAAAAAGAATAGGTTTGTTTTAAAGACATTATCTTGTCATTTTGTGATTTGTATACTTTTGCATATTAGACTCTGATGACAAACTCATTAAATATAACATTACTGTGAATATTATTTAATATCAAAAATAAATATTTTTATATACTAAATGTATTTAAGCTCAGTCCACCATGAAAAAATGTTAAGAAAAAACAATGCTAGCAGAAACTCAAAGCCAACTTCTGCAATGTATAGAGAGAACCTGACATCTCAGGTCAACAAACAAATTTCCGATGCTGACAGGAATGTACATTGGAGCAAGAACATACAGTCTGTTCCAAATCCTCTATTGAATCATAAAGCTGGAGAAGTAACGGAGGCTTATTAATAAACATTCCCAATAGGTTTGGGGGCCACATGATGCTCCAGATAATACAATTCCTCTCATTATCTTGAGAAGCACTGGCTTAAATAGGATCTATTCTCCTGGTGTTGCCAAGCCTCTTCAAGAACTGCAGAAATTTTATAATTTTTTATGATAAGCTAAAAAGGGACGGATTTTCTCTGATTCCTTTCTGTAGTGATTTTTCTTTGATGAGGTTCCCATATATCTTGTCTTTCTGAAATACTCAGCTTACCCTTGGCCTTACTGGTTGATGAAGTTTATTGATAGAAAATTAATTGGGAAAAGGCGCTTTTTTTTTTTTTTAAATTTAACTAGACTTGTAAGAATAGCAAAATAATGGTGCAATGTGTATCTCAAAGACTGGAACTAGAGGGATCAGATGGAATCTTGCATTGATGGTGATAAGAACTACTGGTAAATTAAAACAGATAGGTTCTTCATAGGTTTCCCCTGACTTTCTAGTTCCTAGTTGGAGAGAGTGATGAAGGACAGCAGAGAAAGGATTGTAACTGCATCCATAGTTCTGCTGGTTGCCTTTGCATCTCAGGATGTGATCCCGAGGCATGGTGCTAAACTCTAGAGGAGGATTCTGTTAAAAATGGTAGTAAGCCGACTGGAGTATGTTATTGAAATTTGCTGGTGCCTTTTAGTTTAACTAGAATCCATTCCCCCTAAAAGGAAGAAGTGGATGTGCTCCTTCATGAAAAGAATTTATTCTATTGAAGGAATATTTCTGGTTTTACCAGGATGGAGCTGTCCTGCACTTCCATTAAATCAAGAATGAGTAGGACATTTTACTCTAAAGAAGCTGTGACACTTAGTATTTTGGCTGGCAGAAGATAAGACCAGACATCTCTCCCAAATTTCTTTCACTTCCTTTCTTTTAGATTAATTGTTTGTACAGTGGTTAGAACTCAAGTGGTCTTATATATACTTTTCTTCTCCAAAGATGAAGCAAGATCTCAGCAAAGGGCCCTGCTTAAACAACTAATGAAATAGCTTCAATAATCAGAAACCAAACGTAGCTTCCACAAGGTCATCTTCGTAAAGGATGGAATTTAACCACATGCCTGTGTTCATCTATGAAATAACATGTACTCAGCATAACCCTGGAGCAATAGATGAAAAGCAACTTAACAGGCTTAAGTCTGACCAGTTTAAGTAGCTTCCAAAGCAATAAAAATTATCGTATTAGCAACTGCCAGACTTACAACAGTTATATTTGAACTACTTTTGTTACAGGTGATTTACTGTAATTTTCAGTAAAACCATTATTAAAATGGGCATGTTTACAAGCACTGGAACACTATAAAGTTTGTGATAAAATACCTCATGAGCAAAAATCATTTTATTCAGAAGTAACTCAAATTAATACATAGAGAATTTTAGCCTTAGTGACTTAAGATCACAGAAGTAGATTTCAATAGACCAACATACTACTTCCAGTTACACCACACAGCCTGGAATTTCTGCCTCAAATGTATAGTTGTCAAAACATTGACATAGATAGATAGCCAAATTTAGTTTTGGAATGCCATTTTAAAGTGAGATGGACCTTAGTAACAGAGATTTTGAAAATCCCAAACTGTATGTTTTAGATAGTTCTCAACACCCAAAAATCCATCTCAAGATGACTTAAAATGAATGCCTGAAAATGAAGTGTTTGCAATCATAAGTAACTGACTCATGCCTAGTTCACTAGCAGTTATAAGTTGTATTTCTTGATCTAATTAAGTCTAACACATTTTTCCTCTTAAAAACAAAAAGAACTATTTTAAAATGCTAGCCCAGGCTGGCCCAAAAATTCTGAAGTATTTCAGAGGTTTTGGATAAGTACTTTTATGATACAGACTTACACCCCATACATTTCATTCAGAACCAAACTTCTACATGTTTTTTATTGAAAATGAAAACTATTTAAAAATATTAGCAATTCTTAATATGTTTATGCTGGTAATTCTTACAACAGCAAGATAAGGGCTTATAGAGTTTGCTCGTAAAAATCTAGATAGCACGGTAGTTTACTTATCCCTTTCAGTCACAGGATTTCTGTAACTGAATAGCACACAAGCAGTAATTCAAAGTCAAAGATTGCAGCTAGGAGTGTGATATCCTTGAGAACAATTGAAAGCAATTAAACTACTCATATCACATTGCAATAGCTAATTCTATTCAGGACCATGCTTTGGCTTGAAGGCTGTGTAACTCTGCAAGTAAACAAGACAGAATACACTCTCTATTTACTGAACACTTTATTGTTATTTATCATTAAATTCAATGTTCAATATATTTCAAAAACTGGTGACTGAATACTGTCTAATTACTATTTTTTAGGGGAAAGAGATACTGTTGTAAGAGATAGGAAATCTATTATTTAGCTTCCTAATACAAGTCAGGATTAGGAAAAAAATAAATGTCTGAAAAATGTTAAAAAAAAAACATTTTCAAGCTAGAGAGTCTCAAAACTGGTAAAAACTCAGGTGTTAACAGGCATGGAATTGTTGGCGGGGGGGGAACTGCTTCAATAGACACACAGTTGGTTCCATAAATGATCTTTCAATCACATCTCCAGGAATCATGACATTAGGTGAAAAATGAATAAATTTAATTTTATTCTTTTTAAAAACTAAAGACATGAATGCTTCTAACATGGATTGGGAAAGTTTTATAAACTTATCTGTACTAAGCTGAACATGTCAAGAAGGAGAGGACTAGGTACAAATCCCAAACCAGAAACAAAACAAAGACTAAATAATTTCTTTACCCTACGGTTGTGTCTTATCAGTTTAAAAGATAATCTCATGATTATTTGAGAGTAAATAATCCTGTTTGAGTATGAAATTGTAAATAAAAGTAAGAAAAAGATATATGTTCTGTTAGCACGTAAAATATCCATAAATGCTTCTCTTTTTGAAAGATTATATTAATTGTACCATCCCAAAATAATTCTTGTTTAACACAGTAGCTTGAAAAAAGTCATCGGTCACTAAGGTTTATGACATCCCGCACATTTATTTTCTCTTTTAGATATAAATTTATCAAATAGGATGAGCTCAGTTAATTTAAACTGAGACACACTAGACAGCAGGAAAAATGCATTTTTAAAAGAAAAGTTCTTGAGTTAACAACATATTCAGACAAACCTACGGATTAAGAAAAATAATCAGATATTTAATCATTCGTTTAAACTGTCCACTGCATTTCTTTTGGCCAGCCAGTTCTGTCTGTAAGAACAGAAGTGTCCACGATTTGAAGTAAGCCTTTGACCTTTCCTCATTCTTCCTATTACAAATAACAATTCTAATTCAAAAGGAACTTATGTAGAAACTAGAGATATTATTTTCAAAGCGTATTGATTTTTAAACAAATAGCTCAATAAGCATAACTTCAAATGAATGTCCTTAATTACATTGGAAAGGGCAGAAACAGTAGAAGCTGAAGTGAACATTTCCATGAGTAAAAGCTTCTCTCTTACATAGTCATGGCATTGTGAATTAATCAAATTGTTTTGTGTTCTTTTCCTTCTACTCTCATCCATGTATGTTTTTTATCCTTCCTTTCGTTTTTTACCAGGGTGTACTTAGTGAAAATATCCCAAATTCTCTCCATGGTAGTTTAAGTGACACAGGTGACCACCTGCAAAAATTTTTTATGAAGGTTTGGACTAGAGTGGGGGTTTTGGCATTGGTATTGGAAGTTTTTGTCTTTATGGCACCTTTGTGGAATAAACAGAAAATAGTAAACCATGATAAAGGCTACTTGGACGCAAACCAAAAGCAATAGAGAAATTCTTTTACTACAGCAGCTTACTGAGTGACCCACTGCAGTGTTTTTCAGTGGTAGGTTTTTTTCATGTCAGAGTGACATGAATAAACAGGAAAGAAGGTAAAATAGCAATGCTGTGACTGTAAGAAACCTATTTCAAAAGTTTCAAAATTTATTGGGTTTTAATTTGATTATTTTACCTAGATATTGGGAAGAATTCAGGAAATAAAATCCTTGCCCAACTCCAATGATGCTGGAGCTTTAGAAATAGCCTGTATGAACATTGCACACTCTTTTCATAGCATATATAGTAAGAAAAATGTGAATAATTTTATACAGTAGAAATAAAACTCTATTAAAAAAGTTCAGCTTCCATCAGTGCTTAGTGCTGGTGAGCTGCAGTGGCATAGGAAACCATACTGCACTGACCTCTTTCACACTTTGGGTCCACAATGCTCTGGTACATATGTAGTCTGTGCTAAATCCTCAACATTTACAGGCAATTGCAATAATTTAAGGAAGAGTCGTACTAAGCATTCTTTTTGAAGAATTTCACTAAATTTGTAGCAATTTTAAACTCAACTCTTGAGGTACTTAAGTTTAAAGTAGAAAATGCTTATGCCAAAAACTTTGAAACCTGAATCAGGTTTTACCATTTTTAGGAGTAATATAAAATACTGAAAGAGTAAAACCAGTTCCCTCCTTTACTAATTCTCTTGTTGCTCAAATGCATACTTATTCTTTTTGTAGGAATAAATATAGCTACTTCTAATTTTCTAATTTTAGAGAATACTATCAAAACCTAAAGCAATATTTACATTGGTTAGCCTCATTTTAAATGTTGAGGTGTTCCCTTAATTTAATTTAATTCCCCTAGTATGTAGCCAATTAATTGGTCTCATCAAGGTTAATGGAGCCAAATGCTAAACCACTGTCCTGTGGTTTAAGTACTTCACCTTTTTTAAAACTAGTTTCCATTTTTCTCCTTTTTACATTTTCATCTGTAGTTCAGCCTATAAAATTAAAAACAAAATGAGTTTGGTTTTTTTTCAAACTAAAAGAGCGTGAGTGCCATTTGTAAAATGTTTTTGAAATTTCTTCATTGTATGCAAAATGTAGTATAGACTTGGTAAAAGGTGATTACCGAACATTAGTATATGAATTTTAAGTTCTAATTCATCCTGAACAACTTTCTAACTGGTTGGGGTTGTTTATTGATATTCTTCGCGTTTGCTTGTAGTCTAAACATTCTAAGTAAGGCCGAATTTACCAAATCTAATTCAGTTAGTCAAAATGTTGAAATAGAAGGTATCACAGTAGACAAATGAAATAAATCATAACTGTAATTAAAAAAAAATCTTGCATTACCTCAGCTGTTTTAATCAGAGTGTCTGGCATAGTGGGAGGCAAAAAACCAAACAAGTAGGTGAACATCTTCATGGACATGTAAACAGAAGCTATTACTTCTTTCATTGCTATTAACAGCAATTGTGAAAAAAATGAGCTTAGGAAGCCTTTGTTTAATTTATTGGCAAAACCTGAGAACCCTGAGAGTTATAAAAGCATATAAAAAAGATGAACATTTAGTAATGGCTGGTTAAAAATATCTTATTCATTGTGTGATCTACAAGCTTTCTGAATAGCGTGTGAATTTGGGTCAAAGGTATAGGTAAAAAAAGAAGATATTAATTTTATTAACGTTACTCTTTATTTTTACTTGCATATAGAGTGCAGAATGGCAATTCATATGTAGACGTGAAATCACCTGGAAGCAGTATAGCTCAATGACTGTTGCTGACACTGTACAAAAAAATTCGCTGTGAGGAAATGATCTACCAAATTGCATTCGGTCACCTTCTGAGATCTGAGTCAATCAGAACCAAGGGCGAATTACAAAAAGAGGAATTGTAACTGATTTATGTAACATCAACAGATTGGTTCCAAGACCTACAGCATCCTCCACAGAGGGAACTGCTATTCAAGCTTTGGTTACTTTCTATGAAGAGAATATTTGGTAGGCCACCGGGTGTCTTATGGCACTAGTGAGAAGGAAGAAATTGTTGTAAGTAAGTGTTGTGTTTTCATAAAAACTCAGGCAAACAGTCAACCGACTGATTTAATGGGGGATTTTTTTTCTGCTCAAGAAATCAGAGGCAGAATTGTGTAAAATGAAGAGGTAGTGCTTGGATACAGTGAGTGTTGTATGGAGGTCCTCAGAGTCGATTTATTGTTTTTTTAGAACAGTGATCCCAGTAGTTGAATCACCTTGCACAGAAGTTTTGGGTTGCTTTTTCACAAGTAACTGTGAGCTCTGGAGTATCTTCCTGTTTTTCTGAAAGTACGAAGATGCTAAATGACATACTGTTTTGAAGTGTAACATCATAAAGGTTGAGCTCCTATCTCTAAACAAAAATTGCTAGAGGTGAGCAAGAGGGGAAGTATCTATGTGTGCATTGAAGTTCAAAGGTGTTTTATGTTATAACTCAATGTTTTATGTTATATCTCGGTGTGCTTTGTGAGCATTAAGTAGCAGCAATAAAGTGGGAAGTTCCTGTGTCACTGTCAGCAGGCTTTCAGATTAACAGCTTTTCTTTTTACTCTTCCTCGGAGAATGTCAAGCACTACTTTACAGTGTTTTATATGTATTAAGTATTATTTTTTCTGACGATAAGCTGTGCTGCATTCTCTTTCCCAACTTATATGAGAACCTCTGAGTCCATTTTATTTGGACATTGCAAACAATGGACCTTATGTTTATATAATGCGTTTTTAAAGTGCAGGGTTCTTGTATGTGTATTAGTCAAAACTTAAGCCGAGATTCTAGGAAAAAGAAAATGTAATAGTTTATCATATTGCATCAGCATCCCTTTCTTTTATTATACTTGCAGCATGGCAAGCTCTTCCTTTTAGATAATAAATGGAAGTATCTTTTTATATTGAAGGACCAGATATGCCTAAGGACTGTACCACATAGAACGTACTTTGCATTGTAGTGTCATACATCTTTTCCATCATTTTGGAGGTGCAAGGAAAATAATCTGTACAGAGGGCTGGGAGGATGATTTGTTTCCCATCCTGACTAAGATGTATAGATTTCTCTTTTCTCTGTACGCTAGTTGTCTGCCTAAAGGTGTCTGACAGTTTTCCTAGTATTCTAGTGATGAGATTTACTATTATTATTTTTCTTATTTCAAATATGAAAGTTTTGATTTACTCATCAAAGAACAGTGTCATCTGAAAGGAGGACTTATTTCAAGCTGTCAGTGATCTTCACTTAAGACCACTTAGAGTAATCTTTAATTTCACCAAAACTGCTATTTTGTATTTGAATGAATGCAGATGACTTGATTTATTTGTTTTTAAAGTAACCCAAAGCAAGCCTGCGTCCATTCTAAGTGTTCTTGTTTGAGAAAACCCACAACAATTTATTGTCATTTAGACAATTATTCTCTCACCTGATGACCCCTCCCCACCCGGGAAGGGGAATCATGAAAAAACAAGGAAACCTGGGGGTTGAAATATAGACAGATTTAATAGAATAAGACTAGATTATTACATTTATAACACTAAAGAATCAAAATTGATCCTGATACCAGTATAAAATACACAAGGATTATACTCAGCCCATTCTATCCTTAGGAAGCTGTGCACTCCCAACAGGGGACAGCAAACGTTGGACACCATGAGTGTTGCAGTTGTGGGAGGAAGGGAAGGGATCAGGGCTCTGGCACTGGGGCAAGGAGTTCCCTGGATCTCCCCCATCAAGGGAGAGAGAAAAAACTCCTCAGCAAACTTTCAAATTTATATTGAATATGATGTCCATGGTATGAAATAATCCTGGTGGCCAGCTTGCGTCAGGTGCCTGGGTCTCGCTCCTCCTCATCCCTGCACCTGGCGAGCTCTAAAACACTGAGACCTTGAAACCCACGCACCATAGCTGGCTATAAAGTAAATATTTTCACAAATTCAGACACTACAGTCTTCTAAAAGTGCAGTTTTCCCAAGCATTAGAACAGAAATTAGTCCTGTGTCGCTCAAACCAGGATACTAAGGATCTGCTGTTTTTAATACTAGTAAGCCAAAAAATGTACACAATAAGCTGACAAAAACCTGTAAAATGTATTGAATGAATTTAGTCACAAATAAAAGGCAAAAGATTTGTTAGAGGCCTAGAATGAAAGCTAATTAGAAAGGATTGCAACTTGCAAACATGTGTTTCATTTCCTCTAAGGGAATATTGACTACCCAATAAGACATATACTCAGCTCCTGGAAGTTTGGATTCCTGTTATGTTTTGTGCAAAACTTAATGGGCTTTAACCTATAGTGTTAGTTGGTTGTCTAACGCAGAACTGTAAACAGCCTTTGGATCCCAGGCAGTAGGTACCTGAACATGCGCGTGTCAACAGATCATTGCAGAGATCTTAAGAGGCAAAGTTTAGACTGTCATTCCTTGGTGGCTGCACTTTCTGTTCATGGATGTCTGGAGTTCCACATTAAATCTTCTTGATGTTTTGATGATCTTCCCCTCAATATGTCCGTGAGCGCGTTAGATATAGTGTGGCCAGGAACTTTGGATCTCATCCCTAAATCCTGTCACGTATTTCCCCAACTATCTTGCCTCTATGGTACTCTCAAAGCACACTCACTGGGTGGGACATTCTTTCTGGATTGGGGAAATGCATTAGAATCGTCTTAAGCAGAAGAAAATATGGAATTTTAATTTATCCAGTGAAAATTAATGTATTTTGGGTGACTGATGCAAGGTAGAAGACTGGCAGCTTGTACTTTGGCAGTGACTTGTAAGAAAGGACTGTTTTCATTTCAAGATACACTGAAAGTTTATAAATGTTGATTGATGGCCTTCCTTGGAATGTTATGTAAGGGAACTGAGTCATGAAAAGCAATAGATTTGGTGACTCAAGACTGTCTTTGATAGCCTCTGTTAGATAATTTATATGACATTTTGACACCTTTTCAGCATACTCTTCTTATGTGCCCTTATCTTAAATATTTTAACTCCTAAACTACGGGACAGGAAAAACTTAATGGAATAGACTCTATGCTTATAAAACCTGTCCTTGCACTAAAGAAGGAGAAATGGAAGATACCATGGAATAGAATATTAAATGATTTGGCTTAAGCGATTTTAATGAATATGGAGAATTTGCTTAAAAAAAACAAAACACCAAACAGAAAAAAGAAACTTAGTGAGGATAAATGCAAAATGCTACATCTACCAAAAAAATAAATAATGAAAATAACGGATATAAAATGGGTAACAACTGAAAAAGCAGAAGACTAGATAATATAGCAGGCCATTTAATTTGAGTCATTATTATTTTGCGTTTGCAAGAGAGAGGCATTTCACACTGAAAGGTAGTTTAGTGTAGAAGACAGAGGAGATTCCACTCTGTTAAGAGTTAGTTAGGCCTTTACTGAAATGCTGCCTGGTTCGGAGGTGAGAGGCAGAGAAGCTGCAGGGGTTCCACCAGAGAAATGTGACATTAATTTTAACACTTTAAAATATGGGGTGTGAAGAAAGAACTGGGTTTTTTTCTCTTTAAAGGGGAGGTCTGGGGATGGATATGTGATAACCCTTCCAGCGTAGTGGGAAGGCTGATTAACTGTTTTTCCTACAAATAAAATAAGAGGAAATCAGTTTGTTGCTTTTGCGGGGGGGACAGTGTGTTTTTTTGTTTGGGTTTTGTTTTGCAGTTTGGGGTTTTTTTAAGTAAAAAATGGTTAGATTTGATAAGAAAATAAATTCATTCATGATGGCTTTCAAAGGAGGTGGAAGAATGTCTTTCAACAATGATTTTTTACAGGAATTTAGCAAACATCTTTGACAGATATATTTGATCCTGCATAATAGGTGGAATAGATAATCTCCTGCAGTTAGCTTCCTGACATTTTTCTGTTGGTCTCCTTTTTGCGTAAGAAAAGTAGATTAACAATCAATTTGTCAGTAATCTTCATGGTAAAACTCATCCCAAGGCAACAGTTTTTATTGATCACAAGTCCCAGTCCAAGCACCGAGGAAAGATTTAAATATTTAATTGGGCTTTGTTTAAGAAAGGACTCATTAATCTGCAGTGTCATTTCGTAATTTAACAAATTAAGCAAAAAGAAAATAAAAATCACAATATATCTTTTGTATAGCGCATGGGATTTTATTGGCAGTAGAAATAACTATCTTTTGAGGGACCTTGAAAGCAAGATGCTTACAGAAGCTAATATATGAACTGGAATAGCTTTCAGGAAAATGGTATGCTTATCAGCATTTTGAAACACAACAAAATTTCAGTGTGAGGTATTTCAATGCCATCTGTGTGCCATTTGGATTGTCTTAGCCATGCGATCCTGTGCATATTGTGCAAGAATATAATCTCACTGAGTATGTCCAGTGGCAGTTCGAAAAGCCGAGTATATCTGCATCAGAGATGGACTATCAATTCTGATTGACCGTGACAGGATATACAACAAAACCCAGTTTGCTTGCAAACAGGATGCAGTTTGGATGTAAGCCTGGAAATTCTTTGTCCTTGAGTCCATGATCAAATACATGTCATATAGCTCAGCATTTCTTCAAGCAAATTTTCAGGCTGTAGCCCAAAGGAAACAACTACCTTGATGATCAGGGTTATCAAATTTTACTGATATAGCAGCTGCATGAATGGCAAGTTATGGCTAAAAAGACTAACAGAAAGACAGGACTTGTAAAAAGGTGGTGAAGAAGTAGTGTGCGTGGGAAGGATGTCATTGAGGGAGCTTTTGGACGAGATTAGAGAATGAAACACTGGAGGAAGAAACAGCTTTGAATAAAAGAAATTTTGTTTTTTCTAGTCTTTTGTGGGAAATGCAAACACAGCAGACCTCAGTGTAAATCAGTGGATGGGTAAACGCTCAAATGAGGTGATTGTCAATTAGTTACTTCCCACTGCATTGAAGGATTCATTTTAGTGTTGCTGCTTTTCTTCGGAGCCCTTGAGTGCCATTGCTGGCCATTACTGCTGCAGCGCTTACATCTGTACTTAGAGATCCTTAGTGCAATAAGAGACAAAGTTCACCATTTTTTAAAATACAGCTATGTTAGCTGACTAAGCTGCTTGCACTTAAAGAAATATGCATTTACCCCCTTTGCTGATTTTGCTGCTGTTCTCGCTGAGAAGAGCAAGCAACATCTGATAGTTTTAGGCAGCTTCAAATAAAGCGTCAGATGACAATCCATCACACAGATATTCATTAAGGATTTTTTTTTGTCTTTTTGTAATGGTGATCCCCTCCCCCCCCCCATCCCATCCCATTTAGGATCTAGACTTTTATTTTTATTATTCAGCATTCAGAAGTCATAGATGTAGCTTTTAGATATGCAAATACCAAACTACAACCTTCTTCAGGATCGTAATCCTGAGAATCACAGAGAACAAACATCCAAACTGGAAAACAGAGTAACTTTGTCTGAATTATTTTTTTCCTTAAATCTCCTTCACCAGACTTCTAACAATGACTACAATTACCAGTGTCAAAGAACCTTTTTTTTTCTTTTTTTTTTTTCTGAGCAAAATTCTGAGCTGCAAGAAAACTGTATGTAAGGCCTTCATCATGCTGATGCTGCTGATAGCAGTCTAATCCTTTAAAAAAAGGATGAGGGGAGAAAAATGATACAGGTATATTCAGAACATCAGTTTGTTGTGCATCCAGCTGTATCTAAACATAAATGAGCAATTTCCTTATAATAAGAATTGTGCAGAAGACCATAAGCAAGTGAAGAGGAAAGAAGAAATTTAACACAAAGTAGCTACATACCTCCACTTAAGAGTATCTGCAGTGTGCAAATTGTGGGACAGGATACGCCAAACTGAAAACAGAGTTGAAAAGTGTTTTATGTTTGGCATCTGCTTTTTCTCCTTCCTCCTCATGATTTCACATTTGGTAGACAATTCTGGTAGCAGTGTATTATTGACACAAAATAACTTTTGTCACAAACGCAGTGTACCATTGATGTATACTGACGCAAAATGTTTGTACCTAATACCATAAAAATTTATGTCAGCAGTTCCACTAACCTCTATGTTTATTCCTATTAGACCTAGTCCCTTTGTTTTGGTAAATCATCTATATTAATTATTTTTTTTAATAGCTTTGCATCTCTGATGGAAAAATCAATGATTTGGAACCCTTTTTGTATAGATTTCTGGCATTGGAAGGCCTCTGCAAGGCAAGTTCCTTTGCACCACTTTTTAAAGTATAAAATCCTCAGATGACTCTTTGCCAAGAAAACTGCGTATTTTAGGAGAAAAAGGGAAATATATATTTTAAAAACCTGTTTACTAAGCAGATTGCTTCTAGTATTGGAATACTGTAATTCTTTTGAAAGCTTGCAAAACTTTATTATATCTCTGTACGTAATATTCAATGGCTCTAAAAGTATCATCACGCTTGCACCTAGGTTTATTTTGGTGCCAGGTGTTTGGGTTGTTTTAGACACTACATACTATTGGATACTATCTTTATCTTCAAGCTTTCTTAATCACCAGTTGTTTTTTTTTCATCTTTCTCTCTGAGTACCTTCAAACTCGTATTGTTTTGTTAAATTTATTCTTCTGATGTCGTTGAATATACAGGCGATTGGTAGATCTTAAACTTGCATAAATTGTCATAAATTCATGCAATGAGAACTTATTTACCAGTAGACCTATATCACCTTAGAATGTGAGGTAAATCCTTGTCAAAGCTAGAACTTGATTTCCTTTCATGAGTGTTGAGGCTTAATTTTTGTTAGCATATATATATTCCTTATAAGTAGGACATAACATGCTTGAGTCTTCTTATTTTTTTTTCTATAACTATAATTTAGTCTTTAAATTGCTGAGATGTCCTGAGATATCACATGAAGTGAATCTTTGTGTCTCTAGTATCTCAGTGATTTCTGAGCTTGCTGCGGCCAGTCTGTACGATACTGCTATATTCCAGTATTTAATTCCCACAGTTTTAACTGTCACTGTAAATAATTTGAGTGTTTCCTATTTGTATTACCATAAATGGGTTTTTACAAAAATTGAGGCATATAGGAAGAGTAGGATAAATGCATACAAGAATCTTACAATATCTTTTTTTAATTACAATAACTTTTAACATAAAATAGGATTCCACAAAAAACACCACAGGGATGTAAGGAAAAGGAAGTTAGCAATTCAAAATCAAGAAGTATCCTTATTGGATTTTGACATGTAAAGTACCAAATGATTTCAGATTTACAGGCTGTAAAACAGTTCTCTATCAAAGTACAATAAGAAAAAATAGAAGGGCTAACATTCATTTTAAGGAGCATTATTTTCTCGATTCTGTTACAAAGTACAAAGGTTTAAATGTTGGACTGCCTAGACAATATGGGAAGAAATTGAGGAAAGAAAATAAAGAAATGCAGCAGGAGCAAAAAACATCCTAAAAGCTTATTCAGTGTTCAGTTTTGGAGGAAATTCTTTCTGTACTGCTTCCAGGAGCCTTTCCCATCCAAGAACTGATAGCTGCAAAGCTTTATAATCATCAAGCAGAAAGAATACGGAAAGGCAGTCAGAGTACAGAGTTGGATTGTTTCCTGTGTCCCGCACCCGTATTTTTATACATCCTATGGGAATTTGCACAGTGGCGGTTCAGAGTTTTCTGGTAATCACCTGGACTAGCAAGGGTTGCACAGGACCTTCCTTGAACTCATTACCTCCTGCTGAAGTCATTACAGGGTAATGTTCAAGACTACCTGATGAGCCCACTACACTCCTAATTTCAGGGCAGTTTTAAGAAGGTTAGTATTAATAACTTCAACATGAAAAAGTTCAGGTTTAAAATAAACCACAGTAAAAAAATTAAGTAGCTTTACTTTTAAGATCATGCATAGTTATACTGATTTTTAGAGAAGTGGCTCATGCTTAAGTTACTGATTTGATTTACAAATGCTTTGATGGAACAAGGGCCTGCTGGATGTCAAAATTCAAATCCTGCTGATCCTGTCCTCTCACTTCATGGATGCAAGTTTTATATTGTTCCTGCCTTCTTCTAAACCTCCTTATCCTTACCTAAGGCCAAAATGTATGTGCAATTATGTAATTTACGCACAATTATACAATTAGGTACTTAAAGAATCCAAGTAATGCTGATACCTTGTACATGTTGGAATTTGACTGTAAGTCACAAAAACCAGTGTCTTGTTCCCTTACAGAACAGTGTTGGCAACATTTACTTCTGTCAGAACTTTAGGGTTTCTACAGGTACTCCTACCTCTGTAGACAGTCTAGAAAGCTTACTTTCTTTTCTTGCCATTTTACAATTGTACAGTGTTTCTATTTGTCTTGGCATTTTTAAACATATGATGCATCTTTTTGTTTCATAATATAATGGATGTTTCAAGAGTAAGTTAGTGTCTTTTGTCTGCCATGATGGAATTGATCATGTACTAAGTTTTCTGTGATCAACTACACGAAAATATTTTACCTTTTCACTACTCTCATGTTTTTCAAAAAGTTAGTATATTCATAATGTTTAAAATGTTTCATGTCTTTAAGAATGTAATTGGTTTTAAACATGAACATAAGTCTTTTTTCAATGAAGTTCTTTGCTGATATGTGAAAACGCATCTTCTGGTTCTGCTGTATTCAGCAGTGGGGAGGTAGCATCTATTCTTCTTAAGAGTGCCAACAGTATATTTGAAGTTAATTCATATGCCAATCAGCATCCAAAATCTTGGAAAAAAAACCATTCTCTGGTAAACCCCAGACACCTCAAGAAAGAGTCAGATAGCGGGAAGATAAAGTAGCTGAAGGACAACCTAAAACATTAGGGCAGAAATGTTTTGGACAGTTGGTTAAAGTGAGGATGTATCTACATCAGCACATTGAGCAGTGCAATAGGATGAGATCTATGGAGAAAGAAATTTGGTGATGAGGACCTCCCACTCACAATATCTGTATTTTGGAGGGGAGAAGGGAAGCTATACTTTCCACTAGTTCTGTTTTAGTTCTCCAGGCTAAATTGTATTTTAGTTCCACAAGTCAAAGCATATTAAGGACTCCTGGAATGCACCTTTCAGTGTACTCACCTAAAAGAGTATAGATTCCAAAAGGAGCTCAGTGTCTGTGCTCCAAAATCACAGCCAATGTGGCATGTGGGCATGATCAAAGGCAAAACCTGATTTGAATTAAAATGTGGATTAGGTACATCCAGAAATAAAGCAACCGAGTTTAATATAGAGGTTACAGAAGGTTTTCATGATATTAGGAACTCCATAACCAGAAATTCTAATGGCATTACAGGTGTCTTGAGCCTAACGTGAATTAATATTACTCTTTTATCGGCACCAGTCCCAGCTGGACTAATTTACGTAGCCCCAGTATATGGTGTAAGAACTGCAAACATACAAAGGAACAGTGGTGTTAGTCAGTCTAGATTTTCCAGGCCAATGTTATTCATTCCAGTCACACACGAGTAGCGCATATCCTTTTTTATAAGCTGCTTTACAAAATGAAATGTGAGCATAGAGTTCATCAGAGTTGTGCTGCACCGATAGGCCTAGAGGGCAAGAACTTGCCTGTCTGTAGATTTAGCACAAAAAGAGCAATACAGTAATATCACACACAACCCAGGTCAGAACAGCTGTGTGTTCTGCCACCCGACCCTCCCTCCCCCAAAACAGGGAGACTTATTTCACCCTTCATGCGTTTTGCTGATGTTTCCATCAAAAGCAGGATTTGTGAAGATGTTTTGTTCTGGGACTCCTGATAAACTGTATGAGGAGTTTATGCAATGACAAACAGCACCACATGCCTGACTCTGCAATATTTGCTACTCATTCTCTTTCTATCTACCTACCCACGTATTTATCTATCTATCAATGGATTCGTCTCTAGTCTCTAGTCTTCATATAAAAGAGTTTTAGTAAATACAGGCAGAATAGGATGGCAGAACGCAGACTGGAAGAAAGCTGAGCTTTCCCCTTTTTCTTTATGTCAGGGACAAATACTGCGCTGCAGACTGGGAAGCAGTGCTTTGCTTTCGGAAGTTTTTTGCTGTGGGTTTTTTCTGAATCAGTCTTTTTACAGAAGGCAAAAGGGATCCATATCTAGTGCTCTGGACACAGATAGCGCATGCTTTTCCTGCGGCATCCTAGTCTTATGGACACAACAGGTGTCCTCCTGAAGTCCAACTAGTCAATTTAAACAGTGTTGAAGCTTCTTGCTGGCATCTTTTACCAAGTGACAATTTTGTGTTATCCTCCTTACTTTTCATCTTCCTATTGTCAGCAGTGTCCGAGCTTTCCATCTTCTGAGTTTTTCATTTGTCCGCTGACAATTTGCCAAGTAATGATGTTCTTCCAAAGAACAATCTTTGCGCTCTCATAGAGGATTTTTACCTACTTTTACAAATGTTTACTTTGAAGTGGGGAAGCTGTGATCTGAAATATCACTGATGTAGCTGCAGGCTGAAATGGTGCTGAAAAGTTCAGAACAGATTTATAATGAGATCTAAAGAAGTAAATGATGATTAGTTTTAGCACTTCGGTTAATAAGATTGCATGCGAAGATAAATATACTGTGCTCTTAAACATCATGAAAATTATTGGCTAAAAGGAAATAAAGAAGAAAAATTGGATTGGACAACAATTATCAATAGTGCATTACTGCAACCCAAGTCTGAATAAACCGCTCCTAGGGAAAAAAAAAAACCCAAAGGCTGACATGCTGTGTCCATTTCTAACAATCGATATAGTGACTAATCATGTCGAGCACAGAATGGTGGCCACAGCTAGAATCTTTATTTGCTTTCAAGCAGATTAAAATGTGAAGTCTCCTTAAATGTAAACAGAATCATATTTGAAAACATAGAGACTCTAGTAAAATATATTTAGAAGCTGAGAATTTAGTAGTGTGTTATCAACATTTGCGTGTATTTGATATTCAAGTGGGCTCTTGTTTTACAAAATTGTTTTCATCTACAGATTGTTCTTCACATAATTTAAAAGCAAGTGACAGAGAAGTTTCTATATACAGCATAGTCTTGGCTGATACTTTTCTTGACCTAATATCTTCTTACAGGAGATTTTTATGTATTTCTGATGCAGAAAAAGATTTTATCTTTTTCTCAATTAATAATCCCAAAACTATTTGGAGATGGAGGAAACATTTAAGAACTCAGAGGAGCAACATCTTGAAATATACTAATATTTTGTTTTCAGTACCTGTTGGAAGGAGACAAAGATTGATTTAGGGACCACTTAAGCAAACTGGACATACACAAGGCAATAGATGGAATGGGACTGACTGGCGCGCTGTTGAAAGAGATGGCTGATGGCATTGCAAGGCTATTCTCTATTAACTTGGAAAGATTGTGAGGATCTGCAACGTCACTGATGACAGTAAAAGGTATAAATGTCACACCCATCTTGAAGAAGGGAAAGAAGCAATATCTAGGAAACTACAGACTTTATCAGCTTTATTTCTATCCCCAGGATGACTGGCCCCGTAAATAAAGGGGGAGCAAAGGACGTTGCTTACTTTGAGTTTAGCCAGATAGATAGCTACCAGCATTCCAGTAGTCAAACTGGGGAGACGGTTTGGATAGGTGGAATATAAGGGTGTGGAAAACTGATGACATCACTGGGCTTAGGTACTGGTCAACAATTTCATGTTTGACTGGTGGTTAGATGTTCATTAGGGATATTAAATAGATCAATAAAAGGTTGAGGGTAGAGGAAGAAGGCAGGGCAAAGAGTTTTTTCTTCCAAGTCAACCATTGCTAACTGACTGAGTGGCCATTGGTTTGCTTGTGGGAGGGGATGAGTGACTGCTTTCATGTCACTTGTTTTTCTAGTTGTTTGTTTGTCTTGATGGCATTTTTTTGTTTGCTTTGGTTTATTTTTTTTTTCTCTTTGCTTTACTTACTAAACTGTCATTCTCTTCACCCATGAGTTTTCTCACTTTTGCTCTTCCTATTCTCTACCCCATCCCGCTGGGGCTGGGGGTGGGAATGAATGGCTGTGTGGGTGCTCAGCTGCTGGCTGGCGTTAATCCACAACAAGAACCTTGGTGAGCTGGACGACTGGGATTATGAAGTTTAACAAAAACAAACGCCAGTTTGAGTTTCCTGAGATATGAAGAAAATTGAAGAAGAAGCTACAAATAACATACCGAAAAGTAAAGCTTGCCTTGTACCTTTATTATAAATTAACAGGGATAAACTAACAAGAAGATGACCAATGTCACCATTTGGACAGTAACTTTTGTAATAGGCTTTAGGATAAGCTTTTAGAATGTACTGACTCAACATAGTTAATGATGTTGAATCATATTCAAACTGTATGTTTGTGTCACCTCCTTATAGATTCCTGGCTTGCTCACACTTTAAGGACTGTGTACTATTCTTTCCCTTTATCTTTTGGAATTTATGACAGAGCTGGAAAAGACGATTCAGGAGAGGTTCCAAAGTAATGGAATGGTTTTCATACTGATAGAGTAAGCTAAGACTCTGCAATGTGGAACAGATGTGATTTACTGGGTATCATCGCTGTCTACGAAACAGGATTGTCATGGAGAGAAAGGTTACAGAGCAACCAGTCACTACAGCTTTCAATTCAAGAACTAGGTGCCAGCATATTAATCTACAAAACTAGCAAAAGGAGGTGGTTTATGACGAAGTAGGTGATAGCCGTACTTGCATCTTGCCAAAGTGTGCTGAGGTTGCAAAATGTTTACCTGGGTTCAAGCAAGATCCATCAGGAGTCAATAGGCAAACAGCATCAAATTCAAAATCTGAGCTGGAAATCATTGGAAGCAGTATTGGCAAAGAGGTACAATATATATAAAAGGAACAAATATATTTATAAAATATATAAAGAAGAGATTTTTTAATCTTCCTTATGAATGTTATTAGACAGCCCTGAAGTTCTGAAAGCTTTATCTGTTGTCTTAAAGACTGTCTGTGAGAATAGTTGCCCCCATTCCCATGAAGACTTGGATGTAAACTGTTTGTTTAAACCATTGCAGAAGTTAGGCTGGATACTCAAGTTCAGGCATGAAGTAGCACTATTCTAATTTGATTAAACTGATAGGAGCAGATTTAATTTACCTTAAAGGAAGAGCTCAGGAGCTACAACAATAACTAAACTCCTGTAACAAATATATTTGTTATATCTATTTAACAAGTTGAGTTTTTAGATATAGATATATAACTTAAGCTTAAAGTAGGCAGGGTGTTAAGAAAGATGTACTTTCAGAGCCTTGGTTAATCAGCTATTGCCTGAATAATTGGAAGGGAACAAAGGCAAGCACAGTGCTCCAGAGGTTACTGTTGCTGTAGAAGGTGGGAACCTAAATAATGACATGTAAAATAAAAGCAAAATAAATTCCTACTAATTCTAACTCAAATTCTAATAGACAACAACAGGTCACAAAAGGGAGAGCTCATTAAATCTCAGCAAACTTTGCTCTTAATTAGTTTAAATTTTTAAAAAATCGTACCTTAGTGTATGTATAAAAGCAGCCATTTGATACAGAAAGTGCAAACTATAACTGCCATTGAAAACAGAGATGTGATAAAGTTTTCTGGTGACTTCATTTACTCAGAACAGCCCCATCATCAGAAGGAACATGTAGAAAAGTAGTAAAAGCCAATTTTAAACTTAACAGAAGCAATAGAAGTGACAAATGATAGCCAGCAGGACTCTATGCTGTTGCAGCTTGCTGAACCAGATGTCCAAGAGATTTCCAAAACACTGAGAATAGAAACATAATTTCTTACCTGAAAGTTACCATGGATCATCTAGGTAGCTATTTTACATTCAAAAACACAACAGTATTTGCGAAGCTCTATTTTTTTGTAGGCAAAACAGTTGGAGTCAAAATCTATATATTGTTTCATAAAAAACTCAGCTGTAGCATGCTCAAAAATGCTACTGTTATGGCACTTTTGCAAAATGAGGTTGTCAAAACTTACCCTGTTGACAATTGTAGGAACAGCAGACTCGGGGAATATTGACATAGACCAAGCTTGACATTTGATAAACTGCTAGTCACTGCTGTAGCAAGAAAGCATTCCTTCGTGCCAGGCATGAAACATAAATAAAACTATTCCAGTAGCACCACAGTGAATTCTATCAAGCACAGAGGCGGCAAAGTTAGTGAACGTGGTGGTAGTTTTAGGGGCTGTCTGAACAAGAGATCACACGTTGCTGATGAGATCCACCAGGTCATTGTTTCTGGGAGTTTACTTCCCAGGAAACAGAGTGTATGGCTGGATACAAGTCTACTTTCTCGAAAACAAATGCAGAAAACACTCTTACATAGAGGGACCAAAAATACTGCTGTGCAAAATATAGATAAGACCATATATAATGGGGAGAAATTAGAAAAATTAATTAAAAGTATCAGTAATTTTCAGTTGAGAGTTAGATTCCTAAATCTCTCTGGGCTTTTTTTACTGGACTCTTTTAAAGATATCAACAATGACCTTTCATAGACTATAATGTCTGAAATTTCATAGAATGTAATGTCCATTGCAGAGGTCGTCACCTACAATATAAAAATGTTTTTCTACATAAGAAATAAGTCAAATAGCTTGTCGCTATTATTCATGTCTGCACAATGGTAAAAGTTGAGATGTTAATAGAGGACTGCTGCTTCATTATTCCAAGCTTTGCATATCTGATAGCTACAATCTAGGGTCAAGCTTTTTTTCTACTACTTTTCTAAAAAAAAATTTTTTTAATTATTTAGTGTCTGAGACACTGTACTGCTGTCATTAATAGATCACCTTCATTGGCCACATCTAGGTCAAAAAGAAAGGATGGAGTTCAGAAAGAAATCTCCTTTATTCTCAAAATAATCAAGGTACTGCACTGTGAAATATATCAAGTAATCTCAGTTTTCAGGATGTTCTTCCCTTTCTTCAGCTAGGTCTAAACTGGCCTTTTCCTGCCTCGTGCTTGGAAAACAGCCAGAAAAACCATCCTACCTTATGCTGTTTCTGTTGCCTTTAAATGAAACACGGTGTTCTCTTCCAGGTGTCTTTGCCAGCCAAGTGTGCCTAGCGTGCTCCATTGCCCATTCTTGACTTTTTCCACAACCTTTGGTTCAGGCATTCATAAAGCCTTGGTCATACTATCGCTTTCTACCTGATAAACTAATTTACAGAAATGAGTCACAAGATCCAGACACCAAAGCTGTATCCATTTAACACAGAAATATGAATGCAGGAAGCTGTTTGTTCACTACAGCTCAAGAAAGCTGTGGCAAATGGAATTCTATTGGTTTGAGTCCCAGTTTTATTCTTTTCCACAGCCTTGGCTTTTTCCAGAGGATTGAAATTCAATCCTCGTTACAGGGTGGTGTTCAGGTTCTTATCCATATGTTTTGAGGGACAGGAAGGCAAATGAGGAAATGAACTACCTATAGTTGAACCTACAGAGTTTTGTCACCATTTTAAAATTCCTTACATCCTAAGTGTAAATAGAATTATCCCATTTATGATGATGTGTCCAGAGCCGGGAAAGAAAACAAAGCTATGATAAAAATGAGCAAGCTGGCCAAGGCTTGGCCAAGGGGATAAAGATAGGAGCAGATAATAATAAAGAAATGACAACAGCGCTTGTACAGCTTGAAGGTCAAGGAAAAAAACAGGAGAGCAGCTAAGCCTATGACTAATGCTGTTATAAGAGAATATAGGGCATGAAGAGTCAAGAACGGTAATAGTTGTGTTGCAGAAGTGTGCATCTAAAAAGAAATCCATCACTGAGGCTCTATTATTTCTTGTGGTTTGTATTTTCCTTTTGTGTCAGACAAGCTAGAAAAAGCTGAGCTTTAATTAAACTACATGGTTTTATGTCTTGCTTTTCTTAACTATTTAACTATTTTAATTAAATAACTTAATTAGTATTTTAATTATTTAGCTGCATTTTGAAGTCTTGTTATTCTTTAAATATCCCATCACATCTTCTAAAAAATATTTTTTGAGTTACAAAATAAAAGCAAGAAAAAGCATCTATTGCATTAGGACAAACCTTGTATTGTTCCTGTGTTGGCTAGAAAGCATAGGATGGAAAATATCAGTTGATATTTGCATTTAAAATTATTAGTAAAGTATTTTTTTACATCATCATATATTTATGATTCTAACATATATTTATGGTTCTACTTTGAAATTATTCCAGTTTGAAATGTTTAATTCCACGAACATTTTAAAGGTAGCAAATGGTGACTTAATTTCAGTTACTTGGTTCCATATATGTTAAATAAAGTTTAAGCAAATCTTAAAATATGAAGACAAAGGATAAGTCAGTGACCTCTTGACCATCATTAGTTTTTTGAGTCCTGCCTTTCAGCACTGCTCTGAGCTCTTTTTAAGCTCTACACCTCTACACTGGATAAAGAACAGGGTTCCAGGGAGCAGAGAAGTAGTAGGAGCATGAGTGAAGGGGAGGCTTGAAAGATAGTATGTCAAAGAAGGAAACACCAGAAGAATTACAAGAGAAAAGAAAGTGATCACCCTAGCAGAATAAATAGGGTGAACAAAAAAAGGGTAGATTTATAGAATTTATCAGGTCATACTGAATAGAGATAGTAGCAGGACTAGCAATGTAAGTTTATAATGTTACCTGAGCTAGGATGGAATCCATGCATCTGCTTTTATTATGCTTTTTCTTATTATGAAACACTATTGCTTCCTCTTTTGGTTGCACCACAAAATGTAGTAGATACTATTGTTACAGAAAAATTTGCCTACTATCTAGTAGTTGACAAGCTCATTAATGTTTGTGCTGAGCAAGGAAGAAAACTTTACTTCCATATTCTTTCTTCTCAAACTTCAGGTATTTGAGAGAAAGTGTTATTCAAATAGAAACATAAACAATGGATTGCCCTATTAGGATGGTAAATAAGTACATTTTTACCTATATACTTCCCCCGTGAGTTTAATAACTTGGTACACAATATAGACATTGTTGTGTATACACATACATATTGTTATGTCTACATATGTGGCACTGAACAAACCAGAATTGTGAAAGACCACATTTGTTTATTAGTGTTCTACAACATGGATTTCTTTTTTTTTTTTTTTAAGAAACTGCTTATTATTCTTTCCACTGTAGTGAAGGGACTCTTAGGTCTTGATTCATTACATTTAATTTTAGGGCTTTCATGTAGCTAACCTAAATTAAGAGCCTACTTCTTGTATAATTAATGAAAAGAGGCTGGAATATATAAAAACAATGAGGCCCATTTAAGATCTCTATTAACTGTTAGAGGTATTTATCTATTTTCAATAAGGAGGGAGAGGGAGCTGAGGGTGTCTTTTCTTCCTAATTTAGATGCCCGGGATAATTGTCTAGGTAGGATGACTGAGTCACTCCTTTACTTTCAAGACAAGGAAAAAGATCTTCAAGGTCCCTTCCAACCTAGACGATTCTGTGATTCTATGATTCTATGATCCTAAAGGCATCCATCTCTTAGTGGCTACGCTCCCCGCATAGCTACCAATTCAAACAGAAATGCAATTATTTAAATCCATGGGCAAATATTGTTTAAGCTTATGGACAAATTTTCTAATACTTCTGCTGGCTGAGGTTTGATACTAATTTGAAGTGTCTCTAAACCTCTGTTTGGAGAGGCAATATACATACATGTTTTCTCTTATGAACACAGGCTCCTGCTCTCCCCACCTCCAGGTAACCTAGTTACAAAAGCCAAAGTGTCTTAATATTAAGAGCTATGGAAATTAGATATTTAGTATGTGTGTAATTAGTGATAAGTCTGCAGTCTATGGGTCTGTGCTAAACAAGGTCTCATTCTGTGCATTCTTACAGGGCTTGAATTCTCACCACCAGTAAGGACAATTATACAGCTCTAATAAGGAAAAGATGTTTTAAATATGGATCAACCTTAATTTATAAGAATTGTCACGTATGCTTTAAATAGCCAAAATGATTGAAGTGACGTTTGTATAAATAAGAATGAGGATGATGAGTTAGAAGAAAGTATTTAAGGAATAATATGCAGCTGAGATCAGTGAGGTTTCAATATATAGTTTATAGACAATTATTGCATATCATTCAAGCATAAGGTTATCCAGGCTTATTTTTTTTTTCCTGCGAAACATTAAAATGTTAGTTTTAGCTCTACATTAGAATGAAAACTTTCCTATCTATAAGGAACTCCCTCATCCATGCCTCTGCTTTCTTTTACCAGAACTGCCACGTTCAGAACAGCCAATAGTTTCAGAGTTAGGTCGCATGTGGGGTGTGAAGAAGCACAGATTCAAATCCACATTTTTGTGTGTAAACTCTCTTGTTTGACTCACTCCGCCTTTTATAAATATCAGTCGGGTCAGAGGAAAGAAGTTTATAACTAACAACACTACCACAGTTTGATTCTGCTATTTAAAAGTTTTAACATTTTAAGAGAACAACAGTTAACAGAAGGTATACAGTGATTCTTCCTGACAAATGTCCCTACTTTATAAATAAAATACATTATAAATAAAATAAGGGAAGAAAAGACGGAAGCTACGCGCAATGAAGACCTCTTCTTCAATTTGCAGGAACTCTCAGTCTGACAAAATGCTTTATACTTGTGCATGTACACATACATACATGCACATGCAGGTATGCACATGTGTGCATACACGTGTGCGCACACACGTAAATGCACAGATACACAGGTGCTGAAATGGTCTTGTGACCTTTCTGGAGCTCTACACTTGTGAGGAGGCATTAGGCAGCTGCTTAATGTTAGCTTATTTTCTGCCATAAGCTTTAGCGTGAAAGGTGGGGTAAAATAAGCAGACTGTTATAGCTTTCAGTCAGGAGTTTTAATTGGCATTAATTAAATTGGCTTCCAAAGGGCACATTATGTAGGGGACTTCCCCATTTAAATAATTACTCCATGTTTATCAAACACATTAGTTCTGGTATAAAGCCAAATTCAAAAAGAGGAGATACAGACCAGGTAAGTGTTCAACTTAAGTGCCTCCTAATTGTTTTGCACTAATTATTGGGAGCTTTTATTATGCAACTGTTAATAGTATTGCAGCTTTCTTCAGTAAGAAGCACTACCGACATGCTTCTGGACTGAATATGTCTTTTACATTAACAAACCTCCTAATGAAAGCATGAAAAATATGTAGGAGTGTCCAGAAATCATCTGGAGTCAATACGTCTTCCTCTTTCTATACAAGTCCGAAGTAAATGAGTTCTCATTTAGTGAAGCCAGAAAGTAATTTTGTTAAAGCTTTGTTTTGTTTAACACAGCAACAATAAACTTGTGTGTATATTTTTATTTCACGAGTTAGTAAAAATTATGTGGAAACTGTAAAATATTGAGGCTCTGTGTACTCTGCTTGACAGAATTATGTTTCCAGAATAACAGAACGCCCTTCTTTTCCAGTTTGAGACTCAAAAAAATAAAAAAACCTTTTACTTTTTTTTTATTTCCCAAATTTCACTTCCTACTCAAAAAGTTCAGAGAATACAAAATATGTCCAACTGCTTGTTGTTACTAAGAACATTACTTCTGCCTTGGTGTCAGCTATCGCAAAATCTGCATTCAAACAGCTTGTAAATGCACTGAAAAGATCTGCCTGAAATGATTTCTTTCCCAGCTATCTCACCAGGATTCCTGCCTAAAGAGTACTTTTAGCATTAAGAAGTTAGAACTGGAATTGTTAGATGCATGGAGATCTTTCTTACGTGGAGATAACCACTGAAAACATTTAATCAGTGGTATCTGGGTGTTAAGACGTGGTAGGGTTTGGTGAATCATTTAGTCTAGGCATATTTTATTTCAGCAATCTGGGAACACAGTTCTTTTGGGAGACAAGAAGAAAAAGGCTTGGTTTTATTTTGTTTCTTTAAATTAACTGTGTGTACTAATGTTTCAGAAGTGATTAGACATTTAAAAAATGGTAGAACCTCTCTTGCTGAGTGAGGTGAAACCATCATCACCTGTCAAAACAAGGCTGCATCTCAGCAAAGAGCTTGGTACAAAGAACAGAATACAATATTGCAAGATAATCTCTATTAAGATGGAAGAGAACAGTGATAAATCAAACTCAATAGTTTTTAAGCATAATTTGAATGAGTGATACCTAAGTTAGAGGAGGATTAGTGTTCAACAATTTTCCATATTTAATCCAAGAGAGGAAAAGTGGCAGCCTAATGACTTGTCAGCATCTAGAGGGACTCACTTTCGTGCGTGCAATACAGGATGTTCAAAATTCAAGAATTTAAATCATGCTTAAGTCAACACAGGATGATTATGCTATTTTTTCCTTTCCAGCAAAACTCCTCATACCATCTAGCAGACATGTTTTAATCTGCTTAGCTTGTATTTACATTGATTTTTTTTTCTTTATATCCTTTCTCCAATAAGTCTTGATTTAAGACAATAGGGATTGGTAATTTCACGGAAGAAAATTACTGTATAATACTGCACAAGAGCAGGAAGGCTTCCAAAACATAACTTCCTTAAAGTTGCATTATTCTACTTCTGAAGTGTCTAGCTTTCAGCCCAAAGAACCTGGGCTGTAAACTTTCTTTACCAGTTCTGTAACCCTTCCTACGGAGACACTTTTCTCTAGGCATGTGCTTTTGTCCACTGCACGCAAAGAGGCCCTGTGCACGGAGCATGTACACAGCCTAAAAACACACAGCAGTTGTATGTGTGGCTAATACACACAGTGGATAGGTATGGCACCAGCTTCCAGAGGAGGGCAACGGAGCTGGTGAGGGGTCTGGAGCACAAGTGTGATGAGGAGCAGCTGAGGGACCTGGGGGTGTTCAGCCTGGAGAAAAGGAGGCTGAGGGGAGACCTTATCGCTCTCTACAGCTCCCTGAAAGGAGGGGGTAGCTGGGGAGGGTCGGTCTCCTCTCCCAAGTAACAGGAGATAGGACACGAGGAAACGGCCTCAAGTTGTGCCAGAGGAGGTTTAGATTGCATATTAGGAGAAATTTCTTCACTGGAAGGGTTGTCCAGCATTGGAAGAGGCTGCCCAGGGCAGTGGTGGAGTCACTATGCCTGGGGATATTTAAAAGACAGATAGATGTGGTGCTGAGTGACATGGTTTAGCAGTAACTTGGCAGTGTTAGGTTAATGGTTGGCCTTGATAGTTTTAAAGGTCTTTTCCAACCTCTATGATTCTACCAGCTTAAGCATTAATGTACTTAAATCTGCTGGCCAGTAAGTGGTCGGTCAGGTGTGGAGTGTCACCTCCCATTACCCTGGAAATTTCTGACCTTCGATCTTGCCAATTAGTTGTGTTGGAGTTGCCTGCTTTTTCCTTAAGGCGTTATATTTTCCATGTCTGGGTTTTTTCCTCATGTTTCCCTGAGCTGCCAACTATTGTCATTACAACAATTTCTCTTCTGCCCGTGTTATTACTTCTTTCACGTGGCTCCCATTCGAGTACTCTCAAAGCTTAACAACGACCTTCCCAGTAAGACAGAGCCAAGGTCACGCAGCTGTGCTGCACCCCAGTAGCCCTGGGGTCAGAGAGCTCCAGTGGGGGGCTGTGGGTTACACTGTCTATAGTGTAAGTTATCTGACTGCTTGCATTCTAAAAGCATTGCTTTTAAAGCTTATAAATTAGCAGTCATAAATTAAAACTTCTGTAAATATTTAATGCTGTAGTCTTTGTCAGAGAGGATAAAGAATTTTATTTACAGGATATGGTACTGAATGATTGTTCTGCCTCTAAAAAAGCGGTAGAGGGAAACCCTTATGATGTCTGGAATATATGTATGTATATGCATTTATTTATTTCTACAAATCTTTCTTTGAAAGCATGCAGCTTCAGAGTTCAGAGGAGGGATTCAGATACTTTCCAGTGTTTTCTCCTGACACTCACAGCAACAGAAAATGACGTGCTAGTAACACGGCTTAAATGTAAGCGCGTTTTGTGGTTTGGGGAGTGGATGTTAGAGTACAGCACAATTTCTCTGTTTCCTGAGCATTTTGAGCTTTGTTGAGGGGGGTGGGAAGGCACAATGAGCATGTTGCCGTTCTTAGCAACTTGCTTTTCCTAATGTTGATTACTAGACCCTATGGCAAACCTCTCTCCCGTAAGAGGAGGGGAAAAAGTCCTGATAAAGACTGCCAAGGGAACCAACTGTTTTGTACCCTTCAGGTCAGTGGATGGGTTCAAAAAGCAGGTGCCTAAGAGAAAATATAGAGAGAACAGAAGAGAAGACAACTAGGTTTTGGAATACGTGGGAATAGAGACAGATTTGGCAAGGGCAGTAGCATGTCCTGGAGGCTGAAAAGTGAAACAGAGAGATCGATTGGCTTTAGCCAGAGTGGGAAAAGCAGCACCAGAACAGCAACAGTAAGAGTTTATGCAATGAGAACATGCTACTTTCCAGGACCAGAAAAGCTGTATATCACTTCAAACATTGGACCTAAACCATTGTCTTGAGACACTCTTTTCTCTGCGGTTAAAAAACAGTTCTATGACATAACTCTTCAGCAGGATTTAGCATGTGTCAGGCAGTGATTACATATGCTTGTTTGTTTTCAGTGAGCACCAAACTTCCAGCCAAAGTTTTTGTTTTAATCTGAAAATAAACCAGAGTCTCTGTGACATCGGTGTGACTCTGGCACTTGTATCCATTCTGTCATAACAGTCTGCACAGATTTCCATTTCAGCCCTTGGCAAAAGAATCTGTGTGCCCAGTTCTCACTGATCTGAATGCGTGTCAGGCATTTAGGGACGTTTCATGGGCTGGGAAAGTTGGAAAATAACTCCACAAGTTGTTTTGAAAAATGAGAATGCCAGATTTGTTTCTTTCCTTTTTGAATAGCCTTTTCCTTTTTGTTTCTGTGATGAATCCAGTATTCTTTTTAGGAAGCTGGCAATGAGAACCGTGGGTTGGTACTTATTAACTCATTCTAGTTATACAGTGTAAAACTAGCATGCAACAAACAAATGTCTTGGTGAAGGAGGAGGAAGGATGTCTGCAGTAAGCAGGAAGGATGCATCCCCTTCAGTGTTCAAAGAGTACTTTTCAAGTAGATTTCCTGATTTTTCTCATTTTCTGTGCTTTGAGTCACGTTATGGCATGGTCTTGAAGCCTATGAACTGGATTTGTCTTGGATGAAACTTAACTGGATCGCATTCCGGAGGCTCACTGCACACCAGTTGCAAATGGGCAGGCAGGCAGTGACTACAGCCAGTTTAAAACAAATGAAACCCGGTAACAACCAAACAAAATCCTGAAACGCGTACAGTGTTCGTCTCAGCAGAGCCACTGTCATTGGTCTGCACAATTTGATGTATATACTCCTGCATTTCCATCATGTACCAATGAACTGTGTCTCAGTCAAAACACTTTATTTCAATTCAGCCCAAGCCTCTAAAGGGCCAGTTGCCTTGGGTAGATGAAATTGTTATCGAGATTAAGAAAACAGCAGGAATGAAATCTTGTATCTGACTTTTGTGTTTGTCTTCAAGAAGACTGACTGAGCTTCCTTTTGTCACAGATCATGAGCTGAACCGCTCTGGCTGTGGTGCGAGAAGCAAGACTAATCAATAACATAGTGCCTGGTCGTGGCATGGTCCCGAGTCCTGACTTAAGCCCAAAAGAGCAAACCGTGAATTCAATACCATACCAAGCCCATGACCATAAACATGCATTAGGTTTTGTGATGCTGTTAATTCAGATGCGTTCTCATCAGATCTCCCTATGCAATTCCAACTCCAATTTAGGGCTGTCTGTCCATTTGTCAGACACCTAAGTTCACTCGTTCATAAATACTTTAAAGATTAATTCCATTAACAATACTCACACTGCACTTCCTGACTGCTGTAATCATTCAATAACTTCTTTCTGAGCATCTAATGAAAAGATTAGGACACCGCCTCTGTCTTTTTGAGTCACAGATTGCACTCTTTCTTTCTTCTTCTTCTTTTTTTTTTTTTTTTTTTGTACTGTAGATTTTAATAAATCATTTTGAGTAAAAGTACTTGTAAAACTAATAAAATAAAATTCCTATGCTGATATTGTTTCTATAATGAAACCGTATACAAAGAAAAGCAGCACATTTCACCGGAGTATTTTTAAACCATTTTCTTAATGAAAAGAAGAACCTCAATTTATAATCTTTGCATTCAGGAGCAGTTTTCATTATTCATTTAAGAGGCCAGCATTAGATTGATGAATGTCTCCAAAAAGAGTGACAATAACCTTTCTATGTTTACTCTTCTCAGATTCTGCTGAGCTTAAGTAATAAAATTCTGTTATGACAAAAAAAAATTAAAATAAGGCTTTTGAAATTTTACACAAAAGTGCAGAGTAAATGAAGGAGAAGAGTAAGTAAGGGCTGGCATTTTTCCATGAAAAAGAAATAACTCCAGTGTCTAAAATTTAGGGTGAAAAGCAGAGTATTATCCCATGAATCATATTTATATTAATCTATTTTTTCTTCAGGTGGTGGGATCTTGTACAAGGGGAAAAATAAAATTAATATATGATAAGATGTATATGTATAAAATAGGAATTTACAACCACCTGATACCTTTTAAATCCTTTGTCTGTAAGTAGTAATTTTTTTATGGGTGGCTGTGGAGCTGGGTTTCAGGTTTGTGACTTCAGCTTGTGACTAATCATTCATGAATGAATATATTTATTAATCCAATTATAGATCATGGAGAGCTGCAGCTCAGCAACTCCAAAAAAAATTTATTTGCTCCTTGCAGATATGTAGGTATGAGATAAATACATAATGTTCATATGGATCTATAGAGGATTATACAGAATTATTGCTCTGTTGCGGAAACTTGATAGCAGTAGATTTTTCATATTCTGAATATTACAGGTTTCGTTTTCTCTCCAAATTTTTTCTTGTGGTTGAAGTCCCAATAGAGTCTGTTTGTACTTTGCCCAAAGCTTCCCCCTGTCCATGATTACCTGTTGTTTATTCCTCTTTTTTTTTTTTTGTTTATGGGACATGGGGTAGGGAAATGTGTTGAAATACACAAAATGCAGTAATTGACATGTAATGTGATCATTCTAGTTAATGCAGGAAGTTTTTATCTTGATAATGTCAATCTTTTGTGATAAGTAGTAATTATTTGAAAAGAACAATTTCTTGACATCACTGAATACTGCCCGTGTCTATTACATGTTCTGACCTTGGGAAATCAGTTATACCCACTAAATGGGTTATCACAGTCCTATTAAATGCTTGTTCCTCTGAAAGTTCAAATACAACATTACCTTGAAAGTCTGATTAAAAAGAAATAAATAAATAAACCTCACTGTTAAGTCAACACTGAAAACTTTTAAAAGCTATTTGTTAGTTTTACAAAATCCACAGAGGCTTAAGAATCCTGATGACACAAGAATTCCCTGCTTTCTCAAAAATTTTGGTTCAGACATTAAGTTGCTGTTCCCCTAGAATACCAAATTGTAAATTGCTCTTTTGTTATTATCAGACTGACATCCTTTTGGTTCCTTGCAGTTAGACATTCTTTGATCACGGAGGCTCTTACTGCATTATTAAACAATAATGTTGGAGCCCTGAGGTAGGCAGATGGGAAATTCAACTCCAAGCGGTTTCCATAACTTCTTACTTGATGACGTTATTTCTGAACAAGTTGTTAAAGCCCATTAAATGGAAACATTTGGGCATCACATACTTGTGTTATGTCTGACTTGGGTAATTGTGTCTTCAGGCCTTGAAGGCTTAGCTCAGTGCAAGCCTGGTGTGCCACTGATGAACTAGTCTGTGTCCAGCTCTGGGCCCCAACATAAGAAGTACATGGACCTGATGTACAGTCCAGAGTACAGAGGAGGGCCAAGAATATGGTCAGAGGGATGGAGCCCCTCTGCTGTGAGGAGAGGCTGAGAGAGTTGGGGTTGCTCAGCCTGGAGAAGAGAAGGCTCCGGGGAGATCTTAGAGCCCCTTCCAGTCCCTAAAGGGGCTCCAGGAGAGCTGGGGAGGAGCTCTTGATCAGGGAGTGGAGTGATAGGACGAGGGGGAATGGTTTTAAACCGAAAGGGTACATTTAGATTAGATGGAAGAATGGAAGAAATTCTTTCCTGTGAGGGCAGTGAGCCCCTGGCCCAGGGTGCCCAGAGCAGCTGTGGCTGCCCCATCCCTGGAGGTGTCCAAGGCCGGGTTGGATGGGGCTTGGAGCAACCTGGGCTGGGGGGAGGTGTCCCTGCCCATGGCAGGGGGGGTGGAACCAGATGATCCTTAAGGTCCCTTCCAACTTTAACCGTTCTATGATTCTATGAAATAGGTATTTATACTCCTCTCCCTGCCATGCCATGTCCTGTGTTCCCAGACTTCTTAGCGTGTGTGAGCCAGGGACAAGCTGCCTCTCAAATACTCTCTGTGTCTGAGAGGTCTCAGTCAGCACTTTGGGATGAATGCACCCGTCAACTGGATACTCACGGCCATCTTATCAAAAACAGTCATGCATGGATACACCAAATGCAGAATGACGGCATTATTTTGAATTCACAACAAGAAGTCGTAGGCTTTCCTTGCAGTAAAAGAAAATTAGTGGTAAAATATTTCATGTCTATTTGACTTCGATATTAATTAGGGAAACACAGACCTCAAAGTTTACAGAAAGTGTAGGTATGTGTGTGTATTAGATATTGGCTAAAATGTTGTGTATGTTAAAACAAAAAAAAAACCCATCAGCACAGTCTTAATACATGCAATTTAAAAAAGTGTTGATATCTTTATGAGAGGAGAATATATTTTCATGAAATTGAACAAACTGGATACTTTCAGTTGGTTTTGCAACAGACACCTTGGCACTGACAAACATGCAGGCTTAAGAGGGAATTGCAAACACACAGGCTGAGGTGTCAGAAAATAATTGCTTCTTAGAACTAATGTTTATCTCTCAGAGGTCACAGCTTTTCTTAAAATGAGAACTCTCCATGCTTGTTACAGGGGGCTTCATCTTTTAAGTTTTGTTTTATGCACAAAGTGTAGTGTTCCGTAGATTATACCTTCCACCTATGAGAGAGTATCAAAAAAGTGAGGAAAAAATAAAAGCATTGTATTTGTCCAAAAGAATTCACAGGCAAGATCACTTGAAATCTTTACATTGAATTAATGTGAGAAATTGACTTGCTATTATATATAGCTTTCTGGTTTGTATTACGGTAATGATAGTTTTGATAAAAGTCATGAGTAAAATAAATAAAAGTAAGTGCACTAGATGCTGTAATATTTAAGCTATTTAAGAAACACTGTGAACACTAAGGTCAGTTACCAGTTAAATACATACTAGAGTGCTGACTGTCCCTATATATTAGAAAGTACCGTGTTTTTGGTATTTTGTTTCTGGAGGGTTTTTTTGGTTGTTTTTTTTCTTTTTGGTTGTTTTTTTTTTTTTTTTTTGGTGGTCGGTTTGGGTTTTTTTGGTGTTTTTTTTTAGGGCGGGGTCGATTGCAGTTTTTGCTATTTATGGGATGTGATTCTTGCCTCTTTATAGAAAGAGATTATTATCTGAGCGAGATGACATTTGGTGGTAATAGATATATTCAATTTATCCAGGGAATGAATGACCATGTAGATGCACCAGTCTGACCTCCAGAGAACCAATCCAACCTGCCCTGTTACAAGCCTACATATTGTTGAAGAAATTTAGTGCGTGCTGCCTGAAGTTCTGGTCTGCTTTCACGCTGTTTTTTTAGGACCACCTGCTTTAAACTCGGCACGTAGCAAGGATAGTAATTGTCATATCAGAATATTATTGTAGCCGGTTAGGTTTTGAGAACTTTCACTAATGAAAAACGCAGCTGAAACTGACTGGGGAAGACAATTCTTGTGGTTTAAAAGTGACTGGGTAATATTGTCTGAACAGTCTGATGGCAATCTTTAAATGAGTATTGTACATGGACCTGAACATTCCCAACTCAGCAAACTTGAAATAAGCAGTTATTTTTAAAACATATTTTTTTTTGGAATTTAAGTTAGGCTTTCAAAATCCTCAACAGCTCATTTCACTGAAATTAAAACAGTGTGACATTGCTCAAAACACTCCTGAACTGTACATAAACAAAAATGAAATTAAGTAAGTATAACAGAACCATTAGATGAGTAGCTCTACAGGAAAATGGGTCTAACTCAGCAGTAAGAAGAGTGAAACTGGGAAAAAAAACCAAGTTAAAACTCCCCAAACTCATTTTTACTCTATATTTTGAAGCAGAAGCAGATAGAGCAAGAAGCTTGACTGCAGGTTTATTGGTCAGAGGCTTGATCCTGGTTTTTATCAAACAAGACAATGAAATTATAGTGACAGCAAATAATTAAATCAAAGCAAAATCTCTGGGAGATTAATTTAAAAGTAACAAAGGATAAAACACCTGGCTGATTTGAGGCAAAAATATGATTGGATTTATATCTAGGAGTGTGCTACAGGTAACTGTCTCTAATTAACACCTCACATCAAACATGGACAAGATGGCAAACATGCAACCATTTGGGACTGATATTAGATCCACAGAAAAAGCTTTCTATCCTGGCAAGTAATTATATAGGTGAAGAGAGCGGGAAAACTACTTATACTGAAATTGGCCGCACCGGTGAAGCCTTTACAATTGAATCAGCAATTGGGAAAAAAAAAAGTAGATGGGCTACAAAAATGAATACATTTGTTTTCTAGTCATAAAGCAGATATTCAGAGTACTAGACGATCTGCAGAGTATTTAATTGCTGTTGTGGTGAGCATCTATCACACATTAGTGCTGTTAGGGATGTTGCTAAAGGTTTCAATTTAGTCAAATTGTATAGCTCTACTTGTGTGAGTTGTACTGAAATAGATGACATTACTCACCTGACTAAGCTTAGCAATATTTGACCCATTAGCTCTTAATTTGTGGGTTAAATTTCTTTTCATAAATAGTTTATAGGCATCATGTTGCTTATTGCACATTCATTTCCTTTTTCAGAAACTCATCTTTGAGTCTTGGTTTATACTGAAAGCAAATGGCCATTATTATTATTATTTTTTTTTTTGCCTTCATGAAAAAATAACTAAGTAACACTAATTCTGGTTTCCATGGTTAGAGGTTGTCAATAAATTATTAACATGAGAACGACTGACCTTGGGGAAAAATGATGGCTGTAGAGTTAATGAAAAATTATAGGCTTTTTGAAAATCATTTTGAGCCATTTATGATTAACTTTTCTGTAGGTGGCTTGAAAGACTTAAGTTGGTTTTTGCATCAGATGAATTTTTTATCTCACATGCATGTGTTTTCTTTAATAATCAAATTTCATTGATAGCATTGTGAGTTAAGCTCCACTAACTTTTTTTCCTCTATGCCTCTGTGGGGTATTTTTTGCTCCTGCTAGTTTATATTTTCTCCTAAAATAAAATACAGCACAACTTATTGTGCTCTAAAATCAATAAATTAAATATTTTTGTGTCTTGATTGTGTACAGAGATATGTTCTATATAATTCTCTTTAGTATGTTTCTGCTTATGTCCTGCAGAATGTTGACTTCGTCTGAGTTATGTAGTATCCTTTAGCACCAAAGATGTGTTATCTTCCTCACAAATGACTATTTGGATAAATATTTCCAAAATTTCCGTAATGTATACTATGTAGATACTCAAGAATCATTGTCCTTTGCTTCAAACCCTTTGTTCCTGTATTGAGACACGTGGTCTAAATCATGGAACTAATCCTATTTACTGAAGTGGAATTGTGGCGCAAGCGCATGTGCAGGATGAGTGTCTGAGTTGCACCCTGTTCTGCATTCACCAGGTACTTAGGATAACAGTATGCCAAATGACTAGAACCAACAGTTTTTCATGAAGAAAGAAGATACTCCAGGTACCTTCCACCAGGAACAGGTAAGCACAATGCTGAGTTTTCTACCTGATTGTGAAACTAGTTTGGAACACCTAGTAACAGACCCTGTATCTTAGTGCTGGTCTTTTTGATCAAATGGTTTTTCAGGTTGCTAAATATGAGCTATACTGCTTTCCAAAGGCTTTCACATCATTTGTTTTTAACACTTGCAAAGCTTGCCCCTTACATTCATCATTTACTTTCATTTACCAGCCATTTGAGCAGCTTGGTTCTTTTAGCTTGTGTGATGGCACTTGGTTATCCATGACAACTCACGTTATTAATTTCACATATAAAATGTACCATTATGAAAAAACCTGCCAAAAAGCAGGAGCTGTAATCAAATACTTCATACAAAAATAAGTTATGTCTCTGAATACCATAAGAAAGGATCAATTTTCAGCACCCAAAACACTTTCGAATTCACCATTCATTCTTTTTTTCATGTACTGTTGATAACTAAATTTTTATCTAACAGAGATCTTTTACAAGTCAAATGTAAGTTTTGACTGGTAAGGGGCTTTTAACCACACTATTTAAAAACAAACAAACCAACAAACCAAAAAGCCCCACCAGCATTTATTTTCATATGCTGATAGACTATAGGAAACTCATGTTTTATGTAGCTAGCTTGACAGTTGCTTATTCCTTTACGGACAAATTCTGTTGCTTTTCCTCGGAAAACACACATGACATACATATTATAGTTTTGCCAAAGGACAATCCTCTGTGTCTGTGGGACTAACTTTTTGAAGTAGATGAAGTACCATGCTGTACATCTTCTTTGTCAAAGCTTTGATCCAGATTTGGTGAAGTTCATCCCATATGTTCAGCTATGGCCGTTTGCTTATCACTGAAGTAACGGAACATGTGCATAACTGGTAATAATATACATTCTTACGGACACACTTTTTCTGCTGAGACCTTTATTTTCAACTCTGTTGGGTTTTAATCACCCTCTGTTTTTCCTCATTTTGTTAACATAACATAAGGATGATTCTTTATTGCTTCTTAGTGTAACCTACCTTATGTATACATGTGTATATGAGTCTATGTGTGTATATATGTGCAAAGCAGAGCTTCAGATATTTTTAAAGTACTTGGAGTTCCACCCACCCTCGAAGGAAAAGGCTATAACTGAATTCAAGGTAGAGGGAGAACAAGGATAGTGAGACTGTTGAAGAAAAAATGTCCAGCTAGTCGTGCTGCAAGGTGTATAGCTTCCAAAGCAGTGTTTCAGAAAGTAGAAGTAAGGGCATTGAGAAGGACTGTTTTTAAAATAAAACGACCTGACTATACCCTTGAAGAAAGAGCAGAAAACTCACTAATTCATCATACTTTCCTAGGACCTAGGAACTATTACCCTTTGCAACAGCAGTATAACTCCTCATATTGCAATGCAATTCCTGCTCATCTCCTTACTGAGCGTAGACACATCACAGGTCTTTCAAGGTGTTAGTGTATTTTATAAATTCCAAAGAGGCAATATAAACCCATCAGCTATTATTAATTTTAAATTGTATACTAGTTGTGCATTTAATTTCAAGCATTATAGAATTATTCTCATAATATACTTCATCATCTGCAGTTGCAAGATAGCTGATTTTAGAGATAAGAATGCCTCCGAGTTCCTGCTGATATAATTCTGCATTAGAAAATATTTTCATGAAATTATACAATAGTGAGCACTGATTTAGTAAAGAACACTAATAAATTAAGGCATCCTGTTTAACTGGAGTCAGATAAAGCTTATGCACTCATGTGAATGAATTTTTTATCAGAGCTAGAGCTGCATTTAGTTCAACTTTTATATTTTTTTTTTTAACCTTTGACTGTTATTTTGAAAATTACCCTGTTTTACATTTGTATTTTTAATTTTCATTGCTGCTCTTGTCTTTAACTTTGGTCCACCCTCACGTTAACTAGCAGTCCAGTCCTGCAAACAACAAAACTTTGAGTTTTGGGGGGAAATTGGTTGTCACCAGAAATGTCACCATGTTATGATTAAACTGTTGGCAGCTCTGACAAGCCAACATCGTTATTATTGCCACGGCAGAAACTCCATGTTATTTAGTACTATAGGCCTTTGTTGTTTTGGTGTTTCTTGCTTTTATGTATTGCTTGAATCCTGTGTACACAGAGATAACTTTCATATGTATTGCATTGCAACTCTGGCTTTACTTTGGATTTATAAATGATTCACAACAAATTCAATCACCCCATATGTCTTTGAAGGTATGGTGTTGTATGAATAATCAAATTCTTGGGGTAGGAGGAAAATTATTGCACATACATTTGAAATAACTTTGGAAGATCAGTATTATACAGTTGAGGGTGATGGCAGCATTGTATGCTCTAGAGTATGAGAATATGATAATATTATACAGTCAATTAAATAAATTATATGTTTCCACTGTCTTAAAAAATGAAGCAATTTAAATTGTAAGTTGAACAACGATATGGACTCAGAAGGTTTAAGATGAAGCAGAAAATAAAACCAGGCTTAAGACAGCAAGAAACAACAGATAGAAAAGCAATGAACTGCACAGGTACAAGATGGAAAAACCCTAATGTGTCATTTCCCAGTGTGGCCTTGTTTCATGCTTATGAATACTGAGCAGTGTTTACGGCTATCTAGAGCACCGAAGCATTGTCCACAACTCTGACAGGAGGAATCAGAAGATGCCATACACAGGGGAAGTTACTGGCACCCAGACACTTCTCCACAAAATATGACTGACAAGGTTTGGAGAGTGTGCTTTTACCTTGGACTATTTTAGAAACAAGTACTCCCAATCCTCCTAAAACTGGTTAGAGTGAAAGGAAACTCATGTGGCAAAGTCAACAGTTCTTTGCAAAGATGCCTGAGTTTCTAGAAAGCACTGAAAGGAGCTGTGTTTAGTTAGAGTTAGTATTAAATTATCGAAGAATGGTGTTCATCCTTATGAAAATAAACCTAACCCTAAAAAGAGTTGGTGAGGTGACTAAAGGCAAGTGTGCTCAGAATGGAACACATACTAAGTGTATATGTGGGAAATTCTTTTTCTATGAACAGAAGGGTCAGTTTTGAAATTGTCAGACAAAAATCTTGAGGAGTAAATATATGAAGAGATTAATATTCTTTAGATGATGTAATAAAACTGTCAAAGGCAAATTAACTTTTGTAACATTAAGATTATAATACAGTCTTTGCCATTAGGTAAATTATCTCAGAGTTCACAAAACTCAACCAGTTTATAAGAATTAAACCGTTTCTGGCTAAATCCTTCTGATGCACCGTTGTAATGCTTTATTCACTTTCACTGCAAAGTTTTGATCCACTTTTCATTTGAGTAAGTCTTAAATTACTTCAACTGACAAAAGTCAGTTTGGCAGGTTTACTGTGTTGGTATCTTAAAGACTGTCATATTAATTTCAGGCATATATATGAAATAGCAACATTATTATCAATCATTCACCTGGTATAACTGTGTCTATGTGCCAGTGCATTTATTTTAAAAACATTTTCTGTCGGTTTATAGATTTTGCTGGCCTGAGAAAGAACTTTATCAGAACTTTTCCCTTTTTTTATTTTTTCTGAAATGAATTTCTTCTTCACATTCTCTTGCATCCACATTTCTGAGTGTAATGCAACATAGCATTAGGTGAGACTTTCAGTCCTTAGAGCCAATTCCTGAGGAGAGCAGGCTGCTGGTGTTTCTCTTCTTGTTCCTCTTATCTCCTTCCCTGTTAGTGACCTTTGCTGTTTTGACAAATGCACAGGCATAGCCTTGTAACCCATAGAATATGAGGTACAGTTGTAACAGGCTTACAGGATTTGTGTTAAGCTAACAACACAGGCTTCAAACGCATCAGGACTTGTCTCGAGCAGCTTGGAGCTGTGTTTTAGCTTATAATAGCAACGATCTAATGGCCAAGTGATTATTACAAACTTCGTTTTAGTTTTTGCTTACTTTGGTATAACTTTGTGGTGTAAACTTTGCTATGTGTATTTTTTAATCAACAGACTGTAATAACAAGTATTTATTCCGTGTAAGCAAGAACTGTCTGTGACCCTAGAATACAATGCAGCAGTGAGGAGTGCAGGTGTGGGGTGATTGCAGGAACTTTACAAGTACAAACACCAGTTAATGCTGGAGAACCCAGGGCCTCACCAATGGGCATTACTGGTCATCAAAGAGATGCAGGGTTAAGAGCTGTGTAAAATCAGTTTAAACATCACTTTTAAAAAACCCACAACCCACACAAATATCCAAATAGGTAAAATGCACCACACATAGTAAATTCAGATACAACATGGATTTGTGGACCGAGAAAGAGCAAGTCATAGAGCGTAGAGCTATAGAATCATCGAATCAGAATCATAGAATCACAGAATTGGTTTGGTTGGAATGGACCTTGAAGACCATCGAGTCCAACCATCAACCTAAAACTGCCAAAGCCACCGCTAAACCATGGCGCTCAGCACCACGTCTACACGTCTTCTAAATACCTCCAGGGATGGTGTCTCCACCACTGCCCTGGGCAGCTTCTTCCAATGCCTGTTGCAAAGATATTAAATCCACACAGGGATTTAATATCTTTTTTTGTATTCTAGAATATCTTCTAGATTTAAATGACTATGAAGTGAACTAGCTCATTCCATTAAATGTTTGTGTTTCCCAATATTTCCAGAGTAAGATTTCTTGAAGTCTGAAGTTTTCTGTCAATGCTGCTCTTCACTGAGTTTAGAGATCTGATTTTTCTGCATATATTCAACTTCTGTTTGAGCTTCTGTTAAAATAGCATAGTCTCATTTGCTTTCCCACTCAGACTAATTTCTCAAGTTTGCCTTAAATAGTTGTCATTCTGTTATGAAAAACATCAGATTTTTAGAGAATTTCTTTCATAACTTTCACTCTTTAACTCATAACTTTTTTCCTCTTTGATTTAATACTTGCAAAGGGTTACCTGGAATTACTGCAATCTATACAAATCATTGACTACAGAAAAAATGCTTTCTGTGGCTTTGTGTTTAGACTTTGGTATATTTTCTTATGTTTTTCCATCGAAATGGCTGTGTAAATTATTTATTTTATATAGAAGGTATTCAAACATAGGAGGAGTAAAACTAAGGTATTTTAAGTCTTTCTGTCTCCCTGTTTATAAAATATCTTACTATATACCATGATACTGTGTATCTATCTATATGTGGTACATGCTGTGGGATTTTAAATCTTTTTTTAAGAGCAAAACATGTTTTGGAAAGTGTCCTGTCATTACACAGCAGCCTTTTCTATTCCCACACTTTACTATGCTCAGTGGCGTAGCAAGCATTTGTCTGGCAAAATGTACGATCTGACAAAAAATGAATGATGAGGAAAGACGTAAAACACGCAAATGAAACACATGAAGTTGGTATTTTTGGTAGCCTGAAATCACATGCTTTCCAGTTTGTTGTAGGCATTCCTCTCCCAGTTGTGTTACACACCCCTCTGATACAGTCCAGTCACCCTCTGTGTTCTATACGGTCTCTTCTCCGCATCTGCAAAAAGAGCTGTCACAGCCTTCTGCTTTGGTGATGATAGACACAGGTGCTGAAAACAAAACCATTTTTTTCCTGGGAATTCCACCCAATTCCTATTTTACCATCTTGAACTTCTGTTAAATCCTAATACCTTCAGGCTCTCAAAATCGCTCACTGAGGTGCATTCTGCTCTGCAGTACGGATCTCATTCGTCTATGTAATCTTTGCATCTTTTTCCCTGTTCTCACCTTCCTGTCAGCTTCTACTGAGACCTCTAACAGTGAACCCTGTAACTAAATTGCCTTTCATCTCTTGAAGTCCGTCACTTAAACTCATTGTAAACTCACTTTTTGTCATGACTTCTTTTACTTATGTAATTCTACAAATACTGGCCTGCATTAAAAAAACAAAGGACAAATTAAGTGAGACAGTGACATATACTTCTTAAAAACGCTGCTTAAAGATGTCCCCTCCCACTTTTATCGTCTGCTAATTTCTATTCTTTTTGTAAACTGTACAAGAAAGTGGATTTGCAGGCTGAGCTTACTTGTGCAATACAAGAGCAATAAGTTGCTTGTACTGCATTCATTAACAGGTGTATTATTTTTTAGTATGAACAAGGTATATTTTGACACTATAAGTACGGCTTAAACTCACTTAAGTATTGTTAAACTTCTGGTAATTTATTATGATTCAATATTGGATGAAATACACTCTTAGAATGATAGATAATGTGCCAGGGTACATCCTATTTCAAAGAATTCTTTGCATTTCTTTCATTACCATCGTAGGAAAAACAAGTAAAATGCAAGAATTTTAATTAGAGGAAAAACTGAAACTACTTCTGTCTTGAAGAATTAAGGGACTGGCAAACTGTTAAACCAGATGCACAGTCCATTAAAAGTAAAACAAGCTTTTATTATCAGTATGTTTCAAAACCAGCTGCAGTTAAGAAAAGTGTTATTTCCAACTAAAACTTATGAAGGATACTGAAAGCTGCCTTTGCATGTACTTTCAAGCGGAAGAAGCATTTTCTAAATATCAGCAGTGTTTGAAATACTGTGAAAGTTTTGCCAACAGAACAGACTGTACTGAAAAATGGAAGAATGCGTATCTACTGGCATAAATATTGTTAATATGTTTAGGCTACTGAGTTCTACTAACTTGCAACACTTGCAATACGCTGCTTGTATTTCTGAGAAGTTTCCTTGAGCTAAGCAAATTGAGTTGTTGGTAGACTGAAACATAATTCTATTATTCAGAAAAGTTATTGTCTTTTCTGCTGCCTGGAAATGAAACATGGGATATTTTTCTGAGATTGGAATTTTGGCTTGTTAGACTTTTGATTAGTAAAAAATTGCAAAGTTAAGTTGCAGTACCATGAATTGAATGATATATTGAGAGTGGAACAAATTAATTCAAGTGGATATTTCATTTTGTAATAAAAATTGAAACTAATTAAATAGATAAAAGTCATAATTAGTTCTTAAGAAATAGAGCCAAGGGAAAATTTTGGAATATCAGCAGTCTGTCAGGATCTTGGGAAGCAGGCATATATAGTTTTATGTATTTGATTGCATTCTATTGCAAATGAAGCATTAATAACAGATCTTTCAAGGAAATTTCGAGAACAGGTGAAGATAAACCGTGCTAGCTGCCATAATAAGCACTACTTCCTCAACGCAAAGTTGCAATGTTATTTATTGGATTCTGCTTCCTCATCAGGTTTGTTTAGGTGGAAGATATTCAGCAAATTTCTGCTTCTGTTGCAAAGCAATTCCCAAATATCTTAAGCTCATGAAATTCTCCATTGCTTCCACTCTAGATTTCCAGCCTCTCTTACCTAATTAACTAATAGGCTTTTTCTCCTACAAATTCGTAATGAGGTTACTGCCTAACCATATTGCAAAATGCTGTGTGCAGGATGAGTCATTTTCATCACATGTCATGAATGACATTAAGAACACTGAGGTCTTTTGAATTTAGTGGAAAAATCATGTAGATTTTTAGCATCATTCAGAATGTATTTTTTAAAGCTGTATAGGCACTTATTACACAGCACTTATTGTTTTGTTAGTATAAAACCAGTCATATAAACATCAGCAATAATGGTTTCTTGCTTCTTGTATTTCATTTTCATTTCTTTATTCCAGCACATACTCCATCTCTATTTTAGTTGAGTCTTAACATAACTTTCTACTGATAAAATCACTCAGCCTTTGAGCCAAGCCTCAATATAAACCTTTTGTTTCTTTCTTTTTTTTCCTTTTTTTCTCCCCTAGAAGAAACAATAATCTAAACCTAGTTCCAAGTTTCTCCTTTGTCTTTTCACAAGGCTACATACAGAATTTGCTGATCTGGCACTCAGAGGCTGATTTTTAAACTTTCCATAACAAAATGTGACAAATCACAAAGTTTTACCTTTCACTGGTGTTTCTTTTTCTCACTTTGAAAATGCGTTTTCATGCATTTCCTTCCTGGACTTTGTTCTGTACTGGACTTCTCCACCAAACTTTCTTCCTTTCGCAAGCATAATCCTACTTCTTTTGCAAAAAAATGATATACTGTATGCTTTTAAATTACTGATTATGCAATGCTTTCTGGTTCATATGAGTCTGTTGTCAATTAAAATTATTTTTATTTTTAAAAACTTTTCCTCAGAAGTGTGACCATAATAAAATAATACATTTTATAATGGGTTTGGTACTGTATTTGCCGTGGAGGGAGCTCATTTTGAGTAGGTCCTCCTCTCAGAAAGGCCAGTCCTTATAGCATATAGAATTTATTTCCAGCAATCAGCAAGAATAATGTTGCAGTGAATTTTATCTCCCATATGCAACTAACATTTTGTTCATTTCATTAAAACTGTTTCATTTGATAAGGTTTTCTCAAACAACCTTTGCAATCTACTTATAATTACTCCACCAATGGAAAATGTGATTTATTTCAGTGTGTTGATTCCAGGTGGTTGCCAGTGAAACATATGTAGCTATGAATCTTGTACAATCTTTTATATTGCTGCAGTCAGCACCATCCTGTATGCATCTTCTTTAACGCTATGAAATCCAAGAAACGTTTAAAACATCTTGAATGTTACAATCAGTAAGTTTGCAGACGACACCAATTTGGGTGGGAGTGTTGATCTGCTTGAGGGCAGGTAGGCTCTGCAGAGGGATCTGGACAGGCTGGATCCATGGGCTGAAGCCAACGGTATGAGGTTCACCAAGGCCAAGTGCCGGGTCCTGCACTTGGGTCACAACAACCCCATGCAGCGCTACAGGATTGGGGCAGAGTGGCGGGAAAGCTGCCCGGCAGAAAAGGACCTGGGGGGGTTGGTGGACAGACGGCTGAATATGAGCCACAGTGTGCCCAGGTGGCCAAGAATAGATATAGAGTCATAGGTATTAGGCCATAATTACTGGTGTTGAGCAGTTCTGGTAACATAACATAGATAACTGAAAATGAGAGAGTTTGGTAGAAAATGCTTATCATAGCACTGCGAGTTTGTCTGTATGTACTTGTTTTATGTCTGTGTATCTTCTAGTGCACCATTGCTGGTAGAGGGAACGATTAATGGCTTCAGAGAAAGGATGCATGTATGATGAAGTTGTGCTAATAAAAAAAATATTTATGCTGTTGGGAAACTACAGCTTGAAAGCTGTTGAAGAGAAACAGAGGGTTGTAAGTAGGATTTCTAAAAGCACAAACATGAAATGATAGCACAAAATGAAAGTGCATGCACAGGGTAGTATCAGAGGCCCCAGCGATACAAGTAACACAAAAATGGTCAGTCCTGTGTCATTAAAGAAATGCAATCTTGGGAGCTGGTTGGTTTTTCTGGGGGTGGTGCTGGTGGGTTTTTTTATAATGAAGAAAGGAAGGAAATGTAAACCACACGGCATATAGAAAATTCAGATCCAACATGGGATTACCAAGTAATGAAGTATAAGCAGTTATGCCATCTGTGTTAGCAACTGTAAAAAGATGACTGAATGACACTGTCTTCAAGAGTGAGAAGGAAGAAGCCGCTGACATAAACATGATACTCCTCCTGGCAAAGAGAAGGAAGAGGCCACCCGAACCGTAGTTAACAGCAGACTCCTCCCAGGGAAGAACATGGGACTTTGATTTGTTGCAGTTCCAGCTGGCACTCCTGGGACCCAGGAGCACAGGAAGGGTGAAAAAGCTTAGAGAGTTTGTATATATCAGTATGCGTTGTGCTATTGGGAATGAGCTGAATAATTGGGCAATCTGAACTGTAAGTGTGAATATAATTGTAACAAGTACTAATAACTCTATGATTAGATTGTTTAGACTTAGACTAACAGTAAATCCTTGACTTTGTTTAAAATCTCCCAGGTGGTTGATCTGGTACCAGTGGCCTGGAGGGCAGGATGTTAACGTGGATGCAATGTTGCTTTCTTGACAGGAATAATATTTCTAGCAGGCAGCTCATACATCTGTAAGGAAAATGGTCAGGTGTGACCTTCTGGAAGTAGGTAGCATAATTTTGCAACAAAAATGGTGATTTCCAGGGTCAAGATCCTCTCAAAGATTTTATTATCTAGAAATTATTTCTTTATTAATAACAAATAAATTTTGCTAAAACCTGATAAATACCAGGACCTACACAGAAATGACATGTGTTTACACATGAAGAAATTGCTGCAATCTACACCTTTTTCTCATGCCATCCCTAAGATTGCAATCAACCAATTTAAAAGATTCTAGTTCTTTGGGATATGCAGTAGAATTTGTCTTCTCTGAAAAGCCTACAATCCTAGTGATTTCTTTAAAATTATCATTTATTTATTTTAATTCAAAATATACTAAAGAGCATCTTTTGGTTTGGTTTGGTTTTTTTTGTTTTTATAATACCGAATTTGTAGGCAGTGGTCACACAAATCCCTAACAAATTAGGAAAAAGTGAAGAAGTAACTCTGCAGTGGTATGCTGGAAGTATGGAGTTCCTCCTCCTGTTTTGAAGTAGGTGGTGATAACTAGGACTCCCAGGTGCTACATTTTATTAAAACCATAATAATAATATAGTGCCTAGTCCTCCAGAACCACCACGATGGAGCTCAGTGCTTGCTGCTCATGTTTCAGCTCCGCAGGGAATGTGACAGATGAAGTGAGGAACACAATCTTATGAAAAATCTCAATAGAATTAGACCAGCTGTTTTCTATAAATATTCAATAGCATCCAATAAAAATAACTTCAGAATTTTACATGGAGAGACAGTATGTAGAACGAAAGAGCAGAGTGTATCTAGCAGGCAGTATATCCCTGTACCGTTGTTAGGGCGCACTGACAGGTACCTCAGGAAGACACAGAGGATAGGGTTCCTCTTAACTCTCTCTTGACCTCTGCAGATAGTGAATTATCTTAGGTTTCCATTATAGTTAATTGAACAAAACAGATATCTTAAGTGACTTATCTGATTCTGAAATTGGTTTTTAAAATCACTTGTACTACAAAAGTAATTATCTCCTCTCCTAACTGGAAAAGGATGAGGAGCAGAAAAACAGTACCCTGTGACTTTTGTATCTCTCATTTCTGCAAGGTGTCAAGAAATTCAGTACTCCTTTAAAAGGTCTGCATATTTTCCTGTACGCATCAAAATGCTACCTGGAAAAATAATTTCCTTTATATATTACCTAATCCTGGTAAGGGTAACTTGATAGCAGCCCTACAATAGACTCCGTGTGTACTGCAACCGGAGGTTGCAATTCTTGCCAGTCCTTTGAGAGATCATACAAAAATAAAAGCTCTCCAATGCTTCAGAAAAGGTTTAGAAAACATTAATCAGCCACATTCGAGCTCAAATATTCTTGTTTTCTTTCTTTCTTCTTGTTTAACCTCCAGAAGTTGAAAATTTTATCATACCTTTCTACTACAAAGTTCTGCACTTCCTACTCCTATGTACCTGTTTAATCAGATGTGTTTATCCCATCAGTGAGCAGACTGTAAGGGCAGCTTTCTACATCATTTTGTCAGATCTCTTGCGCCTAAATGTCACAGTTACTCTTGTATCTACACCTGTATTAAATGTGCGCATCCAAAAAAAGCACATCACGTCTTTGTCTAAAACCAAAGTTTCAGAAAGGAAGGCTGCTTTAGTGTCAAAGGAGGAAGAAATTCCCCATTTAGTCCAACAGGTTGTTATATTTCTTAATTAAGAATAATGTTAAAAATATTTGGCTGTATTTCCAGCATCCATTTCTGTGAACTCCTATCATGGTTAACTGTTCTTTTTGGGCCTTGTTAAAAGATTAAGAGGATACAAACCCTAAATATTCATACCAAATCTGCAAAAATACATTTCAGAAATATAGACTTGAGTACCATAATACTGTTAACAAGATGCTCATTCATTGACTTTACAGAATCACAGAATGGTCAGGGTTGGAAGGGACTTCTGGAGATCCTCTAAGTCCAACCCCCCTGCCACAGCAGGGTCACTTACAGCAGTTGCACAGGACGGCATCCAGGTGGGTCTTGAATGTCTCCAGTGTGGGAGACTCCACAGCCTCTCTGGGCAGCCTGTGCCAGTGCTCTGCCACCCTCAAAGGAAAGAAGTTCCTCCTCATGTTAAGATGGAACTTCTATGCTCAAGTTTGTGCTCGTTACCTCTAGTCCTATCACTGGGCACAACTGAAAAAAAGACTCTTCTCATCCCCCTGGCACCCTCCCTTTAAGTATTTATAAGCATTGATAAGATCCCCCCTCAGTCTTCTTTTCTCTAGACTAAAAAGCCCCAAGTCCCTGAGCCTTTCCTCATAAGAAAGATACTCCAGTCCCCTCATCATCTTTGTAGCCCTTTGCTGGACCCTCTCCAGCAGTTCCCTGTCCTTCTTGACCCGGGGAGCCCAGAACTACACACAGTACTCCAGATGCCGCCTCACCAGGGCAGAGCAGAGGGGGAGGATGACCTCTCTCGCCCTGCTGGCCACACTCTTCTTGATACACCCCAGGGTGCCATTGGCCTTCTTGGCCACCAGGGCACATTGCTGGCTCATGGTCATCCTGTTGTCTACCGGGACTCCCAGGTCCCTTTCCACAGAGCTGCTCTCCAGGAGCTCAGCCCCCAACCTGTACTGATGCATGGGGTTATTCCTCCCCAGATGCAGTACCCTACACTTGCCCTTGTTGAATTTCATCAGGTTTCTCTCTGCCCAACTCTCCAGCCTGTGCAGGTCACGCTGTATGGCGGCACAGCCTTCCGGCGTGTCAGCCACCCCTCCCAGTTTTGTGTCATCAGCAAACTTGCTGATGGTACACTCTGTCCCTTCATCCAGGTCATTAATGAATACATTGAACAGGACTGGACCCAGTACTGACCCCTGAGGGACACCACTTGTTACTGGCCTCCAACTGGACTCTGCACCACTAACCACAACCCTCTGAGCTCTATCTGTCAGCCACTGTTCAATCCACCTCACTGTCCATTCATCCACCCCACACTTCCTAAGCTTGCCTGCGAGGATGATGTGGGAGACTGTCGAAAGCCTTGCTGAAGTCCAGGTAGACAACATCCACTGCCCTCCCCTCATCCACCCATCCAGTCACGCCATCGTAGAAGGCTATCAGATTAGTCAGACGTGACTTCCCCTTGGTGAATGCACGTTGACTACTTCTGATAACCTTCTTTTCCTCCAGATGCTTGGAGATGACCCCCAGAACGAGCTGTTCCATCATCTTTCCAGGGATGGAGGTGAGGCTGACTGGCCTGTAGTTTCCCGGGTCATCCTTTTTGCCCTTCTTGAAGACTGGAGTGACATTGGCTTGCTCCAGTCCTCAGGCACCTCCCCTGTTCTCCAGGACCTTTCAAATATGATGGAGAGCATCCCAGCAATGACTTCCGCAATGTTTAGATGTCGAAATTTGAAATGGTTGTGTCAATGAGTGCCAGTAAAACTGGAAGCCGTTGATAAACAGTAATGTAAATTTCCTTCTATGCAAAAATCCCTAAGTCACATTTATTTACATGACATTCAATGCAAAAAAAAAAAAAAAAAAAGGTTTTTATTATAGGGAACATTAATTTGAGAAATTTATGAATCCGAAATTTCTTGTTAAAGCTGGGAAAATGGTGATGAGGCATAATGGCTGAGCATTCTACTTTTTTAATAGTAAGGGAGAATTGCTACTTGGACATGACAGACATCTTTTTCTGGATCAAAGCATGTTTTTCATGATGAAATAACTTGACATTCTGTCACAATGCTTATCAAAGCATATTTGCTTCTTACAGGACAAACAAAGCCCCTTAGATCTCTAAAACAGATATGATGTTTCAATCAGTACTAAGCATCAATTACTTTCAAGAACAGAACTATAAAAATAAAAAATATAAAGGAAAATACAGTTCTAAAATACAATTTTTTAAATTTTAAAAGCTTAACAACAAGTCCCAAACCTAAAAATTAGATTCTAAAAAATATTTTTCTTTGTTCAGTTCAAAATAAAATACATTGTGGGTACTTTTATGAAAGAAAACTTTCATTTTTTAGTTAGCACAGGTTGCTTATATTTTGTTTTAAAAGATTTAACATATCAATTCATTGAGATAACTGTCAATAACTGAAGATTCGTTAGTTACCAGCTCATAACATATTTCATGTTTTTAATGTTCTGGAAATGCTATACAGTGCTTATTTTTAAATCAGAATGCTATTAAGTGCATTGTGGAATTCCCACTCTATTATATATTTAGCTTTGTTTTACATCAGCTATTTTCCAAAAAAAACTGCATTGAATAAGATAAAGTATGTTGCTATTCCTAAATCTTTGTTAATTGAACCTCAGATCCATTTTTTGCATCATCTTACCTCAGACTTGACGGAAGATCAACAGCCTGCAGTTACTTGGGTCATTCTCCTTCAGTTTTAAGTTGTTGTATAATACCATCAGTCTTCAGTCTGCTGGAAATTCCGCGGTATTCCAAGACTTATTAAAAATTTATATCATCATTAAATGTTTACAACATGTAGATATTGTTTTATACCTCTTTGCTTACTAATGGACTGGAAAGTACTTTATCTTCCTTGTGTGATAAGAGGATTCATCATACTGTTTCCTTCTGAGTAAAGAATAGAAATATATATTGAACTCTACTATTTTCTTCCATCATTAACTGCATTACCATTGTATTCTGGTAATTAGTCTTTGTTAGTATGTTTTTGCTGTCATATTCTTCACACACTTATCTCTGTTTTCCGTAGTCCTACAGTCCATGGATTTCTCTTTGGTAGTATGTGCTCCGTTAATGATTTTCTGAAGTGATAACCGCATTCCCTTTTGTAACTAACTCCTGTATGCTGATTTGTTAATTAGTTCTAGCATTTACCTTCTACAAAAACAGGCTAGGTATTTGGGTTAGTCATATGGCAGGGTGAGCAAGATGTCTTGTTTAGATGTATTTTTATTACACACGATAAAAAACCTGATGTTCCACAGCTAGTCATATGATTTCATTTTCCACTGCCCATTTGGGCACAGGAGCAGGGTAATATTCAAGGGATCTGTTATTTCCAGTTGAAAATACGTCTATCCTCCATTTAAAATTCCTTGCCTCCATTTAAAATGCCATTTGGATTTTCTTTCTTGGAGCTGCAAAGTATTAAGTGTACAAAACTGTAGTTCTCTGTTTTCTGTACTTGCAGAAGCCTAGATTAATTTTGAGTGAAAGGAAGAAGATTGACTCTTCTGTGTTATATTTGCCAATTTGTAGCACCATAGTCTCCTTTCCCAATTTCTTTGCAAAGTCCCAGGATGTAGTGGATACACGACCAACATGGCAATCTTCCTTCGTACTTTATTGAGTGAGATTCTGGTATTGTATGCCGGATAAAAGGAACCACTCCTAATTAAATCATGGACAGTTAAAATTCTATTTAGTATTGATCATGCATTTAACAGCAAAGACTCCAAGATACCAGATCACTATCTATTGACATCCTGGCCCCTTGAGAGGTAATTAACGATGAAGCCAGCGGTATCAGATTAAACATTTTGCCTGTGGTTTATTCTCTGTGTGGGATTTTCTTCTGGCCTTCTTCACAATGATCACACTTGGGAATAAACCAATAATTTTAAGTTAAGGTGCCATAACCGTCATATCAAATAAAAAAGACTGTCATTTCTTTTTGCAATGATTAAATAATTTTGAAAATGTAAAAGGCTTTTTAAAGGTATTTTCAACTACATTTGTACAAAGTATCTTCAATAAAGAACAATTTATGTAACTTCTAAATGTTTACATCTGAGAATAACCCTAATGAGAAGAAATTAATTTTGTATTTAGCAAATTTATTAGCATGATTTTTTTAATAATCCAAATGCATAATTTTAAAGCAACACTGCTAAGCTAAGTACTATATATTCAATCATTTATTTATGGTTTTTAAGTGACGTATGTTCAGTGTTAACAAGAGAGAATATAGTCTTGTGTTTTCATTTAGCTAAATTTTGATCTGTGTTGTTTTGAGATTAATTAAAATATATTATGAAGAAAGAACAGTAAATATTATAAAAGTGAGAAAATATGAAATACTTGCTTCATGACAGAAGAATGTTATTCAATTCAAAGTTTTTAGTAGTTCTTTATGACATTTAAAATAAATAGTTTATTAAGAATATATACTTAAACTTTTTCAATCATACCTCACAGAATAATTTGCCAGTCAGGAGCTGGAACTTGAAAACGTAGGCTTGGTTTTTAATAGTGGCCAAAAAGCTGATGTAATACTAAGGACTGAAGAAAACAGAGAGCAGAACATGAAACATGATTATGTCACTGAATAAAGTCATAGTACATTTGCAGCTTGACTACTGTGTGCCATGTTGAAAGTTGAAGCAAAAATAATAATTAAAAAAGAAAAAGGAAAAAGTACAGAAAAAGATAAAAATGACCAAATGTAGAGACCTTCCTGTGAGCAGTGAATAAACAGGTGTAGACTTTTCAATGCGGAGAAACATGATTCATGGGAAGGCATGACAGAAAGCTAGAAACTCGTGAAAGCCGTGGACAAAGAGAACAGGAAGGTACTGTTCGTTGACTCTTCAATACAGGAACTGGGTGGCTCTTCATGCAATTAGCAAGGGATAAGTTCCAAATAAACACCAGGAGGGAGTTCTTCGCACAACATGTGATTGAACTGTAAAGCCGCTTCATGTGGATGCTAGCAGTCTACACAGCTTAAAATTATGGAAGAGGAATCTATCAAGATTAAAAAAAAAAAAAAGGATGGCATGTTGCTCAGAATCACTGAACTGCAAATTGCTGGAGGCTGAGAGAATATTCTGGGGAGATATCATTACATGCTTGTCCTATTATACTTTTTTCTACACATTACCCATTGGCTAACATAATATTATGGACCCTGTGAACACCTAGTCTGATGTAGGCATTCCTGTCTTTTTATATTTAAAGGATCTACTGAACAGAAATGTAATTATCACTTGCTGAAATGTTTGCAGAACAGTAAGTATCACTGCCTTATGAAAAATCTGCCAAAGCCTTTAAAAAGAAAAGTCAGCCAATGAGCTTTTATCCGAGTTCCTGCAAGATCTGACCTGTTTGTAGAATTCAGCTAAAATAGCTCCAATGGACTCTATATACTCTTCTAAAACACACATAACCACACCTGTCCCCACAAAAACCTCATAAAACTTTAAAAAACATCAGCTCCTTGCTAATTTCATTTAGATAGTCAGCCAAAATCCTATAAGCCCTTTGAAGTGTTGCATTGCCTTCCCAATTATATTGCATTTACATGAGTTCAGAAAGTAGTTCTCCAGCCAAGCAGTTGTGAGCTGTGGTCCCAAGCTTCTTTGCTGTCATGCCTCTCCTTCAGCTGACTTCCTTCTGTTTTTTTTCTCCTGAAGAAAGAAGCTAACGTTCCCATGAGAGAACACCTCCTTCCTGAACAAAGGAGCAAAATACTCGTGAGAAAAACAGGAACATCCTAAAGACCATCAGCAAATTTCCTTGTCACGTGGTTTTATTTCTCGCTGGAAAGAGAAAAATGAGGAAGAATCTGAACACAGAACGTGGAAGGGCCTACTGAATTTTAAATTATTTAAATAGGTGAATTACCACATTTTAGAACAGTTTGAAATATTTTGAAGTAAAGACTGCTTCAGTAAAAGCAAAGGCCACAGTACCCAAGCGCATATATTTCTGCATCTCCATTCAGACAGAGCTAAAAATCAGTATTGCAGTGACTATCCAGTGGTTATGGAGACAAACGAATCTTTAGAGAAATAGGCTGAAAGTTTTGTTCTGCAAATTTCCAGGCAATGGTGTGACACCTAGCTACCTAGGTGCATGCTGCTTAACTGCTGCTTCATAACATAGGTATTAGTATGTTCCTACACAACAAAAATATTATGAGTATTTTGAAGCTTTTATGTGTTCTGGTACTGAAAGAGAGATTTTCATGTGATGTCAATTTGCTGCTTGAGAAGTGGGTCTGTGTGAACCTTATGAGGTTCAACAAGGCCAAGTGCAAGGTCTTACACCTGGGTCGGGGCAGCCCCAGTATCAATACAGGCTGGGGGATGAAGGGATGCAGAGCAGCCCTGAGGAGAAAGACTTGGAGGTACTGGTGGATGAAAAGCTGGACATGAGCCAGCAACGTGCGCTCACAGCCCAGAAAGCCACCCGCATCCTGGGCTGCATCCCCAGCAGCGTGGCCAGCAGGGCGAGGGAGGGGGTTCTGCCCCTCTGCTCCGCTCTGGGGAGACCCCCCTGTAGTGCCGCCTCCAGTCTCTGTCCAGTTCTGGGTCCCAACACAGGAAGGACATGGACCTGTTGGAGCAAGTCCAGAGAAGGCCATGAAGACGATCCAAGGGCTGGAGCCCCTCTGCTGTGAGGACAGGCTGAGAGAGTTGGGGCTGTTCAGCCTGGAGAAGAGATGGCTCCAGGGAGACATTATAGCCCCCTCCAGTACCTAAAGAGGCTTATAAGAAAGATGGGGACAGACTTTTTAGCAGGGCCTGTTGTGATAGGATGAGGGGTAACGGCTTTAAACTAAAAGAAGGGCAATTTAGACTAGATATAAGGAAAATTTTTTTTACGCTGAGGGTGGTGAAACCCTGGCCCAGGTTGCCCATAGAGGTGGTTGGTGCCCTACCCCTGGAAACATTCCAGATCAGGTTGGGCTCTGAGCAACCTGGTCTAGTTGAAGATGTCCCTGCTTATTGCAGGGGGGGTTGGACCAGATGACCTTTAAAGGTCGCTTCCAACCCAAACTGTTCTACGAGCCTATGATTCTACTCAGTTGCCCTCTTTGTTTCTTCTGCCATTTCTATCATTGAGTTTTTCCATTTTCCACCAAATGTTTTTGGAAACGGGAGGCTAGTAACACCAGTCCAGAACTACCCTTATTAAAATCCAGAGTAGATCCTTGACTTTAGTGGAGTTTCTGCATTTACGGCAGAGTATGCAACAACAACAAATTTTAATTATTTTTTAATTGAAAACATACTTCTTTGCAAACTAACATGACCAGAGAAAAAGAAATCAATTAACTATGGAGTACATTGCATTTGACATTCATATCTGAGAAGTTTTATTGGCTTTCGGACTGAATAGATTGAATAGGTTTTGGCCCAATCTAGCACATTTTTTTTTTTTTTTTCTTTGTAGAGAAACATTTAAATAACATTCTTAAGACATTCACACAAAAGGGAGGATGTTCTAAATAAAGACTTCCTATTGAGATTTAATTCTATTGTTCCGAGACATTGCAGCACATATTATCTCTTCCTACTGAGATTCCACTTTCCCTCCTACTGCATTTTCTAATTGAAATCTTTTTGTGGAAAAAATGACAATTTTGTATTATGCTCGTAATTTTAAATGTCAGCAAATTATGTCAGTAAGCAACCTTCAGAAGGGAGTTTGCATTAATAATTGTGAGTTTCCTATGAATTGAGTGATGTGTAAGTATTTGTCTGTAACTCCTTCAGATTATCAGACACGGCATTTCAGGGATTAACACTCTCTGTTCTCAGAATTTGAGGACAATTGGTTAGGAAGCATTTTATGAAATTTTTCAGTTTGACATTTTTGGGCTGTGACTGCCTGCTGACCAAGACATTATTTGGGACATGATATTCCCAGCAATGTCAGTGGCCACCTCATGAGACAGTTCTTTGATTAAAAATACAAAAACAAGTGCCCTTCTAAAGTAGCTGAATGCAAAACTATGTCCCATGCCCAAAAACAGTGGGCCTACCTGCACAGATGAAGGCAATGCACATAAACTGAAATTAGGGGTCAGCGACGACATCACACACTTTGTGTGTCTCACTTTGTGTGTCACACTGCATAGGTGTGGCCTAATGCAATCCCTGGGTGTATAAACAGGGGATAACACTAGGAAGGCAATTACCTGGTTTTATCTCTAAATATTTGTTCATAAATATCTACTATATATTGTCTTACTATACATATACAGTATAGATCAGGCCAATATTGAAATCTGTTTGTGATGATTACTGTTGAAAGAATGAATAAGGTAAATAAGGACATATACGGACATTAGTTTGATAGATTTGGAGAGACTGAAAGCATCCAATCTATTTACCTTGTCAAAATGAAGAGGTGATTTGATTACAATCCATAAATGTTTTCACAGGTTGAAAATAAAAGATTCATTAATTTAGGCAGGAAAGGGCATAACAAAGACCGCTGACAGAAAGATGAAGCCACACAAATTCAAATAGAAAGTTAGAACTTAATTGAGAGTATAGTTGATTGTCTATTAGAGTACATGGAGAGGCAGTACCTCCTATAGCTCTCGTGTTTCAGATGAGAGCAATACCTCTCATAGAGACAGATTTTTATTGCTGTGTTTTGTGGAATTCAGTTCACTGTAGCTCCAAATGTTTTTAAATATTCATTTCAGGCTAACCCAAAGCCTGAAATATTTCATAGAGCCCACTTAGTTTTTCATATTTAGGATCCTGTCCTGATTTTGGTTGGGATAGAGTTGATTTTCTTCCTAGTAGCTGGTACAGTGCTGTGTTTTGGATTTAGGATGAGAATAATTTTGATAACATGTTGATATTTTAGTTGTTGCTAAGTGGTGTTTACACTAAGACAAGGACTTTTCAGCTTCTCACACTGCCCTGCCAGCGAGGAGGCTATGGGTGCACAAGAAGTTGGGAGGGGACACAGCCAGGCCAGCTGACCACAACTGGCCGAAGAGATAGTCCATATCATATGATGTCATGCTGAAAATATAAACTGGGGGGAAAGCTGGCCAGGGCTGGGCCACTGCTTGGGGACAGACTGGGCATCAGTTGGTTGGCGGTGAGCAATTGTTTTTCATTTCCACCAATTATTTCTCTTGGGTTCTATTTCTCTCTCTTTGTTATTTTCCTTTTCTTCTTGTTCATCATCATCATCATCATTATCATTAAAAAATATATTTCTGTTATTTAACTCTTCTCACTTCAACTCACAAGTTTTCTCACTTCTACTCTTCTGATTCTCTCCTCCATCCTACCAGGGGCTGGAATTGAACAAGCTGGGGTTAAACCACAACAGATCATTAGATAATTTTGACTTTTATATTTTAATTTCATTGTTTTCATTTTGTATTTTATTTTTTTATTGTATTTTATTATTCCATTATATATTTTCATTTTAATTTTTAATTTTATTATTATTTTGATAATAATCTTAAATACATTATTTTTTCCACTTAAAGATTTTTTGAAAATTAAAAAAAAAATTAAACAATGCTAAGACAAATTCTCCTTCTCTTTTTTCTTTCCTCTTCCTTAATCACTCCCGTATCAAACATAACTGAAAATCAGAACAAAATAAAGATGATTTGGCAGCATTGAAATATATTTCTTTCTTCTGAAAAAGGGATGTGGCCAAAACATATTTCATAGTCTGAATTTATTTAAGTTGTCATTTGGTTTGCAAGTTGTTAAATTCATGCTAGACGGAAATTTAATAGCAAGAACTCAAGCTAGGCAAGGTTTTGAAAGTAGAAGAGATTGTACCGGAGGTATTGTTAAAACCGAAAGAATGGGTGATCCCATTTCTGGAGGTGGCAAGTTGTTTTGCAGGATGCTCTAGCGCTCTGGTCCTCTTCTGTTACAGTCAAGGTTGGGAAAGGTTACAGCTCTGCTTGTGGAAAGGCTCAGGCTGGTTGTATCCAACTAATACTCCTCCAATAGTTAGCCAGCCTCTCTCTCTTTCATCTTTTTACTGGAAATCTCAGATAAGTTCATCTCTCTTTTCCTCTCTTCTGAGTTTCGGATCAATACAGCTGAGGGTTTTGTTTATGAAGCTACTTGTCAAATGGGCTCCAGATAATGCTGAGGCACTAATGCCTTTTTAAAATTCTGTTGTGTTATATTTAGTTAATAAACTTGTTTAGTTTGCAATCAATATAGATGAAGGACTGTTTGTATGATGCTTGCTAAGTGTTATTAAAAAAAGATGCTGAGTGAGACAGAGGAATTGATATTTGGTACTTGTACCTTCCAGAAAAAAACCATGGGCCAAAGTAACTTCTATCTGTAGAGATAAATATATCATTTCTCTCGCATTGTAACATTAGACCCAAATTAAGACAATGATAAATCTTGAAAATAAAAATAAGGCCTAAAGCATTCTCGTGAAGAACTCTCTTACTATTCCTCAAAGCCATCACAGTGGAAGAAATATTTGCATGGAGTTTGCAAAAGGCACAGAAAAGAGAAGGTTATAGTAAAGAAGGATTATTAGGTCTCACAAGGCTTTATTTATGGAAGAAACAAAAGTCTTGTTTTCAGTGGAGTAGCTGTATTCTCCTTAATTCCTATTCAGTTGGCGCCTTTGCCCCCAGTCCTTTGGTCACACCGTGGAAACATTGGATTTTATGTGAAAGAGAGCTAAGACTGAATGCATGAGAATTTTCTAAGTAGACGTAGGAAAACATTAACAAAAATTATAACTGCACATAATCTACTTCAGCAAGTATTAGTTATTAAATTGACAGGTCAATCAAGGTCTTCCAGGTTTATGCCAACATAACTGCACACACTCCTGAGAAGATAATTTGGGCCATTAATATATTATCTTAGATGATTCCTTAATGCAAACACGTAAATTGCTAACACTGAACCACATTAATTAAACTACATCATATTAATTACTTGTAGACTTCTAAAAAGGCAGTCAAATGTTGCAGATACCAGTTTATAATCTTTAATGATGCCCTGTTATAGGAGATCCTATTATACTGCCATGATATCTTCTATAAATTGGCTGCTCAATTTAATCGGCACAGCAGTATTACAGATCCCGTGCACGCTGTTCTGGATTTCTGCTCTTTAGAAACTTTGTATAGGCTGAAAGGAGCATTCATGACAGAAAATCATTTTGACTCAAGGAAGATTCTCTATCAGAATCACAGAAGATGTCACAACACTGCACACCTCCGTTTCAGCCCACTGTACCTAAGCCCACCCAGTTTTGCCACCCTTTTCCTTACTGCATTATAAGAGAATCTTCAAGTAGCCAAACTAAGAAGTTAATGCCGGTACTACTAAAAAGCTGTCAATGCCATATTTCCACGATGTCCTTTGAATCCTCTGCTCTGTGTAAATGCTTAGGACTTTTTCCTATATGATGGTATAAGTAAGAAGGATCTCTTTTTTTCCAACTTTTTTCGATATACTCACAGGAATGATTTTAAGCTCTTAGCTCATAATTTCTCACTGCTTTAACCTTCATGTTCCTTTTCCCCATAGATTCTCGCAACATAAGTATGCAGTATAAACTTTGCCATGTTTAATTTAGAGTGTAAGATCCGAATGACAGAGGTCTGTCACTTTTTTCTATCTGAAAGAGGCTGTGCACGCCTGGGAGACTAGAAATAATAAAAACATATAATAAGACTCAATATTAACACATATTCCCAGGCTAATTTCCTTGTCCCAAGATGTTTTTGGCTTCTTATCCTTGAGCAAAGGAAAGCATATATTGAGATTACCTTGCGTATATATTTTGAAATTAGAAAGTACGTTCAATTTAGTAGCAGATATTTCCTTTTGCTTCGCTTGTATTTCTGAAACAAAGTGCCAGCAAGAGTTAGAGGTGATAATCAGATGACAGAGTGGGAGAGAGGAAGGTACCCAAAGTAGAATTTATTAGGTGCTGTGGGAGATTAAAAGAGAAGGGTTTTAGGCAGGAAAAAATGAGCACAGAAAAGAGTTTTGATTAGGGGGGAAAAAGGATGGCATATTAAACTATGGTTAGAGAAACATTTTTGTGACATAGTGGGGCATAAAGATCCCACATCTAAAGTAGTCTTTGCAAAATGATTAGCTATAATGAATTCATGGGAAAAGAAAGAATAAGGATGGGAAGAAAGAGGGAAAAGATAATTTGAGGTTGCATTTTTATTGAAAATGTAGCGGATATCTTGTTGATTTTGTGTGGTGGAATTCTTATTTTTAGAACTTGAGCACTCACTAAATTTTCCAAAGTTCTGTGAACTGAGACTGGTTTGTCTCTTTCGGAAACACAGAGCAGCGCGAGTTTCTGGCCTATTCATTGTAAGTAAAAATTGGTACCAATGAAGCACATTTCATTGAGGTTAACAAGACCTGAGTTTTCAAGAAGAGGGCATTATTTTCCAGATCTCTGTGAAGTATCTCATGGCCACTTTCCCCTTTCACATTTCTTGTTAACGGTTAATAGTCTGGCTGGCAGCAAAATTTCCTTTCAAAGTTTCATTAAGTAGCATTTATGTTCCAGTGCCGGTCACACAATTTTTTAGATTCAGCAAAGATACCTCTGGTACCCTTAAGATGATTTGACTCTTTTAAGCCTATTGGCCTGGGTCTTAAAATCAGAACAGACTGAGGATAAAGCTTTCTTGTACAGAAAAGAAAGACAAGTGTACAGACAAGTGTATACGCTCTTTTTGGTGGTTTAAAAAAAAAAACCCAAAAACAACAAAACCAACCAAACCCAACATTGCAGTACTGGACGACACACACACACACACAAATTAATTTACCATTTGAGATGTGATGCAATTTCACTAATAAAGTAGTATAGAGAACAGAGAGAGACACAGCCACTAAAAACATGCAACGTGTCACCGTTTAAGCCTGTAATACGGCACTGCCGTGGCTTGGTGAAGGTCACAGGGTCTGTACCGAGTTTGCAAGGGCTCAGCACTGTAGTAGTAAAAGTAAAAAGAGTAGAAACTCAAAAAAGGTGTGCATAACGATTTTAACTGCCTTATTATTCTTTTTCTATTACAATTATATCTGGCCTAATATGATCAGACTCTTAAGGTTTCAGTTATTCTAAAAAAACATTTTTGGCTTTACTTACCTGTAGGGTGTGCTGCTTCTTTGCCCAGGAGCACCGTTTTGAGCTTAACACTTGCTCTATGGGTCTGATCTTGTAAATTACACCGAGCAGCATAACTGATGTAATAACTGTATGATTACACCACACGTGGCATATATTCATAAAAGATTTTAAAATATAACCTAGTACTTCCAAAACCTAATTTTTAGAGGTGCAAAACACTGGTTTTTAATGTCTTTTTTTCTAATCATAATGAAATTAGTTCAGTTTGAGTCCATTCGAAGTCAGTGAAAACGCTTCCTGGTCCTAGTGAAGTACTAAAGACAACAGCAAGGAGGAAATATTTTTAAGGTTTCAATATAACAACTTACTCCTTTTTGAAATATTTGCATTTCTTTCCTCTTCTTGCTGGAGAAAGCTTTCCCCTGGAAAGCATGATGTAAATCTTAAATTTGGTAAATGCAAGATCAAAACAGTAATTGTCACTGCACCATAAGCGTTTCTCTTCTATGCAGTTAAAATCACTTACATACATACACTTAAAAACACTGACTAGATCATGTTGAAAACTTTTGCTGGAAAGTACAACCAATACTAGTTCCAGTGCCAGACAAGTCTTTCCCTGAATACAGAGGCTGTGATGGTTTTCTGCTCCCTGTCAGTAGGCAAAAGGGTCGTTTAAACATGAGTTAAAAGGAGTTAAAAGGAATTAATGCTTTTGGACATGGTATATATGAAAGAATTTATAGATTTCACTCATGGATCGTGGTGGTCACTGTACTTCGTGGACACTGAAGCCTTGATTTTAGACAGACAGAGACGCCAGGAGGCTATTTTAGCAGGTTTGGGTATAAAAAGTGATGCATCACTTAAGGGCCATAACAAAGCAGGTGAAAAACAGTGTCTGCTTTTTTCTGAACGCTGGTGGAAGGAGAATAAAAGTATGGCCCCAGCTGGGTAATATCCAGACTCCCGTACTATTTGCTTAACAGCAGTACCTGTTAAAAACAAGAATCCAAATCTGTTTAAAGTATTTTTCCTTAGCATGGTAGCACTTCAGGATTTTGCATAATACTCCAAAGATGCAGAGAAGTATTATTATCTCCATTTTACAATTGGGTCGCAGAAATACTGACACTTCACTGAAATTATGTATAAAAACCTGCCAGAATATAGAACTAAAATTAGATCTTTTGAGTCCTCCATTAGCTGCTTTAGTGCCACTAGCAACTAGTTTTCAAATCAGTACGCTGAGCTGCATTGATTGTGGTGTCAGATTACATTGTCTCCAGAATCAAGATCAGGATTAAAAAAAAAAAATTAAAATAAAAGTGGGTATAAACTATGTAAAGAACGACACACTCGATGCGCAGTATGGGAGAACTCCTTCCTCTGCTGAGCTGCAAATATAAATCAGAAGTACACGACCCACTGCTGATCCACTCAAAAAACTCATTTAATTCCACATAAGTTTTGACTAAGAGATTTTTATATTATTTTGGGTTTTTTTGAAAACTGTGAGGTTTCAAGGAAACCTGAACCATCCTTGTACAGTCTAGGGACTTCCACTAGACAAGGTGGAAACAAAGCAGGTTATGCTCAGCTCTGGCATTGTTTCTTGTCATGCAGAAGAGGTTATTATATCATGTAAAATTAGAAAAAAAAAAGTTGATTCACTGTTAATAAACTAGACATGGAGAAATATTTTGACAGCCATTTAATCTGGAGCTGATTCACTTAAGCATGAGAAATTTACGGTTCACCTTTTTATGGATTATTGGCCTACTACACTGGTTTTATGGCTTGGCTGCAAAGGAGTTGCTCGTGATTAACAGCAGTCTAGAGCAGAGGATCCCTATATCCAGGCTTCTGTTTAAGTTACCTGAAATTTTTGCCTTGTTTTCTTTTCATTTGCCATTCTGTTGTTGTTTAGAAACCAGGATTGGGGAGCTTGTCTGCTTTGTGTTTTGTTCTGCTTGTTTTGCTTTAATATAGTCCGAACCCCAACACTTTGGTTCATTTCCTAATTCCCTTGATTTTGTGGGTTTTTTGGAGGTTTTTGTTTTTTTGTTGTTTTGGGTTTTTTTGATTTTTTTTTCCACTCTTCATGTTAAATAATGAGGTTTGGGAGAAATTATTTTGCCAAAATTTGAAGTCCATCAAACATTATGAGTTAAAATCACCCCTCCTGTGATTTCGCTGCATTCATTAGTGCTGTGCCAGAGATTAATTTGACCTCCTGAGTTCTTGTTTTGGCAATGAAAATAAATTATTAAGAATGGTGTTCTTGGAACTGTGTAGCTTTCTTAGTAAAATTGTAAAATAGAATAAAATAATGAATGTCTAGCTATAACTTTGCAAAATCCATCCTTTCACCACTGTATTTCTTTAAAATATTATTTAAGGGGCCATTATAGAGAAAGTCATAGAATCAGATGGATTTTCACCTGTGCCTTTAGTTTCTTCTTTTTTCATACATGACATTACAGTCCCACACGTCTGTTGTGAAACACTAATTACATTATTTTTCCTCTTTCTCAAACATCAAAAAGCCTATTGAACTTCTCCAGAGAAGTTCGCACGGGAGATATATGAGAAACAACAATGCTTTTTTGACATTCTGTCCAATGATAAAATAATGTCATTTATCATTTGCCATTCTTTAAGTGAACTGGATAAGGATTTTTAATCGATAGTTGCCACCTCTAATTGCATCCTTTGTTTTTCCTGTCTCTCTGGATTCCTACTAAATCATTCAAAAATCATATGCTCCACCATTACTCATAAGAGTACACTGAAAATATTGAAAACCCTAGGTATCTTGTAAAGAGATGGAGAGAATTTTAACAGAATAGCACACTTTTTAGGTTTTGGTAAAAGTATGTTCGTTTATTTTTTTTTGATGGAAACCTTGGTTTGGTATTCAATATTTGCATTTACTTAAATAACCAACAAGGTTAAGGATTATTTTAACCTCACACTAACAACACTAACAACATGTAGTTCATGCTGATAATGATCTCTGGAAGAAGGGACTTCCTATTGAGCAGTTTGCTCAAAAAGTGACAGTATAAACCTAACAAGCACAGCTGAATGTATTTCTACTTATTGAATTTTTTTCTTTAAAATTAACCTTTAAAAATAACATCGCTTTGAAAAGGTAGAAGATTTTTGTTTTTAGTTGTGGTTGGTTTTTTTGTTAGGTAAACATTAATACCAGCAGATGGAAATGAAATGTTTGTTTTTTCTCCCTCCCATTTTATGCTAAAATTTCACTGGTGAGGTACGGTCATAAAATGGTCATTTGTGCTGTCATAAAACTGTGTTTTTCAATCTCATCATAATCAATCAAATACAAGCTCTTGTTCAGCATAAAAAAATATATTGAGGTCTGAGAATTAATTACTAATCTTTTCCTGCTAAATCCCAAAGTATTATTTATAAAGCTTACTGGTGTATGCCAAATGTTAACATAATTAGATCATAATAAATTAAATTTACTAGCTAGTCATTTTATGAGTTTTAATAATTCTGGATAAAAATGGAGATGACCAGTTATTTCTTTTTTTAGTTTACACTGTGCCTGCATATAAAGACAAGTTACTATAGTACATGTTCAGTTATTAAGTCTGTAATGTTATGAAAATTTTGGCATCTTTCTTTTCAAAGTCACTGCTGTACCATGGTAGTCTTCTTGCAAAGTTCACAAAGTATTAAGATACTGTAAATTTCAGTCACAGGTTAAAAAATATCATTTTAAAGGACTTATGTCAAAATCTAGGACCTTGATCTTATTATCAGTATCATATCAACCTGCATTAATTTACCAAATGTCATCAGTTTGTAATTTACTCTTTCTAATGATATAATAATTTTAAATGCTGCCTCATCAGAATTATAAATGAAAAGGTGTTTCTTCAGTCTATTATTGTTGAATAATAAAAAGCAAAGTGACATGTTGCTACTATGATTTTTGACAGCATTTTTAATTAGAAATAGTTAATGGATTCCATAGATCATTTGCGTGAATGCTACTGTCCTAGCTTAAATTTCATATTAAAACTTGTTAATTAGATAAAATAAAATTAATACACTACAAAAGAATAAATTTTTTATTTGCCAGAGTAGGCTAGAGGTAATTATTTCCCTAACTTACACATTATCAATGAAATTCATAACATGATGCAAAACTTTCAGCTTCATCTAAAGCAGTTTCTTTTACTTGTCCAGTGAAATGCTAATGTACCCAGATGAACCTACTAATTTACAATGGCAGAAAAGCAAAAAGGAAAATAAATAAAATAAATACTTTTTTTTTTTCATCGCATATCTGCTAGTTGCTTTTTAAAAAGTTGCTTAAGGCTTTCATTGACATAATGATGTAAGAGTGTCATCTAGATGCAGATCATTCTGCATGCAATTGGGTATACATTTATTTATTTTGAGTATGAGAGTGAGAGGAAGTACCTGGCCTTAAGGCTACTCTTTTGATGAAGAATGAAATTACAGTTGTAGCTATAATCTTTGTTGTCAAAATATATTCTTCCTTTGCATAAAGAGTGGATGCATCACATGGTTACTGGCAGATTCATGGGATCTGTACCTGTTTCCTCCACAATTAAATGTACTGTGGCCAATGTGAGTTCGAGATAACTATGTCCAAGAGTTTAGAGTAATAGAGTTGATAATCCTTTCAGATAGTTTAGAGATGTTTGAACTATAGTTTCAGCATATTCCTCTGTGCAGGCAGGGAGACATCGCATTAATCTACATTCAGGAAAACATCTTTGTAGGCAGAAGGAGTATGATTCTTTTTTAATCCTAAAACACTGTCAGAAAGAGAAAATATTAAAATGTATATATCTTTCACTGTAATAAACCATAAAGCACTATCATCACTAATGAAAGAGGTATCTGTGCTGTGATTACAAAATAAATATTGGTTTGATTCAATGTTTTTTATCAGAATTCTGCCTTGCATACTCTTTTGGACTTTCATAGAATCGTAGAATGGTTTAGGTCGGAAGGGACCTTAAAGATCATCTAGTTCCAACCCCCAACCTCCCACCGGCCCAGGTGGCTCAAAGCCCCATCCAACCTGGCCCTGAACACCTCCAGGGATGGGGCATCCACAACTGCTCTGGGCAATTTGCTCCAGTGTCTCACCACCCCCAAAGTGAAAAGAATTTCTTCCTAATGTCTGTTTTAAATCTCCCCTTTTTCAGTTTGAAGCCATTATCCTTCATGCTATTGCTACATGCCCTTGTAAAAAGTCCCTTTCCAGCCTTCTTGTAGGTGCCCTTCAGATCCTGGAAAGCCTTGAAATACAAGCAATCTGTGTTTATCTATTATATTTCAAAAGATACCAAGTTCTACTTTTTTTTTACCCATTGAAAAGAAAAAGGAAGAAGAATGATTCATGTACTTCACGGAATCATGGAATCATAGAATTTTCAGAGTTGGAAGGGCCCTCTAGAGATCATCTAGTCCAACTCCACTGCCACAACAGGATTGCCTAGAGCACGTTACTCAGGACTGTCCCCAGGCGGGTCTTGAAAATCTCCAGAGAAGGGGACTCCACAGCCTCCCTGGGCAGCCTGGGCCAGGGCTCTGTCACCCGAACCATAAAGAAGTTTTTCCGTGTATTTGAATGGAACTTCCTATGTTCCAACTTTTGCCCATTGCCCCTCGTCCTGTCACTGGGAACCACTGAAAAGAGTCTGGCTCCATCCTCCTTCAACCCACCCTTTAGATACTTGTACACCAAAATAAGGTCTCCCCTCAGCCTTCTCTTCTCCAGGCTAAAGAGTCCCACCTCTCTCAGCCTTTCCTCATAAGGGAGATGCTCCAATCCCTCAATCATCTTTGTTGCCCTACGCTGGACTCTCGCCAGTAGTTCCCTGTCTCTCTTGAACTGGGGAGCCCAGAACTGGACACAGTATTCCAGTTGTGGCCTCACCAGTGCAGAGCAGAGGGGGAGAATGACCTCCCTCGACCTGCTGGCCACACTCTTCCCTATGCAGCCCAGGATTCCATTGGCCTTTTTGGCCACAAGGGCACATTGCTGGCTCATGGATTATTTGCTATCTACCAGGACCCCCAGATCCTTCTCCTCAGAACTACTTCCCAGCAGGTCCACCCCTAACCTATACTGGTGCCTAGCATTCTTCCTCCCCAGGTGCAGGACCTTGCACTTGCTCTTGTAGAACCTCATTAGGTTCTTTTCTGCCCATCTCTCCAGCCTGTCCAGGTCACGCTGGATGGAAGCGTGGCTCTCTGGAGTGTCAGCCACCCCTCCCAGTTTGGTATCATCAGAGAACTTGTTGAGGATACACTCTGTCCCCTCATCCAGGTCATTGATGAATATACTGAACAAGATTGGACTGAGTATTGACCCCTGGGGGACACCGCTGGTTACAGGCCTCCAACTAGACTCTGGGCCGCTGATCACAACCCTCTGAGTTCTGTCACACAGCCAGCTCTCAATCCACCTTGCTGTCACCTCATCTAGCCCGCACTTCCTCAGCTTCCTGATGAGGATGTTATGGGAGACAGTGTCAAAAGCCTTGCTGAAGTCAAGGTAGATGACATCTACGGCTCTCCCCTCATCCAGCCAACCAGTTATAACATCATAGAAGGCTATCAGATTGGTCAAGCATGATTTACCTTTGGTAAATCCGTGTTGACCACTTCCAATAACTTCCTGTTCCTTAACATGTTTGGAGATGACATCCAGAATGAGTCGCTCCATTACCTTCCCAGGGACAGAGGTGAGACTAACCGGCCTGTAGTTCCCGGGTACTCCTTCTTGCCTTTTTTGAAGACTGGAGTGATGTCAGCCTTCCTCCAGTCCTCAGGCACCTCTCCTGTTCCCCATGACCTTTCAAAAACAATGGAGAGTGGTCTAGCAATAACATCTGACAGCTCTCTCAGCACTCACAGGTGCATCCTGTCAGGGCCCATGGACTTATGGATGTCCAGCTTGGCCAAGAGGTCTCTGACCTGGTCCTCCTCAACTGAGAGAAAATCTTCATCTCTCCAGACCTTCCCCCTTGCCTCCAGGGTTTGGGATTCATGAGGGACAACTTTGGCACTGAAGGCCGAAGAAAAGAAGGCATTCAGTAACTCTGCCTTCTTTGTGCCTTCCACCACTAGGGCACCTGTCTCATTCATCAGTGGGCCTACATTTTCCCTAGTCTTCCTTCTTCTATTGATATACTGAAAGAACTGCAGTGGCAATTAAAGATAACATCAGTCTTCTTGATACAGCACACCTACACTTGTGACTCCCTGCAGGCAGGTAATTTAGGATTATAGAATCCCATAGATGTTTGGAAGGCACATCTGGGGGTCTCCTATTCCAGACTACCTCCTGAAGTGGGAGCACTGCCAACACCAGGCAGGTTGTAGAATTGTGGAACCACAGAATCGTTTTGGTTGGAAGGGACCTTTAAGATGATCGAGTCCAACCATCAACCTAACACTTCCAAGTTACCACTAAACCATGTCCCTCAGCACCACATCTACACATCTTTGAAATACCTCCAGGGATGGTGACTCCACCACTTCCCTGGGCAGCCTGTTCCAATGTTTGATAACACTTTTGGTGAAGAAATTTTTCCTAATATCCATCCTAAACCTCCCCTGGATCAGCTGAAGCTTTGAGTATGTGAGTATTGACAAACTCCAACAGTTCCACAGACTCTGGGCAGCCTGGCCATTGCTGCAGGACCCTTGAAATGAAAAGTACATTCCTAATGGGGAGCAAAGATCAAGACAAAAGCAGGACTGACTCCTAAACTGCAGGCACCAAAGTGTATTATTTTACAGTGCACTGTGCTACGGAAGCTGTTTAAACTAGCCTTCACAGTGGAAGAAGCGCCTGCGGTATCCTCCTCAGTTGTTCATCTGAAGCATTCCACACAATCTGAAGAAATCTGAAGCACGATCTTTCCAGTCGAGGGACCTTGGTCCAGCTGAGCTGATTCCACAGAACCTCATTGTCATCTCATTGGTAGTGTGATTCACTTCTGTGTGCACTCAGACAATTTTCCATGGAGAGCTTGTTTAAAAGGCACAATACAATGTTGAGGCTTTTTGCCCTTTGGAACAGGAACTGTGTCCTTTACAATATGCACCAGGTTGGCAATTCACTTGCATATCACTAATAATTGTAACACTGTGAGAAAGAATGTAATCTTTCTGTGCAAGATAGGCAGAAAGCAGTACAATTAAATAGAAATTGTAAATGCTTTGTAAAGTGGAGAAAAAATATGATTTCAGTGAAGCCATCTCGCTAGTAGTGTCAAGCTAAAATGGTACTTTCAGTGTGGTTAGTCTTCTCTAAATGCTTTCTTAAACATTCTCTACTTGACAGCTGCAGCATTTAACACTCCAAGCATCACAAGAAAGCACATATAAGAACAACCATTAATAAATTTCCTTGTAAGAAGCCAGTGATATATATTTCACTACTTATGCTTTGAAATCTGTCACAAAAAAAGGTTTGATTGCTCAAATTCATAATTAATTTCTTAAGCAATTACAAAATCATATGATTTTATGGTTTTTTTTTCAATGCACTACTGTGTTCTAAACTTTATTTTTTTTATGATGGTCAGTTCCAACCTCACCAGGGTGGACTATATGATGTGCAGCATTTGGCAAAGGGAAGAGCATGCCAACTGAAGTACTGAACAGATAACGTAGTGACACCAACTAATAGGAAGCATTTGTTTGCTTTTGTCTTTAAATTTAAAATTATTGCCTATTTTGACCAGTTATCTCCTGCACCAAAGACACACAACCTCCTTGTCAAAATTTCTCAGGGACCCAGGATTGTCCGTGAAATAAAAGGGAGCTGAAGGTAATTGGCACTTTTCAAAAGTTAAGCATCTTTTTCTCCTTCATACTGTTAGTATTTTATAATTTAAACCTCTTCATGTTTCAATCTGAGCATGGGATCTCGACTCTGAAAAGGCACTATGGGCTGAAAATCAATTTATTGAAGTCAGAAGACTGACACTCTAAGAAACTAAGTCCAATAGGCACTAGCAATGAAAACTTCTCCTCCCTTGCCACAGGCCTGAGCTAAGGCAAATTCCTCTGCAGAGGAAAGAATAACTGCTGAGTCCACCTGGTCTTGGTCCTTTCCTTGGACAACATTCACAAGGGTCTCATTCAGGTTCCTCTACAAATCTAAAGATCTTACCCTGAGGGTATTGCACGTGACGACTGGAATTTGGCCACCAGTTCATGTCGTATCTGATCATCAGTCTGCAACTGAACAGCCAGTTGAGTGTGATGGCAAGGGACGGAGGGGAGAGGAAGAGCTGATGCTCAGGAAAGAGCTAACTGATCTCTGACAGGAGATGACATCTTGTCCAGTAATACTGAAAAATGAATGTTCACTCTGTGCTGCTGCAAGATAAATGGTGACTCAGGCAAAACTGGCCAGAGAAATTCACTATGCAGTTCAGAAGAAACAGAGGAAAAGCAGTCTGTTCTGTTGGGTCCCAAAATATGGAGTGTACCACAAGCAGCCCATTAAAATAAGGATGAGGTCTCACTGTGTCTGCCATCTGTATTATACAATAACTAGATCTCAGTCTAGATTAACTGAACAGATTAGCAGGATATAATTGCTACTCTTATTGTCTGTTCTTGGAGGAATTATAATGAAAATTGTTTCTCTAGCATTAACTTGTGTATTTCTGCAAAATATCTGCTTGAAGTGAAACAAAACATGAATGCATGAAATCGAAATTATACAAGCACACTCTTTCTCTCACTCTCAGGCACACACACACACACACACACACACATATTCTATGTGTCTTTGGAATGATCAGTAATTATGCCTCCAGATGCACTGGAACAGCAGGGCAAAAAGCAAGGCTATAGATACAGGTTATTAAAACCATGAAAAGAATCAGATAGTAACTCAGATCCAAATTTGGCTTCATCAGCTAAAAAAGCCATGCTAGATTGTGGCTTGTGAGATGAGATTTTTACAAAATACCTTTTTCTCATTAGGAAAGACAAGTCCATAGTGAAGTCTTCCAAAGAAATGGACATTTAAAATAGTAACAGAAGATGTCTTATTAACAACCCAGTTTCAGTGATGAACAGAATAGAAAAAAAAACTTGAGTCCTGAGATCAGAGGATTCCATTTCTAAAGGAAGCTTTTGTGATGAGAAGGGAAGTATTTCTGGAAAAACAAATAAATCCGCAAAAAAAGAAAGGTTCTTGGAACAGCACACCTCTCAAATGAATGAGAAGTCACATTAGGATGTAGTGGCACACCTCAGCCAGAAATAGAGATTGATGTGCCAAACAATTTCCTTACTTGTCCTCTTAAACTATATGTGGAAAAAGGAAAGCAGCAGACTGGAACCTTAGCTTAGATCTTTGTTAAAGCCGTTGCAAGTGGTTAACTTTTGTTTGCCAAATGTTCCCTCTCTCCAAGCCTACCTTCTCAAAATCCTTTTGAAACTCTGATTATCTGAAAGATATTTTTATTTTTTGCCTTTTTTCTTCCTACTCTTTTTTTCAGGGTAAGAAATACATGGAAAAAGCATAGGGAGATGAATATATGATATAAGTAAAACCACATCTTTCTAAATACACGTGTGCACATGCATACACATGCTAGAAAGGTTTAGAATGCAAAGAAGTTGCATCAGTAAATTAAAGAGGTACTTTTTTGGTTCAGGATCCATATTAGTCCAGAATTTCAATCTCAGATTTTATATTTGAGTTAAAAATCATATTAAAAATTCCACTTAAATAATAATGACAATCTCTTCTTGTTCCACCATGGAATTTTTTATTAAGAAGAAATTTTCACCTTCACCTTTTTTCTTGTGGTTAAAGGTTATTGACACTACAGCTGAAATTCTGTTCTTTCTCACTAGAGTATCTGACATGAATATGTGCAGTCCTATAGCTGAACTTCATCTAGTAGCCAAATTAGCTAGTTTAATTGCTATGCTAGAAGCCACTTGGACTTTCCTACGCTATATTGCAGCCAAAATTATAGGCATGTCTACACTGAGATTTCAGACACTTAATTGTTCAGCTCAGAGAAGTATTAGTACGATTATCTGTAAAATTCTTTGTTCACATTAGGTAGGTGTGAATCAAGTCTTATAAATGTCTAGGGAGTTAATTTTAGTTCCTGGTAAGCCATGTCTCATCATGTATAGAGAAAGATGATTTACTATTATGTGCACAGTTACATACTTGTGTATCTAATCACCATCTGGAGGAGAGGTCACTTGTATTTGGATAGTTCAGAATCTATAGGATGATTGTGACAGCTTGCACCAAACCCATTATTCAGACATCTCCTAGCTTTCTCTCTTACTGACAGGTGTATGAAGAAATTCCCTTCTAATATGGTAGAAAAAACCTCATTGAAATTATGCCCTGTAGTATATTTTTTCTCAGCTGTTGGAAAAAAAAAAAAAGTTCGTTGTGTGGGATAGTGTTTGATTTGGTGTCTATCAGCTGTTAAACCTGTTTACCTGTTAGACAACATAGAAGAGAATAAATTCAATATTGTCGCACCGTGAAAGCAGTACGTAATTAGAGCACCTGCTTTCGACCCTATGCAGTATTAGCAAGACAAGGCCAATTTATATATTACATATAATCACACTGGAATTATATGTTCAAAAAATACCAAGACGTGGCAATGCATTTTGAAATGCTGACTGCTTGATGGCTAAAGCACAGTATAAGCAGGCTTAAATAATTTTATAGTAATTAGAAACAAATGTCGTTGGAAAGGGAAAGAGGGAGAGACCTTATAGCAGCTTTCTGGTATCTGAAGGGCACCTACAAGAAAGCTGGAGATGGACTCTTTACAAGGGCATGTAGTGATAGGATGAGGGTGAATGACTCAAACAGAAAGAGGGGAGATTTAAATGAGATATCAGGAAGAAATTCTTTCCTGTAAGGCTGGTGAGGCACTGGCGCAGGTTGCCCAGAGCAGCTGTGGCTGCCCCATCCCTGGAGGTGTTGAAGGCCAGGCTGGACGGGGCTTGGAGCAACCTGGGCTGGTGGGAGGTGTCCCTGTCTAGGGCAGGGGGCTGGAACTAGATGATCTTTAAGGTCCCTTCCAGTTCTATCCATTCTATGATTCTATGAAATTCCCTCAAGGACTGAAACTTTTTTTCACTCTGTGCCACATACAGCATCACATCAGAGTGTCTTTCTATAATTATGCAAGCCTAATAAAAGATCAGAAAGTAGAAAAGTCTTCCTGAGGTTAAGAATCTGAAAGCGTTTTTAAAGCTGAGCAAAACAGTTGTAACTTAAGAGTATTTTCAAGCTCCTGAAGTGGGGAAGTGCTGACTGAAGAACTGTAGTTTTCAGAGCCAGGTTAATACGGCCTTCTCTCTATTGATACCGCATTGTTCCTTATAGTGATTATCTAGCTCATTCTCCTGTTATTTGGGGCAGACCCCACAAAATGAAGCTTACACCATTTAAAACTTTGTGAACCAATCAAGACCAGGTTGTATGGGCACATACATTCTGATAATGTTACTTTATCCTTTGGAGTAATATGCGAAAAATAGAAATAACTAGATGGAGAGAAACATGGTATTTGCTGGGAATTAGCTGTTCAAAGAAGGAAAGTAGATTACTGGAGCTCTTGGTAAGGTGCACCTTTATTATTTCTGTCTCTGACTCAGATTTGTTTTCATGTTTGCTGTCCACTACTACCCTTAAATCTCTTTTAGTGTGCCAGCTTTCACAGTTCCTCCCAGTCACACTGTCCTGGTTTTGGTTTATTTTTCCCTGGATGTTTTATCCTGTGCTTTTCTATGTCTATTTAGTTATTTTCTGACTGTGTTTCTCAGACTTCTCATGTCTCAGCTGTTGTCCTCAGGTGAGAATATAGTACTTCCCAATTTAATACAACATGTGAATTTAGTTCTGCTGTTTGCATATCTTTGAATCATTAATGAAAATGTTAAATAACAACAGACCTAATATTACACCTGATGCAAAAAGTACCTGGGAAAGTTCATATAACCATTCATGATTTATTATCTATTTAAAGCATTTTAATTAGTATTAAAATTTTGTTCCACTTACTTACAAAAATTTATGCAGGTATAAAATTGCATGGATGCTATCTAAGTGCTTATATTAAAGATACACAAATATTGTAATACTTTTGTTTCTACAGCCCAAGAAAAAAAATTACCTGCTTCTGGATAGTTAATTGAACTAGCAATTACTTTTGAACATGTGGGTTGGTTGTCTCCTGCTGTAATAATTACCCAATGAAGCCTACACCAGGGCTACCAGCAGGAAGCTAACAACTGGTGTATTGGTGAAAGGAGTTTATAAAGCACTCCTATGCTTTTTTATTTCCTTTTTTTTTCTCCTTTTTTTTTCTTTGCCAGACGGAGGAACAGATGGATGTGTAATGCACACAAAACCCAAGTACGCGATCTCAGCTCTCAATCAGCAGCCACGTGAAATGTACGAAAATCAGGTGTAGCTGCTCTACAGTTGTTGGCTGCAAAGGGGTTGACTTGTTGCTCTAAAACCAAATTTCTAAGGTGAATATTTTGATTTTCAACTTCCAAAAGCTCAATTAGAAAATTCATTTCTGAGCAATAGAACTATCACCATCATTAGTGTGATTTATGGTTGCAAATCATCAGATAAGTGATAGCACACTGCTTCATTAATTCTTCAAGGTTCATTTTATGGCTTTTGATAGGTGTTCTGTACTTGTGCTATGCTCTCTCATATTTCTAAAATATCTATGTTGAGTATTCATTTGTTCTTCTCAGGGGTTGTATGCATGACGATTAGAATGCTGATTTTCCGTAATGATAGTTTAACTTTCAAGTATAATCATATATGTTAATTTTGTTTCGCCTATACATGCACTATTCCCTCATCCCCAATATAACTGACATTTCAGTCTCAGCACAGTAAGAACACAGTCACAGTTGTAAATACATTGTCAGATTGTGCTTTGGTTTGCCAAAACTGTTCCTATATTAATTTGGGGTCATTGACTGTTAACAATATGAAATGTCATGAATATGAACTAAATCAATGTGATTACCACAGTGGAAAAATTAATCACCTAGCTTGTCTTTATCATTTGACTACCAACAGATAGGAATCTATAAACATAACGGCAACTAAAATGTACCTAGGTATGCTCTTGCATATTTATCCTCTTGACAATAATATCTTTGAAAAGAAGGCCATGAGGGACGCATTCAACTCCTGATGTACAAAACTGAGGAGTGAAAACATATTAAGTAAATGAACAAAATTTACAATCCTTTTTCTAACTCATAATAAATATTCATAATGTTAAGTCATAAAATACTTAGGAAAGAGTCAAGGGATAAGTAGGGAAGGTGGAAGGGAACAAAAAAAGAAAAGCAAACCAGAAGGCTTTTATGCTGGTAACATGGAGCCTTTTTTGTTGCCATGATCACCTGCAGAAAAAATTTAGATACGCACAAGAAGACATGATAAGCATTTAAGGGGATTATGCTTGGAAAACAAAGCCAAAAAGCTTTCGGTTGTATTTGTGTTACAATGGCTCTTTAAAAAACAAACTAGGATAATGCATTTGAATGTGCAACTGAATTTTAAAGCCAAGATAATAACACAGAAGTCAAATCAGTTGATGAATGATTCTGTATTAAAAAATAAAAGGAAAGAGGTTGTGAAAAATAAATGACAAACTCTCTAAAAGGCAGTAGACACTGGATTCATCATAGGTGCCTAAAGGTTCATAAATATTTTCCCGTGTTTATGAAATGTTGCCTTGTTGATCAAATTTCTCAGTGATCATTTTTGTAATTGGTTTTCGTTACCATAACGTGATCATGTCCCACCTTTCGGTGCAACCAGCTCAAGATCCGTGAGTACTGACTCAAAGTTCCAAAGTCACATGAATGACTAGCTAGAGGAACATACGTTTAGGTTTGAATGCAGGTATTTCCTGGCACAATTGCTATCAAGTTTATTTACTATAGATAAAGGAACACTGTAATTTGACATCTGAAGAACCGAATAACTGTAGAGCTCATATAACTAAGTCGGTGCTACCTACAGAATTCTTTAGAAATACATAATGAATGTGCCACATGAAAAAAATGGAAAAATGAGAAAGAAATCAGTATTATTATTAATATATTATTAATATTCCCAATTTGATAATATTACACATACTAAATGAGCTGTCAACATTTTCAGAACTTACTCATCGAAGAATTGTTGACAAATGGCAATTTTTAAAAAAAATCAAAGACAGGAAAATTACATATAACTTGGCATGTTTTCAATATTTCCAAAGCAAAAATTGAGCTGAATTTGACCTCTCTTTTCCAGCAAAGTTTGGGATAGACATCTGGGAATCAATTTTCTTTTCCGTCTTACACACAGTTTGCTACTCATATTTTAAACAATGTATATTTTAAACATTTTTTTTGTGGCAGTGCAGGGAAATATTGCATATATGTTTTGTTTTAATGTAATATTCCCAAATATTTTACCTTTCTTAAGTGGTAGTGGTAGATTTTATTATAAAAAACCAATGATTTATAAGTGTTATAAAATGAATTATTTTTTGTGATGACTATCTGGCAGCAAAAAAAAAAGAAAAGCAGAATCCGTTTCTTGAGGATTATAATAATATCATTGAGTATGACTAGAAAAACTAGTATAACCTCTGTGTATTTTCAGAGAAGCCATTTTACAGACTGTGTTCTTAGTATGCTTCATATGCTTTTTTTTCTATACAGTAAATGCAAACAATAGTTTGTAGAATTCCTTTGCAGGTTAAGGCAGCAACAAGGGTTCTTGCCCTAAATGGGTCCTTTTTTTTCATTGAAAAGTAATCATAAAAATACTTAGTTCCTTCATTACGTTGCTCGGGAGTAAGTCTTCCTTAACTTAATGATATAAATGTGCTTAGACAATTATTCATCTATTTTTCTACAGTCTTTCTTTAAACGTAATCAAAATACCATAATAATATTAACGGCATTCCCACTGGCAATAGCACATAACTGCTATATCTTCTTAAGAGAACTCCTTTCCTCTTCCACCTGCCATCTTCCTACTTCTTTCCATACACCAAGTTTTGGTTCAGGATTTCAGAAATTCTACATGTGACAACTGTTCATGCCATCACCCCTCTTGAGAACAAAAACTTATGGTAAATGTTGTGGTTAGATACAGTCTGTGTCAGAAGATGACATTTGGATGAGCAAATGCTAATTCATACCTGTGATTTATTGAGTGTCAATTTACAATTTTGAATATGAATTTCCTTTACACTTCCTCTTGAATATTTATGACTGACAGTCTATTTGTCGCACTGTCTTTGTCAGCTGCTAGTAGCTTGGGTTTATTTACAAAGGTGCAGTTTAGTGACATTCCTTTTTAACAATTCTCACCCTCCTTAACTTTCAGTAACTTTAGTATCTTATAGACTCAACTTACATTGACAATCGGGGACTAGGAAAAAGCAAAAAAAACCCAAAACTGCAAATCTGTATTTTGCAATCAACAAATCCCGCTTTCATCCATGGACTGGCACTCTCCAAAAAATAAGACCTGTGCCCATTCCTAGATTCACTTGGCTTAGAATGTTTCCTCTGTTAGTGCAGCTTTTGATAGGTCGTCTCTTTTATATCTACTAAAAGATTCAAAGCTGCTACTGAGCATTACTTTTATTGTCAGTCCGCAATGTCACCAGTGACTCTGAGAAGTTGACCTAATTACTCCCGAGATCAATTCCCAACTGTGTGAGGTTCATAGACCACCTCTGTTAGACACACCTGAACATGCAGTAAGCAAATATAATAATCAATAGACTTCTTCCACAAAAAAATCGTGACTGTAACTCAACATAGTTCCATTATGAGTCCCAAATTCAGGATCTGAAAACTGGGTTAACCTTGGTGGAAAAAGCTGATAAAAAACAAATGAAATATTTTTAAAATATTTTGGGGTTTTAGCACTGTGAATATTTTACAGTCTAATCACAAATTAATACACATTTTTATTAATGACTCGGTAAACTGAAGAATCCAAAACTTTTAATACTTTCTGAGTTTCCTGGAGCAGTGGAGGCTGATGAGTTCCCCACTTAAAGAATTCAAATTCAAAGTACTGCTTCAAAAATAGCTAACATTATTAGATAAACAACACATAGCTGAAGACTGAAGGAGTATTAGTGTACAGTACTTTAGTATCAGACAGCATATACCAAAATTATGGGTAAAATATGAAAAGATACCAACATAATTTGGATCTTCCTAGTGGATGTCAACATGTCAATCAGAGGAAAATGCTAAAATTCAGTGGTATTTTAACTGAATGACAAAACAGTGAAAATTTGGCAATTATAGATCTTTACATATGGCAGTGTTTTCATGGAAGCTTAGATCAGCGAATATTTATTGAGGGTTACATTTTAAAATATGCTCACACCTTATTCTTCAACATATCCTCTTGGAACTTATCTTCCCAGTGGGAAGGCTCTGGACCCAGACAACTTATATATGAACTGGGAATTTTACTACCATTTTTGTAGTTGAACTCATATTTCCAGAGTATTTGTAAGCTAACCATGTACTGCTTGTTTCTTTTGCTCTGGATGCTTTTGGCTGTCCCTTACACAGACTGCGTTCCACTAGGCACCAGCATAAACCAAGGAAAGAGAATGAAACGAGACAGAATTAGAGCAGTATCCCCTTACTAAGGCGATAGTGTCTGCACTGACCAGTTCAGGATAAAAATGCAGGGAAGCAGGACATGTTTCCATGGTCATCCTGAACCAGGACATCTTGGCCTGTATCAGCAATAGTGTGGCTCGCAGGACCAAGGCAGTGATTGTCCCCTGTACTCGGCACTGGTGAGGCCCCACCTTGAGAACTGTGTTCAGTTTTGGGCCCCTCACTACAAGACAGACATTGAGGTGCTGGAGTGTGTCCAGAGAAGGGCAGTGGAGCTGTGAGGGGTCTGGAGCACAGTCTGATGGGGAGCGGCTGAGGGAACTGGGGGTGTTCAGCCTGGAGAAAAGGAGGCTGAGGGGAGACCTTATCGCTCTCTACAGCTCCCTGAAAGGAGAGTGTAACCAGGTGGGGGTCGGTCTCTTCTCCCAAGCAACAGGCAATAGGACAAGAGGAAATGGCCTCAAGTTGCACCAGGGGAGGTTTAGATTGGAGATTGAGAAAAATTTCTTCACCAGAAGAATTGTCGAGCATTGGAAGAGGCTGCCCAGGGCAGTGGTGGAGTCACCATGCCTGGGGGTATTTAAAAGACGGGTAGACATGGTGCTGAGGGACATGGTTTAGTGGTGGTTTTGGAAGTGTTGGGTTAATGGTTGGACCTGATGATCTTAAAGGTCTCTTCCAATCAAAACGCTTCTGTGATTCTATGATTCTATGATTCCATATTGCTGAAGCTGAAGAGAAATATGGAGGAAAAGCATTTGGGTTAGGAAGTGGAAGAAAAACGCAAAGGGGCAATTTTCTCTAACACAGAGCAGGGACATGTACATGGTATGCAAATTTCCAGCCTCTGCACAGAAAATTAATTATAGGAAATACTAGCTGACCTCTACAGGTTTACTCTTTGAGCAAATGCATTAATGTAACAAATTAGGGCTACTATTCTGTGCATTCAGATACTTCATTAAGTGGAAGTGAACTCACAGAAAGGTTCACTTCTGTTTGCACACTTCTTCCTTTATAAAGGGCATTGAAAATTTTCAGCTGAATGTCCAGAAGGTTTTCTCTAATCAGCATCATTTGGATATCTCCAGTTGGAAATTCTTTTGTTTAGTCTGAAGAAGACCTTATACGATAGTCTTAGAAAAATAGTAGTCACATCAGGGATGATGAAAAAAAAAAAAGGGGGGGGGGGGGGAAAGGAAGCCAGGATATTCCAAAGATGATCTTCACCAGAATGTACTTCTCTTGTTCTGTCCAAGGTATACAGTCTTCATCAATAGCTGTAGTACAAGTTGGACTATGAAGACAAGAGCTCCTATGTAGTGACTTTCATTTAGAATAGAAAGATTCTCATCCCTGTTATTTACCCATACATCATAAATGTAAAATTACCTAGTCCCATTTGTGTCATACTCATCAAAAATATTTAAAGAGTTGACCCTTGTCTGGTTGGTTGGGCTTATAACAATAGATATAGGGCGAATAAAAATATAATAATTTTATGTGTTCTCTTATTAACATTGAATTTCCGTCTGAAGTCTTTTACTGCTACTAAGTACTTTCACTTGAATAGGGAATTTCTCAGCAAATAATTTAAGTAAATTTCTGCTGTTGTATGGAGTCCTTCTTGAGTATTCCAAACTGATGTTTTTGATGGACTTTCTCATTATTTGTGGCTGTTTAATCAAGATATTTCTCTAACAAAGATAAACTCAAATTCCATTTTAAAACTGTAATACAAATACACACAAAGTAAAAAAAAAATTATCTATATATATTAGAATTCTTGGAAATTAAAACCAAGGAATACAGCCCATTTTTCCTTTGAAGGGCTCTTTGGCATTCCCAGTTGTCTGTCCTGTCATAAATCTTAATGTTTGGCCCCACTGTTAGTGGATCTCCAAGGAAGCCATTCGTCTGTACTAATTTGGAAATGCTGATGTTTTGATTTTTTACATCTTTTTAAAATTTTATTTTAAAGAGTGAAGTTCAGTTGGATCTATATTAAAACCTGATTGTGAAACACTGAGTTATGAAGGATTACATGGTGAGGTAAAGCAAGCAAGACCTATAATCTGTCAATTCTTAACATCTTAATTTTTGGCTGCCTTTTCAGAAAAAGCACATAATTTTTTTGACAAGTGTAATATTATTTCTGCTGCCAATTGTGTCCAATGAACGGACTTTCCACCTTTTCTTAAATAGAGTTCCATATTTGCATACATATATTAAATTCTTGTGGGATAACTCCATGAAATTCACCAGATAATTACACGAACTCTGGGTACAGAAGTAGCTAAGAAAATGGAAAAATGGCAATTTGCTGGCAATAATCCAAAACTAACAAGAAATGCTTTTCAGAACTTAACATATTATAGAGAAGCAAGTAAATATCATGACATTCAGGGAAAAACAGATAATAGGATCTTTCAGCAATAAATTTGCAACTACACATCTATAGATTAAGACTACATCTCCCTTTCAAAATCATACAGAGCATAATATATTTAGTTAAAGGAAGATTTTTTGTCTAAGCAGCAACTAATATTACTTTGTTCATCTTTCTCGGTAGAAAGACTGTAACAGGGTGTTTTGAGTATCAACAACTTCAAAAATAGATTAATTCCTTATTCAGAAGCTAACAAAAATTTGAATAGTGCTTCACAGAAAGTAAATTATAGAGTAAAGCATTTTGTCATACGGGGTTAGCACCATCTTTTTTGATACTTTCTTTAAAAGTATATTTTACAAAAATGACACTAGATACAGATATTGTGTTTTTATAAACAGTGTATTTCATATATTATAAACTCCAAACCTCTTCAAGCTGAATCATAATCTCATCTTTTATATAACACCTTTACACGTGTAAATTTGCTCTGAACTGCTTGTATGAAGGAATAGTGAATTAGGATAAAAAGCAGAGAGACTTTGTGTTTATATAGTACTTCTCTCCTTTCAAACAAAGCCAAAAGGGAGCTCTCTTTCCTCAAACTGATGTGACTAGCTACTGCTGAATCCTAGAAGATCAACAGCGAGATGATGCAGAAAGTGTGATTTATATTTAAAAGTACTATTCAATTATTATGAATGAATTAGATTTTTCTAAAACAAATTTTGAATTAGATTTTTGTAAAAATAAAATTTGCTGGAAAAAAAACCCCAAACCTCAGTTTGAAATCCTCTTACACCTTTTATTTGGCTTGGGATGCAAATATATAAAATAAGGCTGATGTAGATATTATATTTACTTCCAGTATTAATACTGACGGCTTCTTCATTTAGTCCTTTTTTTAAAAAAAAAACAACCAATCAACCAACCAACCAAACGTTCTTCTCCTTCATATGGTTTCCCAGAATAAACTATTCAGTTTTTTTCATTTTTTCAGATGTGAGACTTAAAGGCAAGATACTCTGGTTACTCCGGTAGCGTGTCCACCTATACTCAGAGGAATACAATATTCAGCATATTTTTAGACGACTTTCGAATTTACAAATCTCTGAATGAATACAGTATTATGCAATTTATAATTAGAAGCTTCCTTTAAGTGTTTTTACCACTAAGCAAGAATTTAATAGGTTTCATATACTTGGTTATAGAAAACATCGTCAGCTGTATTCTACAGATATGCAGTCTCTGTTAACTTTTGAAATTAATTGATGCACGTTTTTATGTTAAATGTCACGAACAGTAACTGTATGCATTTCTTCTTTGTTTTTTTAATTCAGCTTTCTGGAAGGTAGTCAGAAGTAGATTATTGTTAGTAAAAATAAAAATAAAAATGTATTTTTGAAAGTTATAACATCGGAAACAGCGTCCTTCATCCCTAGAGACATTAATTAAAGAAAATGTTATGGCAGTCATTCAAGAATGGAAGTGATGCTTCCTTTAGACCTACAGAATATGTCATTGGTTAGGAACCATAAACTGTAGGAAATAACTTTAATGGCAGTAAATCTGCATAAGTATTCCATATCCAGGATGATAATTTCAAAAAGGTTATACTTATACTTCAGTGAGGTGTCTTTCAAATGAAAGTTATTTAAGAGCTGAAATCAATTGGCTATAGAGTATCATGTTTTCTGATGGGAATAATAGAGAAAAGATCACTGGAAGTTGTTTGTTACAATGATAAAATGAGTTTTTACCTCTGGTTATTACCAGCCCATACATTCATTATTATATACTACTCAATTTTTTTATTATATTGATTTATTTTATCGCTCAAGACAGTTTGTACTTGTATGAAATTCAGAAAACATTGATTTACTTAAATTATTCAATGCTTTAGTGTATGGCTATTATGTCATTTAACACTTTAGACAAATCAATACACTTTTAAAAATTGCTTTCTTTATTCAGAAGGTTTGCAAATGTACTTTTCTGGAATCATTAGTTTGCTATAAGGTGATGATGTTTTATAAATAATCTATTTTAAAACTATAAGGGGTTATATTTATGTATAAATGCATAAATAGTTACAAGTAAAATGAATAATTTAAGTTTGCCTAAAGCATACTGTGATGTAGACTATGCTTTTAAATTTACAACTTTATTGTCAAACATAAACGGTATAGCCATATAAAGCTTTTCTGTGTAACTCGTAATCGTTGCTGCATATTAAGAGTGTTTCTCTCAGTACTTTAAAACCTGGAAATTTTGACTATTTGGCATAGAACAACCTTCAGTTTTCTGTGGAAAGGTCTAAGGAAGGGGATAAATCTTGAGCATTAATGGATTTTTGTAGTTGGGTTCCAGATAAGATGTACATTATCGAATATGACTAGTGAAAACATATCTACAGGTACAGAACTCCATCATAAGAAAAGAAATCTGTGCCATGTTCTTACTGAAATGCACAGTCCAGAGACAATTGCTTTTGTACACTGTGGGCACTTTGGCCTTTATTCCTTGTACACAATCACTTATAGTGCCTGAACAAAAGTTATTTTACAAAATAAGAAGTCTCACATTGATTAAAAGAGGCATTGTTTCACATTAAAAAAAATAAACATTTATTTTTTTTTATTAAATACGTCCTAGAACAAAGAAGCTGTTGAACAAGCAGCTTGTACAGAAAACATTCTCTAAAAAAAAAACCAAACCCTTTTCACCTGCTAAACAGAGCAATAGGCTGAGGGTTAATCCTGAAAGCATTTATTATTCAAATTTAAATGTATTGACAACAATACGCAAGGTTTCATATTTTAGTTGAAAGTAAATATTCAGTTCCATCCATTTTACAACAAAATACTTTATTCAAATCTATTGGGGATACTTTTATCTCCCTCACTGCAAAAATCTCTAGAAAAAAAACCCCTATATTTGGTTTCTTTGTTGGTAATTTACTTCTTCGAAATTAGAGTGCAAGCTGAATATTCCTTTTAACTGGATAGTTCAAACTTCTTCATGCTCATGTTGGACAGCTGATGAATTAGCAGGATATCTTTTTTCCCTTGTTTAAAGTTCCTTATTTCCATAAAACTTCTATTCCAATTACAAGGAAAACAAAACCTCTGCTTATCTGTTATCAGTTTTCCTTCATTTGTCTCATCCCTTTTCTTAGCACTGTTAACTCATGTTAACTCACATTAATGATCTGGAGCAACATCTCTGTCTTAAATAGCAGTACACAACATTATTTCTAAAGCTTAAAACTGTACATACAATCTGTATGTATAATTCATTTCCATAGAGGTTTAAAGTTCAAACTTGCTGTGTTGCAAGATTCCTTCAGTTTTGCTCCAGGGTCCATGGAACTGTTTTAGATCTTGAAAATAAAAATACTCTGTAGGTAGCAGTATGGATCAGTTTGTTCAATAGTGTAGTGTGGTAGTTAAGAAACACTTTTAACAATCTTAAACCACCCCATTCTTAGAGGTCAAAATGCATTTACGTTGAAATAATTAAAATTGTCTTCATTCTGAATGAATTGTCTAGGGGTTTCTACAGTAACATATATGTTTTGTGCAGTATTTGCCATAATACTGATATTTTTTCAGATGTAGAAACATTTTTATTGTAAGGGCCGATGCTTATACAACTGTAATGCAGGATCATATCTATTTACTTAATGAGGTGCTGTAAGGAAGTACCCTACTATTTAAAGTACTAAAAAAAAAATGTGGCAATTCTTAGGCTCTTACTGTGCAATAGGAGTATACCCAATAACTAGTGGAAGGTGTCCCTGCCCATGGCAGGGGGGTCGGACCAGATTATCTTTAAAAGCCCCTTCCAACCCAAACCATTCCATCATTCCATGATTCTGTAACCTACCTTCTGGCCACACGGCAGTTTTGTCTGACCTGGGAAGACACAGAGAGGAAAGGCCAACTGAAAATTCCCACTGCCTTCTTGTTGTACTTAAGGGGGCAAGTCAAGATACATCCTCGTCAGTAGAGGATCTTCTCTTCCAAGGGATAGAAGATATAAGACACAAAGTGGGGATATCGTGAACTGTGGGAATTATACACCTATACAAGAAATTCAAATTTAATAATAATCAGTCAAACAAAAATCACGCTGCCAATTTCACAGTGTTCCAGAAGAGACACACAGACTGTTTGTGGCTTTGTTGAGCATGTCTTTCAAACAAAGAATATATAACGATATATATTGAAATATCCAAAGATGCTGTTAGGGAGTTTTTACTTTTTTGCTTGCTGGATGGTTGGTTTCAGTCAGAGATTCTACACAGGGGGTAATGATGGTCATAGAATCATAGAATCATAGAATGGTTTAGGTTGGAAAGGACCTTGAAGATCATTGAGTTCCAACCCCCCTTGGTCTTGACTGATTAAAACAGAAAAACCCACTGACATGTCATGGTGAATTAAAAACATGAAAATAAGAGGAGAAAAGTTGAAACTATCAATCTACCCTATAGTGGTGTTCCCTTATGAAATACAGATTTTACAGAAAGGCAGGAACACGGGGCTCATTTGACACATTTAGTAGAGGAGTGGAATAATGATTTGGATTTAAAACACTGGGAGATATTGTACTGGGCAATTCAAACAAGGACACTTATTTCCTGTTTCTTGAAAATCCTTTCCTTATAACCATAGACTTCTGGTGGGCTGAGCCACCAACAGCTTGGTTCATTCCATATGTAATAATCAGGACCTAGTGCACCTAATTAATAAACAGATGGCAATAGCCCTGTGGGTCCTTAAGTCAGTAAGGGCTTTTGTGCTCCACTGGTTATGTCACAATATCCTTTCTTAAGGGATGCATATGCCAAGACTGGATAATGGCACAGCAGATGCTTCATCTTGATTTCAGGATGGCAGGAAGCCAGCCGAGATCCCAAGGTAGTGTCCAGACAGTTATGGAATGAGCTTAGTCTTGTTACAGCGGGAGGCAGAGTTTTCCCCAAGAGTGCTGAAGCGAATAATCCAATATGGAAGTCTTTGTGAAATTCAGAGAGCAAGGATTGTAGTGGGGTGACCTCTTTAGGTAACACTCTGCATGACCAAAGTCCTACAGAAAGGCTTGGCACCTTCCACTATGTAGAGTGTGCTGGCGACCTTTCTGTTTCAGCTCTGTCTGATGGCATTCCCAGACACTTTCTGGGGACAGCAATTAAAAAACAGCTTGCAAGTTCCTGTCCAAAGAGGTGGGGACAAGAATGAGACAAAAGTCACCCTGCAGTGATGAACATCTAGTTAAACATATACTAAAGGCATAAAAGCTACCTGTAACTATAGCAGAAAACATGATTTCATTTTGCATTTATAGTGCCATTTTTTGGCACACTCAGGGTACATGATTTCCATATTATCAGTAAATGATATTTTGGGCAGAACAATGAGTGTGAATATTATGATATGTACAACAATGGAAATTATCATGAAATATATAAAAGCCTAGCAGGTAAAGGGCCAGTAAAGTGTCTATTTGGGTGACTGCTGTCCCATTCTGACATTCAAGAAAATTGGGGACATAGTCGTCAAGTTGTGCACTGTAACAAACCCCCTCTTTCCCAATTTCGGTTTGTATCAAGAAGAAACATTTCCAAATGGGATTAAACCCTTATAACGTCAGCATGAGCTCATTCTAAAGAAACGTAGGAATATCAGTTGTCTGCTGTTTTTTCAGAAGAGATCCATCTTGTTGGAATGGCTATCCAGTTGCTGCAGGACATGCGTTTGCTCTATAATTATGGCTGCTGTGTTGCAACAGTCAATGAGAACTGAGATACAGCCCTGTTTCCAGCCACTTTGTAAGTGCAGGAACTCTTAAGGCAACAATCAGTAGCCATAAACGTAATCAAAGGTATCTGTAATTACTTAACGTAGTATGATACCAGGATGGACCACATTTTTGGGGGTTCCCAGTAATGCAGCTTGACCATGGATTTTCTCAGACAAGTAGAAAATTATCCTTGATTATTACTTAGAGCCATTTATTTATAGTTTTGCCATTCACAGATGTATTTTGTGTTTTACAGTCACTTTTGATTAGATTTTTTGAGTAGTTGCAAGGGGACAGAAACTTAGCTATAATGTAATTGGTTTAGGCAACTTCTTTGCTTTGTGGCAAGCCGAATTAGTTTGGATAAAGAAAGCTCTCGATTAAGGAGAAGTCTTGTTACTATCCACGGCTGCCATGATTTTACTGTTATAGTAAATAAGTAAATAAGGAAGCTGAGCAGAGGGGTCTTACCATTTCTTATCATCCTAAAGAATCTACCGCTTCAGTAGCCCATTGCCGGGGACTGAATAAGAACATAATCTATAGACCACTGAGTTCACGTGATACAAATACCACCTGCAGAATCATGGCTGACAAATACTATTAATGCCATAAGCTCTAAAAACAAAGAGTGTGTGCCTAGTCCTTTCCTTTGCTCTTCAGGGAGAAGATTCCACCCTGTCATATTAAAGATCCTTTTATAGGCATGAAAAATTCTGCCTCGGTTCTTGTAATCTTTCTGCTTTAATTGAAATTAATACTGTTGACCGATTCTCTTTAAAAAATCATATGCGAAATTGGCTTACGAGTCAGCTGTAGAGATCTGAAAATTGCTTAATGTAGCATTTAGGCACAACTGACTTCAGAATAGTCCTGTAATTGCAGGGGAGGATAGAGTCAGTCACTTCCCTCGCCTAGAAGTAATGCTGTGCCTTTTTTCTTTTCTACTAATGCGTTAAAACCAGAAAAGGAGCTAACCTAACTGGTTGTTCCTCAGCAGTCCTGGGGGTGTGTCTGCACTAATGTTTTAGCTGAGATCAGGAGTGCAGTTATGAAGCAAATGTCCCCACCATCCCACTTACTGTGGGATGTCTCACATCACCCGGCAGCCACAGAGCACATGCACTGGGAAGAAGCTAAACCGGAGGACACATTCCAGGAGCACTCCTAAAGTGCTTTGACAGGCAGTCTGTCCATAGGACCGGGCTGCCATTAGTCTAAAGTGATTTAATTTGATTCCGTTTTCACTATAATGCTTTTACTGACTAATGTTTCCTCTCTGGTGTCATGTTTACATGGTAAAATCTGTTGCTTTAGTATCCTTTTGGCGATCCTTTACCAAATGCCAACATGTGAAAGCAGTCCTTTGCCTACTCCCTTGTTCCAGATGGTATTCCAGGATGAAGAAAGCTTTAAAGTCCCTTGCCCAATTGGAAAAGTCAAACCTCAGAGTCACCATCACATTTCACAACTTTCCTTCTGCATAATCTTACAGTTCATGTGGAGAACGGTCTCCTCAGCTTCCCAAATTGCAGTGTTGCAGTTAGCCTTTTCTGCCTGCCCTTTACAGCGACTGAACACATCAAATTCTATGGGAGCTGGCACATAAAAAAAAAGCGCTAGCTCCTATATATTCTTTTCTACTATCACCCTGTGCTGCTTTTATTAACTACTTTTTCTTTCACTTGGGCGTTTTTAAAATCTTCCATTTTTATGTAGTACCAAACAATGTTCTCCGATCAAGCAGTCACCAGAGGACCTAAGATAAAGGTATTGCAAAGGCAGGTCGGTGACACCTACGCAGAGAGACTCTTGAACATGATGCTTGCCACTGGTGCTCGGGCCCCCGTAGGGAAGAGCATGGGTTCTGTGGTAGCTGGAAAGAAGACCAGGAGAAGAAAGGGGATTCTGTGCCCTGGGAACCAAAATATTCTCTTAGATGTCTGACTTTGGCTATGTGGTACAGATCACTTCAATGCTTAGGTTTAAGTTCTTCAAAGCCAGATTAAATGATATTTCAAATGCTTCAAGTGCGGTGGAAATTAACTCGCTTGCTGGGGAAATGCCTCTACTATCAGGGGAAAAAAGTCTCTAATACTAAACACTTCTGGATCAGTCTGACAGAAATAGGCAGAGTATAAGCATCACCCACCAAGGCAGAAGTGCTCTTGTGCAGTTATTTCATGAAAAACAACAATGCTACCAAACATTTCCCAGTAAGGCAAAGCTGGAGGCGAGTCAGGATATGCACAGTATGCTGGCTGCTGCCTTTATGGCAATTAAATGCATCATTGAATGCTATTACAGAAAATTTACAAGAGGTACGCTTTGTGCCATGTCTCCTAATGATTGTTTGGGCTTATCAATGAGATAAACACAAGATCTTCACAAAATCCCTGCCATAGCATGCCTGATATCCTCTACAGTTCCTAATAGCACGACAATCAAGCGGCTGAAAGAAGCTACTTATAGCCAGGTTCATTTTTCATAACAGCAAACAGCATATAGATAAAAGGTTTAATCCGGTAATGACCTGTATCTATTCGCCCTTAACACCAATTATACTTTCCATTTTAAAGCCCCCACCTACCTCTATTTCTGATTGATAGAGCTGAATGCAACCTCTCATTGCAACGTATATTTTTGATACTTACTCTCTCTTCTCCTTCTGTGTCTTTCTTTCAGCAAGCTGGGAAATCATTTTCCCTTGCCCTTCCTCTCCAACTCAGCAGATTCAATACTGAATTTTAGTATTCCCTTTGATTCTCGTACCTGCAGTATCCAGTGCTGGGCTCCAGACAAGAGCTTTTTTCTGTTTAATTATTTGGTTATCATTTTCAAAACACATGTGATACTCACAAAGATAATATACTATTCTTGGCAACACTTTATTTCCTGTGGGTCTCCTTGTTTTTTTCCTCCTCTGATTTAACAGAGTACATTATTATATACATAATAACTTGGCCTTTAGAGGGATAGAGAAATCCTTTGATATTAACCTTAAAAAGTTTTGAGCACATTTGAGCTCTGTATTCTTGCATTGTGAATGTATATCATTCATTAATTTAATTTGTAAAGGGATTACTTCGGAGTAATCTCATTAGAGATGATCATATTACCAGATAGCCTTACATAAGACAATCTTATTAACTATGCCTCAGGATGTCACTTCAGATATCTATTTCGTACCCCAGATATAAATTCATTACATGCTTCAAATTGGCTTCAAACCTTAAACTGACAAGTGTTCTGTATGTTGTGTGTTAAACACGTTTGGTATCTTTGCTTTTGTAATTTGTAAATATAGGTGTTTCCAGTAAAATTCTAAAGAATTTAAATGCAAGTAGGTGTTTAAAGTACTGTGTAACCGTATACTGTAATTATGCTCCATCTCACATAAGATACGTGATTCATAACTTCAAATGATTTTAGATGTTATTGCTCAGACTTAGTTTTTCATCCACTTTTTATATTGTTGCAAGTATCAAATATAGACTAGATGAAACTAGTAATAGACAACTCATGTTGATGTTGAGAGGATTTAAAATTAGCCCTTCTTGTTCCTGGTTGTACAAAGATTGATTCAAACTAAAGAAATGTCCCTCACTTTATTGTAGGAGGAACAGGTTTCTGTCAGAAAACATGTGGCGAGGAAGGAACTGTGTATGTATAACTGTGAGCAGTTTCAGAAATGTGACACTGCAAATCAGGAAATGATTTATATGTAGTTTTCTGTACATTGGGTTTTTAAATGCAAGAAGCCAGCTGGCTATGCCTTCTGGAACAAAGAAGGGTAATGTTTGGATTCAAGCTGATGGAAAAGAAGGTTGATACAGACACAGTGAAACATGAAAAATTCTTCCAACTTTCTTGGCTATGACTTTCCTTGAGACCTTAAAAGTATTTCCCTCACCATTCAGTAAACCTGCCAGTGAACTACGGAGTGAAACCGTTCTGCCAGTTTTTGGTGCTGACTGAATTTTTGGTGCTGATCTTCCTACTTCACTGAACAGGATGGAGAAGGTTTCTCAAGCAGCTGTTTCGGTTCCCTAAACTGGCAATCAAATAGACTGGCTGCATTCCCTCTTCAAACAGTTGTTCATTCAACCGAAATGGATGGTGCTTTTCCTCTTCCTCTGTCCCTCCTTTCTGGTACAAACTAATATGCGCATCAAGGATGTGCTATCTATTTTTGGCTAATTGTCACAAAATATCAATTTTTTATTGTATAAAAAAATTCTATGAGGACATACAACATACTACTATATGACAATTTAGATGAGCACAGATGATTTATGCTTTGCAGTTTTGTTCAAGCTGTACTTATGACTTGTCTGAAAGATATCTCCAAGACCCTGGGAAATACTCCGGAGCAGTGTGAGCCTTACTTCCTTAGAGGAGGAGAGTGCTGGTATGAGAAATTGCGTATCTACCGCGAGATTCTTCTGTAGGATTCTGAAGTGAGATCTATGATTTTAGGCTGCCGTACTGAAGGTCTACATGCAGGCAGTAGGAGAACTGTTCAAGTGACATGCAGTCAAGTGCCCACATTATAATGATAACATATAGCTCCGCTTTGTCTTTATCTCACATAAGACTGCCACTATCACAAGAATGGTTAAAAGTGCTTGAAAAGCTGTTCTTGATGAAGAATGGCAGGCTGAAGCACTAACCTAGCAAGACAGTGATTATAGTGGAAGACAGAGGAAAGAAAAATTGCAGAAATGGTCTAATACCCTGTTTTGGAAAGCACAAAAAGCAGCTCATTAATTTAGTTTAAGGTTTACATAAGGCAGAGCAGCTCTCCCAAGTAATGCTTTCTATCAGTTCTGCTTGGCTGGGAGACGCTGCCGCATTCTGGAAGCCGGCTTTGTTTGATGTTATTTATGTTTGTTATTTTGTCGATTCTTGGCAGGGCCAAACTGATGCAACATAGTAGAATATGAAGCTAGGATATGGGAGTTTATCCAACCATCCCAGAGGAGTGTAAGGACAGGGCAGCAGAGACTATCATTGTGGAATATTTTAGCCAGTGATGCTGGTACTTGAAATTTGTAACACGTAGTCACCAAAAGTCACTTTCTTAATTTATTTTACGGTATGGTATTATGGACTCAACAGTAAGACTTTCCTTTTCTACCAAGACATTCCAGACAACTCTGCTGATGTTAGCTCCAGCATCATCATGCTGGGAAAGACACAGGTCTGAGAGAGACAACTCTCAAACCATATACACTTCTGTAGCTCCTAACAGCATCCAAAATCTACACTGAATACTCGATCATCACAAAAAATCAGTGCTAAGTTGAGAAATGAGTGTGATGTAGTACGAAGCTGCTTAACATGTTAGTTGTATTCACCACTAATTCTAGACTCTGTGTGGATTTACAGTGCAGTCTTATAACCTTAATGCAAGAACAGCAACAGGAAGATCAATACTGGGAGAAAAGACTGTAAAATATTACTGAGCTATAGAGAGAGCTGAGTGAAAGGGGATGACCTAAAAGCAGGAATAATCAAACACAGGTGACTGATGGCAAATGAACTCCACAAAAGCGGTATCACTGAAATTAACACCTTTGTTCATGGGAGGAGCAGCGTGGGACTGTAATTTAAAATTGTAAAAGAATTTCCCTCTTTATTTCCTTTGAATTAACTTTTTTCAAATGGTATGATGTTATCTGTAAAGTGCTAAAACTGTGTGAAGAACATTTCTTTAAGCCAATGATCATTACGAATCTCTACATATGACTGGATGGCAAAGTGGAGGCAAAGTAACACTTGCAGTCCCCAGTTACACATAGAAATGCTTTTCTTCTCACAGTTATTGGGGAAATGTATGGCCACGTTTGAGAGCAGATTAGGAACATTTGCCTCTTGATATGTGGTAATGCCTCTCAGCTTGCTCTGTAATTGTACCTTCTAATATACGCTACCTATAACCTGTTTACAATTCACTAAATTAGGCTCAGAATTACTTACACAGTGCTGGAACTTTTTCTGAAATATCTGAGAAAGTTTGAATGTCAAGGTGGATGGTATAGGAAATGAAAATTACATTACTTTAGAGAAAGAATTATGGTAAATGGAGATTTACACATAATTCTTGAAATAAGGTTTACGAGAGAAATGCAGTTAGGCGTTAATTATGATCCTGTTAATGACGAGTGTTACATCAAAAAGAATTAGGGTCAGGAAGCTAGACTTCTTACTGACCTACGTCGGGGGTAGGAATTTTAGCCCTTTGGAGATGATGGTTCACTCTGGAAGCAGGAAAACCCCTCAGTACTTATCACGGGAGCTGTGCAGACACACTGCGAAGTGTAAGCCGCTCCATGACAGGTAGCATGTGTTTTGGGGGTAATACCAGCAACACAGGACATCCAAGGAACAAACGGCATGGTTTTGTTGCTCTGTTTTTGGTCAGCCCAGTCAAGCTCTTCCTTCTGGTACAGTACTGCCCTATGTGTTGAATAAAATGTATTAACATTGGCCTTCTGTGTCCTTATATGACTTTCGATTTTTTTGCCTAAAAGAACTGAAGTTAGGACCCTTAGTCCTGGCATTCACCCTCATGACTGAGACTACCATTGCAAAAACAAGCTTACACATTTGGAAAATGCCAGAAATTACATGGTTTTACTGGACTGTTACTTATAGAAAATGGAATTTTCTAGTTCACTAAACTAAAAGTATGTCTAAATGAGCACATAAATTTATTCAGTAATTTCTTGGGACTGGGTAGTGTTATTGTAAAAGCTCGGTGAAACTGTTTGCTTAAGGGTTCTGATGAGATAGTCTTTTGCTACACTTCCTATTTTTTAGCACAGAGTTGTGCCGTAATTACAGTATATCAACATCTGAAGAACGGGCTGGGAGCAATTGCAGTTTTCCCTGTGGAGTTGATAAAAAATTGAGAATCACTATCCAAAAAACTATATTACCTTTCTTTACATCTGCAGAATTTTCCTATCTATCCAAAATGTCAAAAGGAAATACCTTTGAATTTGTTTCTACTGCTTTTAATAATTTAAATCTCAGAAATATTTTTATAAATAAAACAAAAACTGTAGCAGAGTACTGAAACTTTAATGTTATCGTACAGTGGGCTCAGTCGAACATAACATGGCTCTGCAGAAATTTTTATCTTACTGTGTTTCTTCTTGGTCAGCAGGGCAAACAAGGCAAAGCGAGAGTTTCTTCAGAAGTTAGTCTCCTGCCCAGTCTTAAACTTCTTCCCAGGTTTTCCCCAGTTCGCTTATACCTTTATGTTTATTGTCAGGAGACTCTATGCCTTTATTTTCCTCATGGGCTTTCAGTGTGCTACATGGACTGGAATCTATGTATTTCTGGGTTTCCTACATGCTCAAACCTAGTCAGTGCTTTTTTCCATAGTAACTAAGAGTCTGACATCTGTCCTCATATTTCCAGAAGTATAACCTTGATCACTCATTTAGCATTTCATTTCCTTTGTAGAAGCTACAAATCAAAAGCCATATTTCTGCTTCATACATCAGCAATGCCATCTTTTGGTTCTCATGCATGTTTGTAGTTGTCTGGATTGGGAAATATTGGTTGTCTGAAATAACATGGCCTGCTTTTCTTTGTTTATTAATTCTCCCCGCTTTCAATTTGACATTCTTATTTTCTACCACTAAATTTCAAAATTATTCAACACTTTTTATGTGTTCCTGCTCAATTGCAATACTTCTTTCTTTTATATTTTAATTCAGTTATTTTCTGATCAGCTGAATTGGAGAAAAAGCAATAGTCAAGTCTTGAGCTGTCATCACAAATGCTTATCACAACCTTAGGGTTAACATTTTGGGAGACATATAAATCACCACTTTTCCAGTAAGATTAGAGTTCAATCCTGGGTCCATAGATGAAAAATAAAATAAAAAAAAATATTCTATGAAATTACATCACAGAAAACAATATTTCTGGACTTTTCTATTTCCATGTACTCCAAAAGAGTCTAATGAATCTCAGACTGATGAATCACTGTGGCTAATAAGACTGCTTCATCTTTTGCCATCATCTTGTTCATGGAGGTTTTTTATATGTTTTATGAAACTTTTAGTGCAATTCTACAACTGAAACCTGACATATGAAAGGATACTGAAGATCCTAAGTTAAATGTTCTTCGTGTGTTAATCCCTAGACTTTTCATTTACTCTCTGGTAATTTTGGTATAAAATATATGAGTTAACATTGACATTTTTGTTGGTTACTTATATAAAGAAAAAAGCCGCGAACTCCCAAATATTATCCACCTTAATTACTGGCAAACCCACAGGAATATGGTCCTTGTTAAATATTTGTCCCTCAAGAAGGAATTATTGCATATTTTACTTCCAAATTATTCAGTTTGGGGGATTTCTATTAATTTATCAAATATATATTTGGAAGAAGAAATACTTCTGCTGCTGGTAACACATTCCAACAGAAACAAACTTTCAGATCCAGCTGCTGTAGTAAAAGATCTAATGTTTTTATCTTTTTTGGCTTGTTACGAAACCTTTCAGGCAAAAATTCTCATCTGCACAGCGTTGTGCAGAAGCAAGGAAAAGAAAGGTGTGTTGCAGATGGAATTCTTGCAAGGGAATTGAAAATGATGAAAAAATTCTGCAGATTGTCATCAGCTTATCTGTTCTACAACACAAGGCTGCAGCTTTAGCTGAGGTACACATCCGATAAAGCTATTGGTTTTGGTGATAGATTTCATCCTATTATATACCACATATTCTTTCTATGATCTTGGCCATTTGTATGGGGTTATCAGATTTCCAGCACTGAAAAAGGTGCACTAATTGTGCAGGCAGGTATGTATATTTTTTGCCCATGCCATCAATTTCTGAATTATAAGTATTCCCACATGTGCAGACACAACAGTGGTTAACTAAGTGAAATGTATATTAGCAATACATTCTCAATTATATTTTCTTCTGAAGAGGTGGAGTTGTTTCATTTCTGGACTCACAAAGGTTATTTGCGGGAAAGAATCAAAAGGATTTTTAAAATAGTAATTTAAGTTATACTAAGGTATAAACAATAGGAATATCAGTCTGGTGGTTAATGTAAAACAGAAAATTTTTCATTTCCCTTATGCTAGTGTTTCTCAGGTAGAAATTGGCTTTTTCAGAGACTGCTTAGTCTTCTGTATGTATTTGCAGTTGATAATATATCGTAATTTAGTATATATTACTTGGCAGCATACTAAGCACAGGTAAATTGTTTTATTGATTTAACTATTTATTTCTCTAAATCTGCAAACTTTGTTTACATGTAAATGTTCTAAAATCAAAAGTTCACCTCAGACAGAAAGAAGTAGAAAAGGGGGAAATACTGTTTGTAAATAACTAAAAGTTCCCTAGTCCCATGATTCTATATGTTCTTCTATAGAATTTTCATTATGTTACTTCCCCAAATAGTGATTAAAATAGTGGTTTGGGATTTATTTTTTTTAATGGTAATGGAATAAAAATGACATATTTTAGCACTGTATCAATCTAAAAGAGATAATAAATAGAGAACTTACCTAGATAAATTTACACAGTATATTATTATTGGGGTGATTTTCTCTGTACATTTTGAAGGGAACAATTTGAAAGGAGTTAATTACAATATGCCTTACAAATATTACAGTTGATGTACGCTTCAACATAGTTATGTGAGCCCTAGAGAATGAATTGTTCTTTTGAAGTATATTTTGAAGAAAATTTAGAGTGTTTTAAAAGGATGCATTGTGATGAGGTAAGAAACTGGCATCATCTCTCTTCTCTAACAAATCACTGTAATGCATAAGGCTTGTTTCTGTATTCTACTATAATTACTATTACTCAGGTGACAACGTATTTTCAACTCATGTTCTTATATTATGATTTTAAGTGTTTTACTATTTCTTCACTTCAAAGGAAACACAGGGTATCTTACAATATAGCTGTGTTCTTCTTTTGATTTCTGCTGACAGTCTGCCCATTTCTACCCCCCATTGAAAATGGGAAGGTTTGTTTAAAGCACTCTCCATCACTCACAAAACAAGTTTTTTTCCCCCCTTTGGGGTGGTTGATAAACAGTCTGCAGATGTTTCAAAAAATGGGTACTTCACTGGAGTTATAGTACAAATGTTATTACTGAACGGTTTGATTGACAAGAATCATAGATTTATTCTTCTAGTGGCAGCAATATTGTAGATATAAGCCACTGAAGGCACTTACATGTAAATGTGATTTTCTTACAGTTCTATGCAGTAGTTAGGACTGACTCTAGTCTTTTATGTACATTACACAAATACTTGAATACTTCACATTTTCCTAAATGATACAAACACGAACAAAAACATCACCCTGAAACCCATTCACACTCACAAGAGACTTTTTAATTAACAGTCACATCTGTGCAAGCATACTATATTTTGCAAAGTTAGCAGCAACCCAAACCATATTATTAAATTTTGAAAAAGAGTACAAATCTCAGTAGACCTGTTTAACAATTCAAGAACTAGTGTGGAATGATACCTCTGGCCTCTTGAGTCTAGTTTGGAAATAGCTAAATTTTCCATAATGATGTCATTAAATATTTAATAGTATAATATTTTGAACACCTTTCCAACATAAATGACATTAAAATTTAACCTGTTTAAACTGTTAAAGGTTATCTGAGAAAATTCCATTAGAATACACTTTCAAAACCAATTAAAGATGCCTTGATATTAAAAGATGTTTTTTGTGAAGGAACTGAATTAATGTAAACAATAAAAAATAAAGATTAATGTGAACCAGTAGGTTCTCTCTGAAGTATTTCATAAGGTTATGGAGTAGAATTCTGAAAAATATTTTATTTTGCAACATGGCACTATTGATCCTCTGTAATCCTGATCAGAGTCTAGCTGCAATCCTAGTTCAATCACTCTATTAAATCATAGTAAAAGTTGTAAATATTCATCAAGGTAGGAAGAAATATTGCCATTTTAAGACAGGGCAAAACTTCATTATATGGAAAAAAGGTCTAAAATATCAAAATAAAATAAAACTTTACATATAAGGGAAAATACTTATTCTTATGTTCTGGCCATAAATTATCGCCTTGTTTCTGCTTGCTACCAACAGATATTCTAAAGAGACTCTGTGACTATGGCTTTTGTTTTGTCTTCAGTTTTTTTAATAGCAACTATCTTTGTTAGTTCATCAAGGTCCTGTAGGCAATATGCTATGAGAATGCACATGAGATCTTATCGGAGTAGTAATTCCAGCAGAGTGGGCAAAAAAACAGCTCTTGGACCTAGCATCTGCCTTCACCAGTTTGACGTCCGATTATGATCACCATCATCTCCATACAATGATATAACATTTCACAGAATGCACCGAAAACAATAAGTCCTACATCAGCAGTGAGGAAGAAACATAACCATTCAGTGGCAAGAAGCTGAAGGCAGCATTTCGACTCGGCATAGGCAACATCCTCCAGGACTTCAAAGACCTGCATCAGTTTGCAGATGCGACCTTCATGCTGAGCTCAAACACTTTATCTGTCTTTTTAAGCAAAAAGTGGAAATCTTGTGGCAGAACTATTTCTCTTTTATAGTTTCATTCATGGAAGAGAAGTAGCGATGTTGGAGAATTGACTGTTTTGTTTATTATTTGAAATGTGGTAGTATGTATTACCAGCTTGACTTTTAAGCTCATAGTGGTCGATTAAGGCAACAACAAAAGCAAATCTTTGTAAGATTTCTGTTCAATAAAATTTACAGTCTATGGCTCTCATTCTCCCAATATTCCTGTGTAAGTTAAATCTAAATAATTGTATTGACTTTAATGGGGTTGTTCATGCATACAATTGGCAGAACTGGGTTTTATTGTTAAATCTGTAATGTAGTCCAGGATTCATGAGGTTAGGTGTTATATGGTATGGAGAATGTTATAGTCATCCCTCTGAGAGCAGAACAATGTACATTACATTTGTTAAAGGTCCCTTCCAACCCTAACTATTCTATGATTCTATGATTTTTGTTTTAAATGTAAACAAAAAGTGTGAAAGGAATGACAGACCATGTAGCACACTCGATGTGGCACCAAATGACTCTCTTTTTGAAGGTCAGATAAAATAATTCCATTTAATTCGAAAATCAGTCACAGCTTTGAACTGGCTGCTGTTGTCTTTAACTTAACAGGAGGGGAGCAAGGGGAGGAAAAAGGTTGTGAGTCTTCCTTCTACTTAAAAACATAGAATCATAGACTTATAGAATGATATAGGCTGGAAGGGACCTTGAAGATCATTGAGTTTGAACCCCCCTGCCCTGTGCAGGGACACCTCCCACCAGCCCAGGGTGCTCCAAGCCCCGTCCAACCTGGCCTTGACCACCTCCAGGGATGGGGCAGCCACAGCTGCTCTGGGCAACCTGGGCCAGTGTCTCACCACCCTCAAAGTGAAAAATTTCTTCCCAATATCCAATCTAAATCTACCTTCTTCCAGTTCGAAGTCATTCCCCCTCGTCCTATCACTACATGCTCTTGTAAAAACTCCTTCCCCAGCTCTCATGTAGCCCCTTTAGGTACTGGAAAGGCCACAATAAGGTCTCCCCAGAGCTTTCTCTTCTCCAGGCTGAACAAACCCAACTCTCTCAGCCTCTCCTCATAGGAGAGGTGCTCCAGCTGTATATATGGTACAGTTTAAATCCATTCTCTATGGCTCTGTGTATGAAAATGAGTGATCGCTAATTTAGAACGGATTGTGATGAAGGGCATAGCAGTTGGGCTAGTACTAACACTGGGTTTACAACTGCTCAGTAGAGGGAGACACATGAAAAAGCACTGAAGGAATCTGTTCATGTAGGTGCCTGTTTAAGGTTATCTTTGCTGAGAATATCCAGCCTCTTAGCAGTTTTCATTTTAACTAAAGCAGTATTTTGTTTTCCTTTCATATAATTTAATTTGATGAAATGATAAATATTCCTATAATTCCTTGGATGTTTTGAGCATGCAACACATTTAAGAATTGAGCATGGGCAAAAAATCTTGTTGAATTTGTAAGGTGCATGGGAAATTTGTGTGATTTCAAATGGCAAAATGATAAGAACTTGCCTCCTATTGGCAGAGCATGTTCCTATGAGCTTTTTCCTTTTATCCTTAGTTTTGGTTTTGCTAAGGATGTGTGTCCTTTCCTGTGGAAAGGATTCCCTTTGCATAGGGCATCAATAGTTCCCTGTGGACAATTTTCTCTGTTTTGCACTTCTTAAATAGAATACAAAAAGAAGTGTTAGAACAGATTTTGATTATGAACAGTCTCTAGATTTTTAGAAGAGGATCATTTCCACCCTGAATCAGCTTTTATGTCCATCTCCATTATCATAAAGCTTCTTTACTATTCAGTTATTTGCTTTCTGATTGACACCTTTCGGCAGCGCTTCTCTCCTTGAACTATCTTCCCATTTCTTAACGGGCAGTTTCTCTTCTGTACTCTCTTCTCTTCATGTTGCTTTACCTCATCCACTTCAGACTTTCCAGAAATAAATATATTAAAGACAAAACTTGAGGGATGATAATGCAGTTTTGGTAGAGTTCAGAGTGAGCAGTACTGTCAAAATTCAAGCTTTTAATTGGATTCCAACTTGGAGAATGATAGGAAGAATCTAGTCTGTTCTCCCTAAAGTGCTATTTTAATCATAATTGAAGTAATCGTTTACTCTGCTAGGGCCTGATTCTTCAAAAGTTATTGATTATGGTTAGCACTACTCATGACAGTCTCTGACAGATTTGGTGTTTAGCATGAGAGCTTGCCTCTAGCTGCATTGCCTTCCATTCCTCTCTCTCTTCTTCCTGCTTTTCTTACAGAAATATTTTAATATGTATGCACAACCACCATCTTCACATCCAAATTTTTACGTATATTTCAAGTAATTTTCCATTATCTAATCTGATCTTGCTAATTTTTTATTTATTTTATCTTTTAATATAAATGGCTTTTATTGTCCCAAGTTAACATTTACCTTAAAATGAATCCTAAGACAGTAAAAAATTGAACTCTTCTTTCATTAAGTAAACTCCTTTGTATTTATAACGTGGTATTAATAATTTATTAGATAACATGTCATATTTTAGTCCACAAGAAGCATAATGAGTTTCACAGTAGGGATCAGCATGGGTCTCGCCTAAGGGAAACTTGATTATTTGAACAAGACAGAAGACCTATTGGTTTAATGTTAAGGACTCCAACAATTTCTCTACAGCATGATGTTGAAACATTGTGTGAAGCTCAACATTAAACTGAACACTAATCTTAGAATTAACCAGCAGGCACAGGAGAAAATGCAGGATCTTAATTACCTCATCAGTTATGTAAGTACAGTGCTTAGTCACTTCAGCAGAAGTCATATATGTAGAAATAGACAGATGACATGGGATTTTAATTTTGATTTTTCATTCTACATCTATCTTTAATGTTGAACTAAGCTTTTACGAAAACAGGAGCTTTGACTTAATACTGATGAGTAGGAAAATATATATGTGATATTTCGCAATGATTTGCCAAAGTTGCAAAGCACTAAAATACTTTAAAGCACACTTTAGCTTTGGTTATATTGTATTACTTGCAATATTTAAAGCAGGATAGGTTCCTTCATTTTCTAGAGAGTAGCAGAAAGTATACGTTCATACACATAAGTTGCCCAGTCTCAGAATTACTCAATAAAATTATCCTTTTTTTTCCCCCCACGAGTATTCTTATAGCTACTGCTGTGCGGCTGTAAAATAGACATGGGACTAACCAAATCCAAAATGACAATGTTCAGGAGCCTTTGCAAATGGTGGCGGAAGGCATCTGTACCTTCTCTCTCTTCTGTTTCTTTTTAGTCCTGAGGTTAGAATGATGGAAGTAAGGAGAATGGGGGTTGCAGTTTTAATAACTATTACACGCAGGTCACTTTACTTTGCCACATTGCGGGGTCACCAGAACAAGACTGTGTTTAATTTGGTTTTTGAATATCACTTGATTGACAGATTGCACCTACATTTGTTTTACTCTTTGTTCCTGCATCTTGGAGAAGATGAATGCTCAGATGTTAATAAAGATAGTGATTTCTTCTTTCAGCCAACTCAGCTTCAGTGATTTGCTCTTTATGAATGGAACTCTACACATGCACAAATGTTTTCTTAACTCATTGATTAACAGATGCTGTTTTTAGTAACTGCTTCTTCACACTGCACCTTGTTAATTCATAAATTGGTCCATTGAGTCTAGTACAGTGGAACTACATTGGTCATATCGTTTCTTGAAAGAACAGAATGATACACACCATCAGTCTCAAGCCTTCTTCCTCTCCTCTTCTTGCGTTGGAATTCGGTGCCCACCAAGCTTCTGTATAAAAATGATTCAAGCCTTTTTCATAGATCTAGGCACTATCGTTAGCATCACGGGCAGTAAATTACACAGTCTGCTATCAGATTGACTAATGGATGTTCTGCTAAACCATCTGGCATGCTTCTATTAAAAAGGAGTTGCTTTTTTTCAGATGGAAAAGCCTTTCAGAAAAGTCTATCCATAATAGCTGAGCTCACTGCATCTTCAGTTCCTAACTATTGTATACTTATTTTTTTCACATTTTTTATATTTATTACTGTTCCTAGACCCAGTAACTCTGTATTTTATCTTTTGAACACAATTCTTTGTATATGCTCCTGAAGACTGAAGTTTTTGAGCAAAGGAGAGGGCATTAGGGAATAAAAGTAACTTTTAAAATGTTTTTTATTCTCTTTTAAGGAATTTTTGATGTAGGTATACAATTTCACATGGACAGCTATCACAGGACATGACTTAGTGTACTTGGTTTCTTTTCCTCTGGCAGTGATCAGCTTGCTTAGTCAGTGTGGCCTTAAAATCCAAGCACTGTGATGCACTAGGAAGAGATATCAACCATCAGGATGCTATTTTGTCCTAACCTGTGTTTATTTTTGAAATATTTTAAGACTCCCTAATTTTATCAACATATCCCTTAATATATTTTCCTTCTTTTATTCTTACTGAAAGGTAATAAGACCTAATTTTTCTATCTGTGTAATAATAGGCAGCCTCTGGTATTGTATATCTGAAAACCTCTACACTGTAAATATAAAATATATCTATCTTCAAGCATCTCATAAAAGCTTAGTCCGACAATTCAGTAGCTGTTTGAAAAGTAAAATGGTTTCAGGTCAGAAGACAACCCAAGACCAAGGAAGAAGGAGACAAAGAGAATTTGTTTCTTCTAAACTATGACTCCAAACATGGGCTTTAAGTAAAAGCTTCTAACACTGGGATGCACACAGATGTTGGTTCTTTGATCATTTTGAAGATACAGAGGGACAAAAATCTAAAAGAGAAAACAATCTAACCAAGATTTAAAAAGTCAAGAGGAGACAAGGCACATTGCATCTACCATGATAGAATGGTCTAAAGCTTGAACTTTCATTTACTAGATTAGTATTTATTGATGAATACAACACCTTGGCTATGCCATAGACTGTAAATGTGCTGTTTGTAAGATATTACAAAATAGCGCCTTTCTTCACTTAGATGACATCTGTCAGAGCAGCAGAAGACAGTCAGTCGACATATTTTGGAACTCATTCATACAAGCACACATCTTTGTTCTTCCTGACTTCCCAACTGCAGTTGTGACTAAAAAGTTCAGATAATGATTAAAATAGTTATCTTAGCCAGTGGTTCCTGTGTTATCTTTCTATTTGACTAGTGGCACCATTTGGGATTTCCTGTTAAAGAGTACTTAGGAACAGTCATTACAACTAGAAAATGTTAGCAATGACATTTCACCTCTGTATATGAGCTGTGTGTCAGCTGCCATGACAATGCAGCTATGCATGCACAAGGTATCTTTAAAACCCAGTTTTATACCAAACTCCTATGGTTTGGTATAAACCAGGTATGGTTTGGTTTGAACTCCAGTGGTTCACTCCACTGAAGAAAGCCTATCAAGAGTTTGTCAGGGATACGATGCACAGTACCTTTCCTCAGTAGCAAGTTCACAGGAGAGGTATCTCCAAGAGTGAGCATTAGTGCGCTAGGAAGCTGTGCAAAACTTTGGTGTGGTCTAAAATATGGAATTCCAAACACACAGAAGAATCCTTCACAGTAAGTTTTGTATTTTGTGCTAAGTATGTTCTACCGGCTGAAAAACTTGGTGTACTGCTATGCTACCACACTGTTACAAATGATAACGCATGAAATTACCAGTGATTGTACACAGTGGGTGACAGTACAGATTGAACATTTACCACAGGATAGAGAAATATCTTCTTTTTTTCCCTTTTGAGTATATAAAATGTAGCTAAGACTGCTGTAGGAAGGAAATACAAAGATGAATGGCCATTTCTAAGAACAATACATATTGTCTTCTCCTTGTGTTACAATACAGAATTGTTATAGCACTGTTTTTCTAGTTCAACAGATATTTTCATGGGGATTCTTTCACTAGGAAACCAACATTCATTACTTTGGCTATGCTAAATCCACCTAGTTCCAAAAGCTTTTTGAATCGCCTCCTCTGTGCCATAGCATTCAGTACTTCTGTCTCTACATGGGCTTCTTAAACATTCTCTGAATTTTGTTAAGGCAAAGTTTGTTAACTAAATTAAAATATAACTCACACTTCCTAATATGTATCTTCTAAGCAATGTATAACTCCATGTGTTGACCTACAAAAGGGGTAAAGATATTGTTTTAGCACAGAACAAAAAGTTTTTACTTTCCATTAATGCAACACAACACAGTATTTCCTCAGTTGCAAAATACATGGGTATTAAAATAGATTAGATTGCAGACTTGCAATTTCACTGTATCCCTGTGTTGTGATCATTGCTATCAATTTGATTTTTTTTTTTCCTTATGGGATCACAGACTAAGAAAAATAGGAAGAGTGACTGGGGCAAGTGGCAAGGGGGTGAAATTCCAGGTGTGAGCAGATACATATGCTTGGAAAGAAAAGGTTCAAAACACTGAAAAGTGTGAGTACGGCACAGTACAGAGCTGGAAGCCTGAAGTTTGTGCAGCATCCTTGCTGAGAGAAGAAAGCAGCAGAGAGACAGGCCTCAGCTATGATGGAAAAAAAGTGCCTAAGAACAAGGCAGGATTCTGGGGAGTTTGCTGAAACTCAGAAAGTTAACAAATTAACCAAAACCAGGCCTTGAAAAAAGGACCTCCCTGGAAGGATACAAATTTAAATTGGTTTTTTTTCCTGTTCTGTCTTTCCAAATTCTTTCATATTAATTTCTGAAATAGATGTAATATTCTAGGTTATATTTGCATATCATCTGATTTTTTCAGGTGTAAAATCCTCTTAGGTTTTTTTTTTTAAATATTTACTACACAGAAATGTTCTCACAGCTCTGGCCATCCCCAGGGGTCTTCTAGCCTTTCATTACAATAAAGGACTGATATTTATGCCGATGTTTATGATGTTGTATCTTGTCTTATTTGCAAGTCAGTAATAAGCAGCAGGTACGTTCCTGTGTTTGCTTGAAGTATAGTTGCCATTAATGTTTATTTAAAATTAAAACTTATTATAGAGAAAGTTTTCATGTTAAGACCTGACTGTTGCCTTAATAGTTATGAACTGCTATTGTAGTTTTAGCAGATTAGCAGCTTAATAATACTTGAATGACTCTCAAGAAATATCTTCACATAGCTGGAAAGGCACTGTAGTAATTGTGATAGTATCTAAACCAAGAAGAAAAGGTCAAAACTGCTTCTTGGATAAGTCAGGATTAATGATCCTGGAGGGAAGTGTTTGCAATTGAGTGAATCACCAGAAACCATTATATGAAGGAATAAATATATTAAAAGAACAAACCCAGCAATGCTTTCTCTGCTATGGTATTCGGCCTAAAATTATCTCCTGACATTGAGAACTTCTGAACATATACCAAAACTAAAAGTTGTCTTCTGCATTTGGCAAGCATGTAAAGTTTGTCAGCAAGAAAAAGAAAGAAAAATAAACATTTTCAATTAGGTCTTGGTGTAAGCAGATCAAGGGTAGGTTTTGGTTTCCGTTTCCTTGGTGGCTTAGGTCTGGCTAACGAATTTCTATTTTGTATTTTGTAAATTTACATTTTTTGCTGCATTTTCTTTACTGGCTTTTGTATGCAAAAATTTTTCAGGGTAAATGATTAAAAGAGAACTTCATTGCTTCGGTGTGGCATTCTTAAAGTTGAATGTAGGAACGCTTTCCAAAAAGTATACCTGCATATTATTCTGGAGGAGGTGTAAAAGACAACAAGATGACACTCATGAGCAGGAGCAAATGTGAGGCCATACCCATAAAATGGGTTATGTGAGAAAGTACCCTTTTGCCAGCATTGGCCAGGAAAACTTCCTAATAGCAAATAAAATGCAAAGACCATAAATACTGAAGGAATCTGCAAAAAGAAATTGTTGGTCCATTTTAGGCTTTGAAAACAATCCAGTTTTTGTAATTATAAAAGTAAGACCTAAATTATGCAACAACAGTTTCTCTCTAATGTATTTCTCTGATTTCCCCCCCCGTTTTACTTTTAACCTTTATTCATGAAATGTATGTTTCTTTTTATATATCTGTGTGTCTTTGTATGTATATGCATATAGTCAGGAACATTAATTAATTTTCTAACAAAAAGGCAAAATGTATATTTCACAAGTCCGTAATAGTATGGTAACCCTCTTGCAGGATTTTCTCCTCCTAGAAATGAATTCCCTGGTTGCAATACATTCTGGAAAGATGATAGAACAAACAATGCAGTAGTTCATGATCTTTATTTTCTTCTCCCAAAGGCACATTTCTAACTCACATTCTGTTTCTCTTGAAATACTCTACTACTTTAACAAAACATAAAATGCACGGTAACCCTTGGGAAAAAGTGACCAAAGTCACATTGTGATGTGAAAGTACAGCACTTAAATCATTACTAGATCAAAGACTTGATCTCTTCCTGCCTCTAATTTCATCCTGGTACTTTATAGTCAGAGGAAATTGAAACTCTGCTGATACATTCATTTATCTATTGTAAGTAGATAAGAAGCCTAATAAAATATTATATAATAGCATTATCTTTAAAATATTTTTAGTTTAAATAAATAAAGTGTCCCACTTAAGTTAGAAGAACTAGAAAAACGAGTGGAAATACTTCCAAGGAAATGAAGAACCAGATTTTGCAGAGAAGGAAGTCACCTGAGATTAGCATCTAGCAACATTTTAAAATTACCCGCTTGTCTCCGTGAAGTTCAGCACTGCCTCAGCTGACTCTCAGGCACCCATTTTCCAGGAAGGAATCTCTACATCCAGGTTAGGTTTCCATGTGTCCTGGAGAGTTCGTGCAGAGACCTGTGCGTCCTCACAATGCAATTCTTATCCAGACCCAGTGCATTAAATGTCTACTCTATCTTATCTGGAAACATGAACGGGTGTTAGGTAGAGGAGGCTTTCGATTCCACTTTCCCGTGGCTGACTTTATTGTCTTGCAAGACCTTGTAAGGAGTTCTTAGATTAGCTCAGAATTCATACAGCTTCACGGGGCTTGATGTAAATCTGTTCCTTCCACAGGAAAGGAGAAAGTCACTGTTTTCTTTTAAAGATTTTGAGGGATGGTAGTGCAACTTACCCTTTTGCAGAACAAGCTGGTGTTAGGCCGTTCTCACACGCACTTCAGTGCCCTTCTCTGTGTTAGGATGTTAAAAAACAGTCTGTCATTTCCTAGGAGAGTACCTAATGATTAGGCTTCAGGCGATTTTCCTCTCAAAGCTGTGCCACTGTGCAGAAATAATTTAAGACTCATCAGACCGTAACTTTCTAGCTCAGTGAGTAGGGCACTTACCTGAGAGAAGCATAGGCTTGGATTTGGATTTCTCCCCCAAGTTAGTTTGCGTGATTTTTCATCAAATAAATATTCGAGAAAAGACTGAAATGCACCTGTTGAAAGGATCAGAAGCTGAGACTCTTACAGTAAGGCCGAGAGCCCCCCATGGTAGCCTAAGGGAGGTTAGCTGGGGTCCCCGCTGCTGAGACGGGGACATGGCAGCTGTTAGTCTGTACTCGCTAAAGCTGAGGAAAACAGTGAATCTGGGTTGTCTTCTACCAGGTCAAATTCTCTAACCGTAATTTTGTGTCAAGAAAAGAAGATGGCACCCACATAGTTCCTCCTAGGTTTCCATTGGGGTTTTTTTTGGTTTTGGATTTTTTTTTTCAATACAAACATCATTAACTGCATATTTTGCCCAGAGTTCAGTGCTTTTAGGATGTTATGGTTGTTTTTCAAACCAAGTTAACGGCTCCAACTTTCAGAGGGAAAGAAAGAAGACTGCCTACTTTGAAAATCACAGTTCTCCAAAAGCTGTGCTTTTAACACAGGGAAGGGATCATTGTATACTCTGCTTGAGAAGCGTTGCTAGATGAAGCTTGAAACTGCAGATCTTGTGGACATTTAGACCATAACATTTTCCTATTTATGTACTCTTAACATACCTAACTCCTTTCTATGAGTATTGGGCGGCATACCTAATTCCCTTTGACTTCACCAATATTCAAGGACACTTAAGAGAGCAAAAATTTGTCCCAACTACAGATGTATTTCTTGTGATACAATGAAGACAGTGTAACTACTTCCTACAGTCAGTGTGGTAGGGGTATGCTGAGATTTCTTTATAAATTATTTTGTTATTTATATCTAGATAAGTAATATGACTGCAATTAGGCATATGAGCTTTCACAATATTTGAATAGTTCCGTTTTCCACTTAGACTATTCGATAGCTGTAGCTGCACACAACTCACATCTGCAGAATGCAATGGCTTCCTTCCAAGCTTTCCCTGTAGGACAGTAGATGAAGTGAACAAGCAATGCCTAGAGGCATTAACAGGGAGTCAGGACATACTAAAGATGCACTCCAGAAGCGGTCAAGTAACCTTAGATACCACTGTGCAGAAAAAACTTATACTCAACCTTCTTAGAAACCTTTTTATAAACCTTATCATCAAATATATGGTCTGACCCCTCAGAAAAATTGACGAGCTATCATTTAGACACAACATTTATGAGAAAAATCTTACTTGTTGATCTAATATCTTTCTGCCTGGGAAATAAATAACTAAGGGAAAGAAAAGTGGAAAGCAGAAAGTGATTCATTCTGCATTAAATTAGAAATAATATGTGTTTCTCCATGATGAAAAAAGATGGGTCTTATGCACAGCACGATCCTAGCTATAAATAAATAAAAGTACAAAATTCTGGAACTGATGTAAAAACAGTGTTTTATTACCATAAGTGTTTAGGTAAGTCCCACTTTTTTTTTTTTTTCTTAATTGTAACCACCAATAAGAAGCTGTTACTACGCCTATTGCAATTAGTCTTTAGTTTTGTATGCAATGTTCTTGGCCCAAAGTTACCAGTGGCATCAAAACTTTGGTTATTAAGATGAAGTTCAGAAAAACAATCTTCTTCCATCTGGAGAGTTTTAAAAGCAACAGCCAAATGTAAGATGTGAACTCATGATTCAGGAAGCGGGGATCCTTCTGTGCGAAAACTATAGCACACCCTACAAGAAGAGATAAAATGCCACTACTGTACTTTAGGGTTTTATGATTTCTGACACAAGTGCAGAAATTAGGATAGCCCATAGTCTGGTGACTCTGAGAATTGCAGTCTCTCTCCAGACTAAAGGACGTCAACAAACAAGAGGATCATTCTGCACTCCAGAAATCTGTCACTACAATTATTTCAAGACAAGGTTTTGTATCAGGTGCCTCTAGGCACATTATGGCCCTTGCTATTTTGAATTTTTCTTTTTTCATGTATGGGTAAGCTGTCTAAAGCTGGAATCTCCAAAATAAAGACACCTGAAATCACACACACAAACTCTGAAGCATAGAGAACATTTAACTACAGTAAATTCAAAAAAGTAGCAATACATTTGTAAATTTGTTTGGACTTCTAATTGTTAATGACAGTGCTTATGTCCCCCAAATCTGTCTAGCTGTTAAAGACACACTTCAAGAAATAAACCCAACAGCAAAGAGCATAAAGACCTGTAATCAGGACTATTAGGGATGTCACAGTTTGCCTCTTTGTTTCCAAGTTGACGCAAAACTCCCACTGTGGAGTAGAGCTTGGATGAAGAGCTAGATAATACACAACTGAGGTACATTGAGAAGAAAATGCTTCATATTGCCTTAAAACAGCAACACCTCTTTTCCTTATGAACTGCCATACCACAGAAGTGGCACTGTACAGCTGGTTATCTTTCTATAATTTTTTATGAAATGGCGTATCATGTTATAAGAACAAATTATTATCTTATCTGATGTAAAATTGATCTGCATTTTCAAAAATTGTTTCTTGAGAGAAGAACATCCCTTTTTTTTGGTCATCATTTATAAGCTCTTTTAATGTAACTTCCTAGACAAATATGCGATTAGTGTGTTTGGTTGCGACAATTCTAGATTAAATAACAGGGCACAAAAGCATTCAGAGTGAAATAAATATTTTGTGATAATTTAAAGGAATATTATGTTGCTATGTACTGTATGTAATCAAGCATAGAAGCAATCTTAACCTGTCAGCTTGAGACAACTAGTCTCCACCGAAGTAGTTCTCTTCAAACAATTGCCGCGGAAAAAAACCTCTTTTTTTGGCCAGGAGAAAGCAATTTTCCTTTTTTTTATTTTAAAAGTCTATAAAAATACATATAAATAAATACAAAAAAAGCCTTATTTTTTTCACTCTTTTGGAAAGAAACAACTAGTTTTTCAATAAGAATGAAAATAATGTTCATCTTAATACAATTTTACTACCAGGCAAAACAAACAAAAAAACAACAAGCAAAAACCCCAGCAAGGAAATATGGTAAAGTAAATAAACACTTTTTTTTTTTTAAGTGTCATTCTCATTGATTAAGGGAAAAGGTTTGATGGATATTTTTTTTTAAATTTGGTTGGGTTTTTTATCCCGTGGAAAGCAGGGTGTAAACAGCCAAGGTAGAAACAAGTTATATCAAAGTTTCTTAGCGTGTTCTTTTTAGAAAAACTTGAAAAACATTTGAAAGTTGTGGATACGTGTTTTTCCATACTTAATTTTGTTTCCCACCTGCCTGAAAAATATTTTGATAACAATTTAACAAAATAAAAAGAAAAGGGAAAAAAAGAAAAATGAGGCTATGAAATATTATCTGAGAACTCTTCAGCAGAAAATGTTGTGGAAAGGATTCCCACTACCTGGGAAATAAGAGAAAAAAATTACAAATTAGAAAACACAAAAATGACATTTTTATTACCTATTTTGCTTTTTTTGCACATCAAATGTCTTCAAGGCAGTCAAATGACTCCTGTTTCTTTCTTGTTGCTTTTTTAACAACAAAAAAATAGCTGTGGTATATTTAGCTATCAGCCATTCTTGTAGTCTGCTGTGTTTAGTTTCAGATTTTGTGTGTTTTCATTCAGTTTTGAAAAAAGTTACAGAGTGATTTCTTACAGAAAAATGAAAGAATCTGCAGAAGGCAAAAAAAGAAAATCCATATTACCTGCAAAGTGTAAGTTAACTGGACTGTTTTGAAATAAGCAGAACTTACTAGTAGATAAAAATTTTTAAAAGATGCCTTAGGCTGAAACAAAATGCACAGTGCATGTATATTTTAGTCTCTGTATACACAGGAAGCCTTATATAGATTCATCTTGTAACTTATTCTTATGAATCCCATTGAGCTGTAAATGCTAACTATCATCAATATTAGACTTGGTGTGTTTACATGACTTAGGACCACCATACACGGCATGTAGCAATACATTTGACTGGTAACCCTAGGTGGGCAATAGATGTAGAATTTTATCATGTGCACATCAGCCTGGGGAAGAGAAGGCTCCGGGGAGACCTTAGAGCCCCTTCCAGTCCCTAGAGGGACTCCAGGAGAGCTGGGGAGGGACTCTTGATCAGGGAGCGGAGCCATAGCATGAGGGGGGACGGTTTTAAACTTAAAGAGGGTAGATTTAGATTAGGTTTTAGGAAGAAATTCATTCCTGTGAGAGTGGTGAGCCCCTGGCCCAGGTTGCCCAGAGCAGCTGTGGCTGCCCCATCCCTGGAGGTGTCCAAGGCCAGGTTGGACGGGGCTTGGAGCACCCTGGGCTGGTGGGAGGTGGCCCTGCCCATGGCAGGGGGGTTGGAACTAGATGACCTTTAAGGTCACTTCCCACCATTCTATGATTCTATGGTTCTATGATAAACCAAAGATCCAGTGGAATCTGGAAGATCCAAACATTTATTTAGACATTCAGATTTAACAAGAAGGCATTCTTGGAGAGGCAACCTGCCTGTTACCACTACTTCCCTTGTCGTAAAGGGATGATGGCAATTATTAAATGAAGGAAAAGAGAGAATTTTTAGAATGCCTTTAGCTATTTCTTTGGTATTTAGGTCTCTTCTTGTGGAGAAGTTATAACACTTCACGAATAAATCTATGGTTTTGTAATACTTACTAAATATCGTTCTGACAGACTTTATCACTGTTGGCACTGAATCAAATAGGAACAGTCTGGCCTTACCATTTCTTTGCTCCTGTCCTAACAGTTTGTTCCTGCTGCTTTTTGAGATATTGCACCACAAAATTCATGAAAGCTGTACTGCTACTCACATATCCTTTAAAGCTGGATCTACTGTTCAGACTGAAGTGACAGAGAGTGTTATGTACTTTGAATCTTAATGTAATAAAGTTAATAAAGTCAGTTCTACTCGTACAAGAGGTAACTGTTGGTGTAGCAGGTCACTGTACACTCAAAGCTCCTCTTTGTAGTGGAGTATGGAGGAGTACTAATAAGAACTGGGATTGCTGTGTCTCACCACTGCTCTTATATTCTACCTGAGGGACATTATGTCAAGGAATTCAGCCAAGATAAGATTTTGTGTGCACGTGTTTTGTATGCAGTGGCAAAAAGTATAAATTCATTCAATTATATATTCATTCATTCAGAGAAGCAATAAAATAGCTAATGTTGAAAAGGAAAACACAATACTGTACATTGAACAATACTCCGTGGCACTTCACTCCAGTGAACACATTACCCATATAATTCTGCCAAGGTCAGTCAGAGCTCGAGCTACCTGCTGCATAAGTACTGGAAATGCAAGTTAAACTTTCTCCTGGGTCAACGTAACTTGCCTACTATTCTTTTTACGTTAGTTCTTGAATTTGATTTGTGAATGAGCATTCCTATTCTGTCATGCTTTCCCCTTTTGCTGAGTCTGTGGGTGAGTTTCAGCTTGTCCCCATGGCAACAATCCACGTTTCATACTCCATAACAAAAGCAAAAACAGAAAACCCCAAACCTTGCTGTGCTGGTGAATGTAAAGTTGATAACAAATATGGTGCACATTTTGCAGTGGGGACATTGAGAAGATGGTTATGATACTGGCTTGTGCTGTTCAAGCAGAGGAGAAGCCCAATATCCCTTCCATTTTCCTGCACCAGACATATTTTTTTCCCTACAGAAAGTGTGCAAGGTTACTGTCCTGTAGCCTAGCGCCCATTCACTCTCTGTCTGGATACAGAAGTAGGCTTGGGTTTTTTTGGAAGGTTGGACAGATGGAAAGGTGGCTGCCTTCACCACTTGGCATCTAAGAAGACAAGACAGTGATCCTCTTCCTGAACTCTATCCATACCTGGTGGCGGGGTCTTGTGCTTGTCATCTGACTCCTGGGGGCCGGCTTCTGTCTGCCAGTTGCTTAGAGAGGGAAGCGAACCTTATTCAGCCAAGGGAAACATCCCATTTTCCCTGTGTTTCCTTTCCTATATGGCTGAGAATTAGGAAAACTGTCATCTAGGAAAAAGAAACATGGTTGAGTCTCTCTGGCGTGCAGTTAGGAGGGGAATACCCTGGAATTCAGATGCAGGTTGAAAGCGATCATCATATTTTGGGGCATGTCTGGGCAATGTGAAATAATTGTTGTGATCTGCTAATAAATAGGAGGTTTCTTACAGGAATACCTCAGAGTGGCCTTCAGCCACAGAAATCCTGGCAGGTTTTGTAGGGTGGATGTGAGAGATGCCTCTCCTGATGCTGGCATTTTGCAGGGCCCAATTGAGAAATAGTGGCATGCTGAAGAAGTTACATTAACACTTTCTTTTAGTTGCCTGTACCAGCACTGTCACAGAGAAAGGATGTCAGACAAAGGGCTTTTAAAAAAAACCCTAAATCCTAGTAGCATTGACATTTGCACAGGTGTAATATGAAATGTATAAATAAACGCTAAAAAAGCATTCTCAAGTACCAGCTCCTCTATTTGCAGGTCAAATGTGAACAATCTACACAAATTTTTTAGAGTTCAGTTTTCAAATGTTTTTTTTTCCATTTTATTATATCTCTAAAAACATCTGCAGTTCACTAGAGAGCTGAATATCACCAAGGTCACCTTCTCAGTTTAATTAATATCTGTTAATGTTCTCATACTAACTTTTTATCACTCAGTACTCTCCTCATAGATACTGAAATACTTGATACAAAGGTCATTTGATTTTGAAATTTTTGGCATATTTTAGTATATCGAGTGTTCCTGTGAATCAAATAATTTAATGTGGTCGGTAAGCTTAATGTGAATGCAAACTGCAGTGTCCTGGCTTGTTTCTAATCAGCATTAGAGATGTGCCAAACTGTCAACAGCTCATGAGCAATATGAACACTACAGCTCTTCACACCCCTTTGAGTTCATATCAATCATTTGAAAATAACATTTTTTTTCAGAATGAGCTGTCACTATCAATTTGAATAGTGGCTGTTCAACTGGAATTTGTCCAATTTTTCAGCAAGCCATTTGGTACATTATATCATGAAGCAAACAACTTGCAAAAGCAGATTCTTTTCATGATGCTTGTAGGACAGAAATGTATACTTAAGTGTTCCAAGCTTCCTTTGCCAGGTGAGACTCAGCTTTCATCCGTACAATCTAAAGGAGATTATTCAAAGAGATGGGACTTCTGAGACCTTATCTAGTATATTATGATCCACAGAACTTCACATACTTGTTTTCAATATATAATATTTTGAGAGAAGTAACAAGGTAATGATCAGATAAAATAAGGGCTCTCTGAAATGGTATATATTTCTTTACCTTGTGCAAGAAATAGTCTGTGTACTATTTTAAAAATCAATTTAGCAGATCCTTCTGCCCTAAAGACAAAAACCAAAAAAAAAAAAGTACCAGTCATTGAACCTCTATACTTCTGCACATTTTTCATATTTGAGGAAATTAGATATATTTTAACCAATTTAATGCAAAATGGGACATTTTTTCTGCTCTTTGCTTAATCAGAGGTGCCTTTTCCTGCTTTAATTTGCATGATTCCAGTGTATGATAACAGTTACTGGCTCCTAGAACACAATAGGAAGAACAAAATTATTTATCTTTGAAACATGTCAGGACAGACCATGGACCTCTCCAAGACACATACCAACAACGATTCAATTGATGACTTTTCTTGCAAAAATTACATCGCTTCCTTTTTCTGTGGCTTAGAAAATTAGCTTCTGGGTTTTACTAAAAAGAGGTTTTCATTGACCTCTATAGCATTGCTGACCAGCTACAAAAATAAATCATAAGCATCACACCTTTTCCTTCTTTCTCAGCAGAGAAACAGGGATTTGGACAACAGCAGGAAGCTGTTGAGGCTTTATATCCACCCTCATTTCATTTTGTTCAGCTAACTAATCTGGGAGGCTGGGAGAACCTTAGCCAGATGAGGAAGGAAATAGTTTCAAGGACATGAAAATTATGACTGTTCATTCCCTGGATACCTCATGGATAACTCAGCTAATTTCTGATTAATTGATTTGATCTTTTTTGTTACTAAATCTGTTTTCTCAAAAGCTGAAGAAAATGCAGCAGTAAGTATATTACATCTTTCTATTATTAAAAAGACAAAAAAAAAAGACAAGATAAAAGAAGAGAAAGAAAAGAAAAAAGAGAATAAAAGGGAAGGGGAAGGGGAAGGGGAAGGGGAAGGGGAAGGGGAAGGGGAAGGGGAAGGGGAAGGGGAAGGGGAAGGGGAAGGGGAAGGGGAAGGGGAAGGGGAAGGGGAAGGGGAAGAGGGAAGGGGAAGGGGAAGGGGAAGGGGAAGGGGAAGGGGAAGGGGAAGGGGGAAGGGGAAGGGAAGGGGAAGGGGAAGGGGAGGGACGGGGGGGGACGGGGAGGGAAGGGAAGGGAAGGGAAGGGGAGGGAAGGGAAGGGAAGGGAAGGAAGGGAAGGGAAGGGAAGGGAAGGGAAGGGAAGGGAAGGGAAGGGAAGGGAAGGGAAGGGAAGGAAGGGAAGGGAAGGGAAAGGGAAGGGAAGGGAAGGGAAGGGAAGGGAAGGGAAGGGGAAGGGAAGGAAGGGAAGGGAGGGAAGGGAAGGGAAGGGAAGGGAAGGGAAGGGAAGGGAAGGGAAGGGAAGGGAAGGAGGGAAGGGAAGGGAAGGAAGGAAGGGAAGGGAAGGGAAGGGAAGGGAAAGGAAGGGAAGGGAAAGGGAAGGGAAGGAAGGAAAGGGAAGGAAGGAAAGGAAGGAAGGAAGGAAGGGAAGGAAAGGAAAGGGAAGGAAAGGAAAGGAAAGGAAAGGAAAGGAAAGGAAAGGAAGGAAAGGAAAGGGAAAGGAAAGGAAAGGAAGAAGGAAAGGAAAGGAAAGGAAAGGAAAGGAAAGGAAAGGAAAGGAAAGGAAAGGAAAGGAAAGGAAAGGAGAAAGGAAAAAGGAAAGGAAAGGAAAGGAAAGGAAAGGAAAGGAAAGAAAGGAAAGGAAAGGATAGAAAGGAAAGGAAAGGAAAGGAAAGGAAAGGAAAGGAAAGGAGAAAGGAAAGGAAGGAAAGGATAGGAAAGGAAAGGAAAGGAGAAAAGGAAAGGAAAGGAAAGGTAAAGGAAAGAAAGAAAGGGAAAGGAAAGGAAAGGAAGGGAAGGGAAGGAAAGATACCCATTTGACAACTATAACTTCAATAGGATATCATAGGATATTACTGCATTTCCAATAATTTTCAATAAAATTCAAGCTAGGGTTGTATGAACTTGTGAAAAGTGTGTTATAATTAGGTATCATATTTCAATAAGCAGTCTAGGGCTTGATTATGCATTACTTGTAAATTCCAATCTCCTATTTACCCAATGAGAAGAAGTGCAGCATGAAGTACAGAATCAGAATTGATGTTTAATTTTTATTGCATCTATACCAATGTTTAATTTTCTAGTCATGTTGACCATAATGTCAAGGTTTACTGTGCAGTTATTATGTTTCTCTTTGAGTGGAACATAAAAATGAATACATGAGAAATTATCACATTGGAAACTTCTCCTGAGCAAAACTATGAAGCACCCAGATCTATTGAAATACAAATGTTAACACCTATTGTTAGAGTATTTCACCAAGTTGCAATCCGGTTTTATCTGGTTTTGAAAGTGGGAGCTTCAAAAGAAATGTAGAAAACAAGGTACGTGATAAAGCACAGTGATTAATCAGGTTTTCAAAAATAAGGATCTGTGAGTGCATGCATAATAACAGTACCTTTTCTCCTCCCAGCTCTGTCCTCCGTGCTTATGAAAATGTCTTCATATATTTATGCCAATTTATTATTGATTTTATAGCATTTTGCTATTTTTTCAATAAATATTACAGTGATTACCGAGTGTGACACCTTGAGGCAAAGAAACCCTGCATTCCAGCTATTAGATATGATTTGTATATCATCCATTATTGATTTATTGTTCCATCTAGATAGTGTAATAGTTGACTTGAAATCTAGCAACCATTATGAAATTTATTACTGTCAAGAGAGTACAATAAGTAATAGGAAACAGCTTAGTCAAATAAAAGAAATACAGTCTGCACTTCTTCACTAAATGAAAATTCCTGTAACTGCTTTTAAGACAGTATTGAGTCACGAGACGCAGTAAGGTCATGCAAGATAGCATCATCTCAAACAGCTGAATGGCTAAATGAACGATCTAAACCAACAAAATGTCTGTGCTTGCTCTAGTATCTGAATTTTAACATGATGTGGAATTCAAGGAAACTCTTCAAACATGCAACAAAAAAATGATCTCTGAAACAAAGAGCATGCAGGCAAAAGCAGCAGAACAGTTTACAGTGAAATTCTGAGCCATGTAAGGATTTCAAGAGGAAAACATTAAGGCTTGCTCTATTGACAGCTGGTGGTAAAACCACTGAATTTTTCCACTGTCAGTCTGCGTCTTTGTTTCAAGTAGTTCTGCAGATCTCGTTGTGCCCTTCAGAGACTGGCAGCCCCTCAGAAGAGACACAAATAGGAAAATAGGAGGACCACATGAGTTTTCAGGGGATTCCTTCCAACATTTGAAAAAAGTGGAATTACCATGACCCAGGTCCTGTTCTGTTTTTTTCTTGTGGGAAAATACTTATGTGTTACAGCCATATGCTACTGTGTGAGGAAACTGTGACGGCCCTGCCTTGTTGTTTCACATTTGCCTTTTGTATTTTTGGTGGTGAGACTAAATAACACTTTCTTTTGAGAAAGTAAATATTGCGGTGAGTGTCTTGCTACAAAACCTAATATTCGTGTGACTCTGCAGGCACTGTGTGTGCAGAATTTCTCCTGAAATAATGGAAATAATTCCTGAGCATTGCACTGCAGTGTAGTACGGCAGACTTTCACAGTGCTTCTGTAAGTCAGAATGGATCCTGGGAGTAAAAGCTGGTTGACCAGACTACATCAGGGTATTTTGCTATTATCTTGGGACAGTTTATCATTATACAAGGGATTTGTAAGGCTGCTAATTAGAAGTATTTTAGCAAAGCTGAGTTTCTTTAACATCACACTGTTTTGTAAAGGTTCACAAAGATACCTTTGGAAGAAACCAGACTAGAAAAAAAAGACAGACACTCTTTAGATTCTCTTTGTAACATAACTAAGCCTTTGCCTACTGTTTTAAGGTCAGTTATGAAACAGAAATCTTTCACTAAGCATAACTGCATTTATATAAAGGCCCTAGTCAGAGTTCAACCAGAAAAGATCGCTATGATGACTTTTGGAGGACTCCATTAGGCCAAAGGATCCGTTCATATGGTGGCAATTGATTCTCTGTTCTTATAGCGTCTGCACACCATTATGACTAAAGAGGTGTAGTTCTAATCTTATATTAAAGAAATAAAATCATGGCAGTAGGAAAACAATTTCTTAATAAAAGTGGATCTTGAATTCATGTACATTTTATAGCTGTATAGCAAAGGGAAAACAGGTTAAAAAAACCCTGGCAGATTGGTATTATTTGGCCACGTCATATTAGGCTACATTATTCAGGTTTTGTTATGGCACAGTCATGATTAATTCTTAAACATAACTCTGAATTGTAAGAAATAATTGTCAAATATACATATTAACCTTTTGCTAGGGATGATCAACACCCCCTGCACCCGGAGTTTTGTAAGACTCTGCCTCAGAGGGTGCAAAAGTTCATTAGACCGGGGTTACAATGATGAGATTCCAGAAAGTTTTTGGTATTTCAGTGCAGACACAGGCCTAGTTGAATACCATAACTTACTATAATCACAGCCAATAGTGTAATAAAACTTTTAAAACATCGTATCCACATAAGTCTCCTCTTTTCCTATCGCACGCTATTAAAAGCAACTTTTGTTTACCTTATGTCTTTTTTAATCTTTGTAACACTGGCTTTCAACATTCTTTGCGGTTTAGACTGTTGTTTTGGTTTTGGGTGTTTTTTTTAAGGTTGCTCATTTTCTTAGTTCACTGACTATTATCTTTTTACGTGTATGACTGAATCAGTATTTCACATAATTATAGGAGACATAGTTTGGCCTGTTCTTGTCAGTCATCCACTTTTGCTGACTGTCTTCATCAACATTTATGAGCTGCTAGTGACTCCTGCTCGAACCGTGCCATGTCGAATGTTTCCAAAGCGCTACATGGATGTGTCCAATTGTTCTCTCTGTGGCTGTTCGGCTGATGCCTAGCAGTCTTGTCCTCTAAACTTTAACATGTTATTTTTCAGATGCACTTGCCAGTTTGATCTAGCCTGGCCTATTTTTTTTCAGTTTGCCTTGATATTTTCTATTTGTGCACCTGTTGACTGTTCATCTGTAGATGCAGTGCCTAAAGCCCAGATTTGAGCCTCAGATGATGAGACACATTTCCAACTACATGGCCCTGTAATTTAATGGATACCAGAGATGAAAGCTCCCTATCAGGGACGTCTCGTATTAATCAAAGAATGCTCATGAGCAGCTGTCTTTCCTGGAGAAAGACAAACTACACAGTGTCAACTGGTTGAAAATCTTTGCTGCTTTTGCTTACAGTGGTGCTGAAAAATGTGCTACATTTATTAAGTGGGATTTATTAAAGCATTATATAAAAAAAAAAAAAGAAAAGACAAATCTGCCTGTTGCAAGACAGCTGATGAACACCCTGGAGGTGTTTAGCAGCTTCCTGAATGGTGATGTACACAGAACGCTTTGAGAACTTGACATGAGTTGGAGGGTACTTTTTGGCAAGAGTAGCTCAACTATTAAAAATTGTTTTATGCTCAGAAACTGCAATTTCCACAAATGCAATAAATATTCATAACTCCACATTAAAACAAAAAAATAAATACGCTGTGTCAGTTCCTTGCCCATGTTCACTGTTATCTCTTGTTTCTTGTGCAGTTTATATTTCATAATAAATTCCTGATACGCTGCAGGGGTACCAACACTGTCTTTAATGTAACATTTCTCTTTGAAGGACTGAAACCAAGTGGTCTCTCCGGGGCATCATAAATCTTAGTTTTCACTTGGAGTAAAGAAACCATAAAAAGTATAAAACAATATTTAAGCTTCAGAGTAGACCAATTTTCAATATAAAGTGGGATTGTTATGACAGTAAAGAAATGAGCAGATGAGAGTAAGGATCCTCAAATTTACAAATCCCTGCCAGGAGGAGGATATAGGAAACACCTGAACCCCAGGTACACGATGGAGCAGTGACCAGAAAGCTGAAATGACCCACAAGGATTAATTTCTCTTTCTAAGGTGCATGTCCATACAAGTATAAAGTTCCTGTGTTAAAATACTGCACTTAAAAGTCTAATGAAGAATATAAACAACATATATTATGTATTATACTAGATTACAATATAATTTTCACAGATCAGAGGTCAGTTTATTAAAAAAAAATATATATATATATCTCAGACAGTTTTACGGAATTAGGTCATTTTAGATTGTGTTCACTAATTGCAGACACCATCGTGATAAATTTAAGCCATTAAAGCACAGCAGGAGTCTTCTGAGACACAGCGTTTTCTGTAAGGCCTTTGAACAACTTCACTGTTTTAGAAGCTCTTGGAAAGTCAAGGAAAATAAGGAAAAACAAATCTTCAAATTGCTCAGGTCCCCAAAGTTCTGTTGCGTTCTCTTTCAGAGGCTCTCCAGGGTTTCCAGCAGACAACAAAAGTGGACAGGCTCAGAATCATCAAAGGAAAGGCTAGAAAAATCATCTTTTTGATAAGATAAGAAATATGCTTATGCTTGTTTAAAGTGTGAGTATATGACTCTGCACTGGGAATAATTCTAATAATGGTGTGTGACAAAGTATGTGTGTGTAATAGGTGAAGCAGTAAGTTTTTGTGAAACACCATGACAAAACCACCATATTTGACCTCATTTTGTACTGCTGAATATCTCTTTCCTAACTTGTAAAAGAAACAAAATCATGAAGAACTAAGGTGTTTATATTGATGCCAACCTTCTCTGGGTTTAAATGTTCATTGATAAAGTACTATGCACAAGTCCAGTTTTCAAGCCTGCCCAAAGATAATTGGAAGCCCTTGGCCAGCAATATTTCAATCACTTCCTTTCTACCACGCTGAATTATTTATATGCATTGAAAAAAGCATTGAGAGTTTTAAAAGGTTCCAATAAATTGTCCTCAGACCACATGAAAAGGTACTATTGATTCTAAATTCTAAATACTGTGAAGGGGAGAAATTCAAAGATTTTCCCTTACAATAAACATTGAAGTGGTAAGATTCAGTTTATTTAAAAAGGAAAAATTGGAGATATATTATCTCAGTGGCAATTTTTCGCAATGAACCAAAGCAATGAAAACTAAAGCAATGAACAACTGCAATGGAATCATGCATGAAACAATAAAAATTAGAAATGGCTGGGCTGGGCTGGTTGTTGGTTATCACTTTAGATGTAACAACATTTTTGAGACTATGGTTTTAAAAATCAAATATATTTATTATTCTGCATTAAGGATCTGAACTACACGTTAAAAAGAAAAAAAAACCCTACAAACAAAACAGCCAATAAACTGAATAAAGTAAAGAATGCAAAGGAAACTGTAACAGATTTTGAGAAGCTATTTCTTACTCAAATGATCCAATTTGGGTTGGAATGTTACCCATATGATCTGCAGGGTGTCTGTAAGAAACAGAGCAACAGCTGAATAGGAAATGGCATCTGTGGCTCAGGGAAAGACTTGGCAAGAAAAACAAACAAACAAACAAAAAGGTTAAAAAATGCTAAATGGCCATAAAATCGCAGTCTTCTGTGAAGCATAGGGGTAGTTTAATTTCTTAATTTTATTTTCTGCTTTTAAGTAAAGACTGCTAGATAGAAAGAGATTCAAACTGCTACTCCATAGGAAAAAAAAAAAAAAAACAACAAAAAAACCCAAAACCAAACATGTTTTCTGCAAACACATTATAAGTTTTATTTTATGCTTCTGTAGAGTAAGTGCATCAGGAAGGAACACAGTTCAGTGGCTAGAAAACACTGTTTGACAAATCTGTTTAAATTGCAGTGGCTGTGACACCAGGTTGTTGTGGATGTGTTAAAGACTGGGGAGAAAGAAGGCAGGGTAAAATCATCCAAATGGAAGTGTATATAAAGGAGGAATGCAGCAATCAGTATTCCTACACCAATACCTAAGATCAACATAACGTAAGTAATTCTAAGCTGACCCAAGATCCTCTGATAAGAACACAGTACTTTTCAAACATCTTGGAAATTTCACATTAAAAAAAAAAACAAACCCAAACCAATAAACAAAAAAAAACCTCTAGTAAACATCCCAGCACCAGCAAAAATTTAAAGGTGGTCATAAATCAATGGCTGAGAAATGACATTCCCTCATTTCTTTGGAGTTCAGCCGTGTGAACCGCGGAGGGCAGAGAGCTGTCTGTACCCTCTGCAGCAGCGTGTCCTGAACAGAAGGTAAGGAGACCGTCCATTTATTATAGAGGCCAGGCAGAATCAAACTGCAATAGCTGTAGTACGATAGAATGAAAGTTCACACAAAATCTTATGTACGTGGTATATCTCACCTAAATTCAGCCATGGACTTATGGTGGGGGAGGGAGAGAGTGCTTATTCAACACACGGATCAGACACATCTATATTGGGATTATATTGCCACCTCTGGAGGGACCTATTCATCTACAGTGGCGCTAGCAATTGTATAGACTAAATAGGGAGTGATTTTTACTGGGATTCATTCCATACTCAGTTTTTGCACTAATAAAAAAGGTCTGAATTCATAAAATGTTATATAGTTGGCTGCAGTGTTAAATAAACATAGAGTCATATAACCATAGAATTGTCTAGGTTGGAAGAGACCTTTAAGATCACTGAGTCCAGCCATTAACCCAACACTGAGAAGTCCACCACTAAACCATGTCCCTCATCCCCATAATATATACAGTACTGACAAAGTAGCTCCGAGACTTGACCATGTCTACCTAGGGCATAAGTGAATACTGTTTTTTTATCCTTATCTTTCTTCTCATTACTTGTAACGGTAAGTACAAATAACAGAAGGACAATGTATATGATCCAACAGCAAGTGAATATTAGCGTTGTGAATGAGCCTGAAAACTGGGACAGAACCCCAAAAGAGATGCTAATTGTGTGATAATGGCAATGTTCTTACAAAACAAAAGGACAAAGCCGCTGCGTCGATAATTTGACATAGAACTGGTGTTGACAAATGTAGAGATGCATTGGTTAAAGAAATGCTGTACATAGACATATGAAATATATCACACATGACATTTGTCAGCAGTTTCTTATCAACCCGGAAACTTAAGCACTTAATGAGACAAACAATATCATGACTATACCATGTCAGTAAATGTGTAAATAATTAATAAGCTTAGATGACAGATTATAACAAAAAATTACTTTACTCTTCAACAAGGACCAATAACGCACCTAAAATTTTTAACTGACAGAAAATCCAGAGAACAGTGACAGAAAGTAAAAGTTTCATAAGTTCAGCAAATGCTCGATGTGTGAAATCCTGCTGTTTGGTCATTGCTCAACATCCCATAGTGAGCTCCCATTTCCCTGTTTGCTGGTGGTATGACAATCAAAGAAATTGAGAAGGCCAGGAAAGTGGAGCCTTTGCAGACAGCGATGGTTTAACTGTATGTGATGAATAACTGTGGCAAAAGGTTAGTGATAGCATAAAAAAATGAAAAAAAAAAAAGGATCAAGTTCATTTAATTCATGAAGTTGGTAGGAAGGAAAAAAAAAAGTCTGTAGGCTTCTAGCAGCTCCATTATCATCTTGGCCATGAGGCTGTGTATTCACATTATGGGAAAAAGGGAGATGAAAGCTGATGGCTGTCTGCCACATAAGTGGTGCGAATCTGCGCGACTCTTACGAAAAGAAATTGAAAAGGAAGTTTCACAGAAAGAAAATGCATAAAACGTGTATAGACTTTTTTCTTTCTTCTAGCCTTCAGTTTCCAAACAACAGCTAAATATTAATGGCAAACATACCAGGAAATCTCATCACTTGTGGTTTTGGGGAATTTTTTTTTATGTTTGTGTGTGTATTTTTTACCGTATAAGAGCTATCTCTTTATATTACTTCCCATCTTCTCATGAAAGAGAAAAGACTGCAGTATATTTCTTTGGCATCTTGACCCCAACTATAGTTACAGTATTTTTATACTTATACTGGTATTCTGTCACTGTCGTAAGTAACCCTTGTGTAGTAAAGAAGTTATATTGTCTTCATTTTTAAAACAAACAAGCAAACAAACAAACCAGAGAAAGTAAGTAATTTCCTTGAAGTTAAGATTGAAAGTTTATGGATTGATTCAATTTGATTCTGAATCTTCCAAAACGCAGATTGAATTACAACGTTGTTCAACAGTAATAAAAGATGACAACAAATGGTGTTTGTAAATGGCCAAAGCAAAAAAAAAAAAAACCAACCAAAAACCTGCATTGTGACTATTTGAATAAATTAATACAGCAGAGTGTTCACAAATAATCTATATGCATAAATATATTCATATGCAGAATCCATCAAAGAATTTTAAGTAACAAAGTGCATTAGTAAAATTCATGAGTGCTCATTGACAATTTGCAACCACACTCAGAGGCCAAATTCAAAGGATACATTGTTTTCAATGAATAATTCAATATATTCTCATTGTAAGCTCTTTAAATGCAATTTTATATTATGAATAGATTGCTGCTTTACAACAAATTTTATTTCATTTCTTATTTTTAACTGCTTGTAAAATTCAAATTAATCAGTTCCATTTCGCAAAGCAGTAAGAAAGACAAAAGCAATAAAAAGTTTCTATTTGTCACAAGTTCTTTAATAAAAAAGATTTTTTTTTAACCAGTCCCTAACACAATTTATCCCTTAGGGACAAGCATTTATTCCTCTAAGTGTTTTTAACAAAAGCAATTTTTAATATTTGAGGCATTTTTATGAAGCCAAATAAGAAGGGTTAGAAGCTCCTTTACGTTATGTCTTATACATGAAAGAGGCCAAACCTGCTGAGTTCTTTAATTAAACTTTTATATTTTGTTTTGAATGATGTTTGGTTTTGGTTTTCAGGTTTTTTTACTTTCATTTGACAACTGATAATTCTAATTTGATTATTATGTACATAGCAGAAACAGAATGCAATTTATGGAATGCCCCCAGCTCTAACACAGAGAAATTACAGAATTTAATTTAGAAGAGCGGAAAGTTGTATCTAATTATTCTTAACTAGACAGTATACTCATTTTTATTACCAAGTTCCTTAGCTTCGTGGTAAGTCAGTATAATTTTACTAAGTCCATTCGAAGAAGAGAAGATCCAAAGCTTATTATACATGAAATTTTTCCATTCTTTACTGCCCTTCACGTAAAATTCTGCAGTGACACTAAAATTATTATGTTTTCATAACCTTTTAAGAAACTTACTGCAATGTTTTTCTTGAAATAAATACAGTAAGCACTCTTTTTTTTTTTTCTTTTTTTTTTTTTCCTGGTTTTATTTAGCAAGGAGGGTGAGACTTGGTTTGAAACTAGAAAAAATACCCCAAGCCAGGATGCTCCTCAGAGATCCAACCCATGGTGCCTTGGGTGGGGTGGCAGCTAACTCCATCCATACTCAAAACTAAAGCAACACATACCATCTCTGGTCAGAAAAAGATTTCAAGACCTTGATTTGTGCTTGTGCTCTAGTTCATTTCTTAATTAGATGGCCAAGTGTTTTCTGGAGTGGAGGAGGTACTAAGGAAAAGCCAACAATTATCTTGTTATGCATGTGACTATTAATGCATTTGCCAACATGAGTCGGGCTGCAGGAAAGGCAACATATATTAAAATAGGCTAAACTGTAAATGTGCAAAATACATGACGTGGCTTCTCTTCTGAAAGAAAGACTCTCAGATGTTAAAACCAGTGAGTTAATACTGGAAAAAGCCTATGGGGAGTAAGAAAACAAAACTGTGCACTGAGAAAAAAAAGATAAATAAAACACATTGTGGCCTTAGAAATTAAAACTGAATTTATTTTCAGTGCTGGAAATCATAGATCAGATGACTAGAACCGTAAAACTGAAAACAAATGCTTGGAATTGAGTTCAACATAACAACAACAACAACAAAAACTTGCTAAGATTGTTTCGAAGAAAGCTTCGATAAGACTAAGCCACCCTTAACCATCAGAGTGACTAATGAAGATGTGTATAGGCTGTAAAAAAAAAAAAGAAAAAAGAAAAGGAAAGGCAGAGCCAGAGGCAAGTGCCTAGAAGACATTATACCAGTAAGTGACATCCCTGAAAAGTTTTAAACCAAGACAATCTGACAAGAGTAACAGACCAAGCAAGCTCTAAATCAGTTAAGTTGAAACAAATCTTCTTGCAACTCGCAGATTAAGTACCAATATCACTGGGAGGAGAAAGTATAGAGAAAACTGAACAGTTAACCTACCCGTTCTGCAGTGTGTCAGCCAACGGAGGTAGTAAGAATGAAGTAATGTTCATATTAGGAAAGCCATATGTAGGAATAAAAGACAGCCAGCATTAACATGAAAAAAAGGAATCACATGCCTTAAATGTTATCCCAGTGCTAATGTATGAGACCTGCAGAGCTTGCAAGTTTTCTGTTTCAGGAGAAAAGTTGACAACTGCAGGTAGAAGCAGCAATAAACTTTTTGGAGCAACGCATAGAAAATACCAGTCAATAATGAAGAGTTTCAAAAAATCACCACCATGTCTACAACAGAAAGGAAGCGTTTGGGATGGGCACTTTAGAAATAGAATACCCACTCTCAGTGACGCTGTCGATGGAAACCAGCTAGTATACAGAAAAAGCCATTTAAGAGAACTAGAAAAAGAGTATTAGCAGGCAGGGGGAGCAATCAATATCAACACCAGAGAACAGCTGAAAGCACAAAAAAATGACATAATGGAGCAGAAAGATGTAGTTCCTGCCCTAGGCACCTGTACTAGCTTGGGAAGGATGAAATGTGGTATAAAGGCGCACTAAAGTGAATGAGGCAGGTCTTTAATCCTGATATGATTCTTTCTCACTGCTGTAAAAGGATCAAAATCCAACCTGAAAGGACCAGAAAAGGATTGTCTGCTCGAACAGATTCTCTGCTGGCATCTTCAGTGGGATGCATGCTACCCATGCAACAAAGCTGGTGAGGGGTCTGGAGCATAGTCTGATGAGGAGTGGCTGAGGGAACCGGTGATGTTCAGCCTGGAGAAAAGGAGGATGATTTATTATTGCTCTCCTTATTGCTCTCCACAGCTCCCTGAAAGGAGGGTGTAGACAGGTGGGGATCGGTCTCTTCTCCCAAGTAACAGGAGACAGGACAAGAGGAAAAGGCCTCAAGTTGTGCCAGGGGAGGTTTAGATTGGAGATTAGGAAAAATTTCTTCACCAAAAGGATTGTCGAGCATTGGGACAGGCTGCCCTGGGAAGTGGTGGAGTCACCATCCCTGGAGGTATTTAAAAGATGGGTAGGCGTGGTGCTGAGGGACATGGTTTAGTGGTGGTGTTGGCAGTGTTAGGTTAACGGTTGGACTCGATGATCTTAATGGTCACTTCCAACCTAGACAATTCCCTGATTCTATGGTTCTATGCCTTACAGTTCCTTAGCAAAGAGGGCCCATGTGTACAGGGCTGTGCCTGGAGCACCACATTCTCAGTGAATTCTCAAGAACTAATGATTACAGGTTTCTAAAACTAGAGCAGCTTCAGAGGTGGCAGACTCCTTGGTAGCTTGGGGGACATAGACGGTTCTGTTATTTGTGCTGAGCTATCTTTGCCCCTTTCAACCTTCTAGTCCTTTGCTGAACATAATTCAGCCAGGCTCAAGGATTATGACCTGTCATTTTTTGTGATCATGAGATTTCCAATGACATTGCAAAGCAGTTTATAGTGAATGAATAAAGTGTAAAAAAAAATTTAAAAATTTGAATAGTTTATGACATATTTCCAAAGGCTATATATATTAATGAATATTTGAGATATATTCATTCAGTGAACAAATGATTTCAAGATCTCAAGGAACGCATTTTAAGTGAAGAAAAAAAATCAAGTGGTTGATATACACCTCAGCATTGCAGTAATGTTTGAAATCTTAATCTGGAAAACTAAATCAGTCACGTGTTGCTCGCTTTCGTTAAATATTCCTCATAATGTCTGTTTCATAAACTATGTATCTTCTGTCTCACAAACTGTCTTTTGCACCCATGGGTGAGCCACCTCACCAAGCAGCTGCGAAACAGTGAAGTACTCGATGTATTTGTCTTTGGTGGAGTTGATTCCACAGTCAGGATTATGTTAGCTCACACAAATCTTAGATGCTAAAGAAGCTGCAGTAGCTGTTATTCTGCTTCTTCTGAAGTATAGAAAAAAAGTGGAACTGAGTTCAGCTGAGATGAGGTTGGATACTCTCAGATCTGCTTGTGCGCTGGGCTAAATTTGTGTTAAATTCAAGGAGTTAGTGAACAGTGGAATAACAAAATAATAAGAGGAGTTGAGTTAAATAATATTCCTTAAGAACTAGAGTTAAGAAATTGAAAAAGATGAGAAAAAGACATTTGCCCTTAAACTTACTGACATATCAAATTATGAAAATTATTTCATTCATATCCAGCACTGGTACATTCATTATTCAAAAATATCGAAAGTTATAAGGTGAGAAAAATAGTGTGACAGTGATAGAAAAAAATAGGTGAAATTTTTAATTTGAATTATAGCAGAAGATTTCCAAGGAAATTACAATGTTTCCATTTTATAATAGCACAGTACTTACACAATTTCTTTTCTAAGCTCTAGGTATACTTACAGAAAAACAGATGAGAAACAAAGCAAATTTGTTTTTTAAATAAAGATAATTACTCAATGACTTCAAGTCTGGAAGTACTCACAAATAAAACATGAATCTTATACTCCCAGAATTTGTTCATAAATGTTCAACTTCTTATGGGAGAAAACTTATTTTAATTATATTGGGTTGAAATAGTTTCAACTACAGCAAACGACAAAATGGCAGCATGTTTTGACTTCTTTGTTTCCATTCCTTCAGCATATGCTGTCCCTGCAATTTGATCCTAAACCAGTTCTAGTAAGTTGATGGAGGAAAGAGATTTATCCCCTGATGACCTGTGCAATCTTGTACGTGCTTACAACGGGTTTATATATTTAGCATATTAATAGTTAATAGTTAAAATAGCCAAATGTGAAGCACTTGAGGAACAGAACTTCTTGCTGCAGTGCAATATGTTTTGTTTCAGAATGTGAATTTTCAGCTGTCTTTTCCCCTGGATAAGGAACATCTGCTAAATCTGAAATTTGCCCATAGTCCCTGCAGAAAAGAAAATAACAATTAAGCATATGTCAAAAAGCTGGGAGAGGGTGTGTGTGCATGGAAGCTAAATGGCACAGTAGGAGTTGATTATAGGGCATGCAGACACTTAAGAGATGGAGTGTATATTAGGCCTTTAAGACAGCCAAAATGAGTTGCCATGGTGTATTGGGTTTGTGTGGCAAGGTGTTGGTAGTAGGGGGTCTACAGGGGTGGCTTCTGTGAGAAGCTGCTAGAAGCTTCCCCCATGTCTGATGGAGCCAATGCCAGCTGGCTCCAAGACGGACCTGCCACTGGCCAAGGTGGAGCCCATTAGTGATGGTGTTAGCATCTCTGGGATAACATACTTAAGAAGGGGGAAAAAAGTTGCTGTGCAAGAACAATTGCAGCTGGAGAGAGGAGTGAGAATATGAGAGAAACAATGCTGCAGACCCCAAGGTCAGTGAGGAAGGAGGGATGAGGTTCTCCAGGCACTGGACCAGAGACCCACCTGCAGCTCATGGAGGACGCCACACCAGAGCAGGTGGATGCCCGAAGGAGGCTGTGACCCCATGGAGAGCCTGTGTTGGAGCAGGCTGCTGGCAGGACATGTGGCTCCATGGGGAGAGGAACCCATGCTGGAGCAGGTCTGCTGGCAGGACTTGTGACCCTGTGGGGGACCCACGCGGGAGCAGTCTGTTCCTGAAGGACTGCACCCCATGGAAAGGACCCACCCTGGAGCAGTGTGTGTACTGCAGCCTGCGGGAAGGACTCACGTTGGTGAAGTTTGTGGAGAACTGTCTCCCGTGGGAGGGACCCCACGCTGGAGCAGGGGCAGAGTGTGATGAGTCCTCCCCTGAGGAGGAAGGAGCAGCAGGGACAATGTGTGATGGACTGACCACCACCCCCATTCTCCATCCCCCTGTGCTGCTTGGGGGTAGAGAAATTAGGAGAGAAGTTGAGCCCAGGAGGAAGGGAGGGTTGGGTTTAAGATTTTTAGATTTATTTTTTTGTAAGATTTAATTTTTATTTCTGATTACCTTACCCCGATTTGATTGGCAATCAATTAAATTAAATTTCCCCAAGTCGAATTTGCTTTGCCCATGACAGTAATGGGTGAGTGATCTCCCTGTCCTTATCTCAACTCATGAGCCTTTCGTTATGTTTTCTCTCCCTTGTCCAGCTGAGGAGGGGAGTGATAGAGCAGCTTTGGTGGCCATCGGGCATCCAGCCAGGGTCACCCCACCACACACGGCTAAGCTATCACATATAGTTACAGAAGCAGAATAAATTTAGAAATAAAAGGAAGTTAGAACACCAGAATAATGCATTTGAAACAGGAGGCAAAGAGATGTAAACAAGGTGGTAAAGAGGATTTGACATTCACACTAATAAGCATAAATAGGTGAAAATAGTTTCGAATCTGGAAGGGGAGGTGATGCTAACAGTGTAGCTGCAGATGGCCTTACATATGACAGTTCCTTTACAAGACCCGTTTCCACTGAATTGCCTTGACAGCCATCTATCACTGAATCAGAATTAGGTGACAGCATGGCTCACAAGGAATTGAATAAATTTTCAGAACATATCTCATTCTTTCAAAAAGCCACAGGGTTGATGTTGCTCTATATAAATTGTCCATTCATAACTGCTGATAACTTACATGCCCCTTAAACTTGTAAAAATTATGGACCTCTCTGGTGGACGCTGTGTGTGTACTCTGACCGTTTCAGCACAGCCTGGCGTAATATTTCTGTGGAAAGCAGTGAAAGTTATTGGGACATCTTAGGTGACAACCAGATGGAAGTGAGCCAACTAACGTGTAGCCCTTTGTGTCTTTTCACAGGCAGCAGGTAACACAGATTTGTTCATGGAAAACTTGCCACTTTTCTCTGGGTGTCTGAAGTGTCCCACTTCCACATAGGTCTCACATTACTAACAATAGCCACTTCTGCCATGAAATGAACAGGCCAACTGCTGGCCACCCTACATGCAATGACGATGCAATGCCACCACTGTGACAGGGTGTGCCTGATCTTCGATAAGAATGTGCCCACGGTTCAGCTTGATTCTCAGCCTGATTTTGACTGACTGCCATGAGGCTGACTACAGCAAAAAAAATGTAAGACAGCCCGATAGTTCTGCCATGAGCATCAAGACCACGTTTCAGTGGTGACAGATTTTCCCATTCCTCTGTTGAAAGGTCCTCGAAGTCTCTTTTGCTGTACCACAAGCCCATACTTGAGCTTGACACCCATTTTGGGGCAAAGTGGGTGATGGAGGGCAGCTCTTCTCAGAGACTGGTACAGAAACAGGTATGTGAATGTCCTAGATAGAGGATGAGGTGTTTTCCTTGAGGGTGCTAAATGGGTATTTGTGATGGGGGTCAGTGCTAAAACACACACTGTTCAGCGTGCACGATGAATAGCTTTGGGATACTTTGCAGATAAAGCGATATAAATACAATGGAGCACTTCAGCCTGAGTGGCTTCCACTGAAGCATCCCTTGATCTTTCAGGAGCTGGATGTCTCATTCCTTTTCTCTGTGCTTCTTCAGTGTCCTGTTAATTAGTTCTTCAGTAGTTGCCTCTGGTTTTCCTCATATTTCCCTACCTTCGGTCCTTGTCTTACAGCCGTCAAACTCTTCCATTCCTAAAGTCTGGTTCCTCCTTCCCATATGAAGGGAGACGTTCAGCTTCCTGATGTATCCTGTCATCTTCATTGTTCACCTAGACCCATTTTACACAGGTGCACTGTACTCTATCCCCTTCCTCTCCAATAGTGGTTAAGGAATCATCACCATTCTTCCTGAAGACCACAGAAACAGGAAAGTGTCTTTCCCGGCACTACCTTTGTTTTCACTGCAGCAGTTAGCGGAGGAGACGGTGACCGACTTGCTCAGAGAAGTCTGCATGCAGTTTTGCTTTGAAATGGGTTACAAGAACACTTCATGAGATCAAAGAAGTTAATTTGAAATTAATAAGAACTCACTAAATGTGTAGGTATTGGCAAGATTGAATAAACCTTGTTTGTAGAATCAAGATTTATAAAAGTAGCTATTTCTATGTCTGTGAGCTTCTAAACCAGATGCTGTACTTCCACTGCTTAGCCCCTTGCGCACTCATTCACACCTGTAAAAGGATTAACCAAAATAGTACTAAATGTTATCCCACATCCATTTTGCAACGATAAAAATGGTTACGCGGTGACATTAAAATGCTTGCATATGGACATTAGCATTTTGCACAAAGATGTGTTTGCTTACCAACTGATGAAAAACTGCTAAAGGCAAAACATTAGCATAAAGAAAGTGCTTTCCTACCATATACTGGAGAGACAACAGAATGCAGCATTTCTCCAATGTCTAAACAAAGCATGTTCTCGGGATACTGATGTGACCTGTGAGATTAGCAGAATTTTAAGGCATGTCAAACTTATTCCAAGATTGCTAGCAGAGTTAATAGGAACGTGGAAAACTCTATATTAACGAGTAAGGATCAATAATTAAGATGAAACCAGCACTTTATTGATCATAGGCCACTCTCTTCTATTAAACAATAAAACTAATTAATTTCATAAGATTAATAAATGAGACAGTGGGGGAGACAAACCACCGTGTTGGAGATTTTGACTTTAGTACCACATCTGCACAAAGGTGACACTGCTCTCAACCTGCACACAGTCTGTTTGCAGCGCTGTGCACCATGAAAATCTATTTCAAAATCTCTGTGAATACCAATATAAAAATACCTTGCTCAATATTTCAAATCCAGTAATTAAAACATTTTTATACCCTTCTTTAAGCAAGGATATTACCTTCCTCTTAGGAAGGCACTTGGGTTCCTTAACAGTCTTTATCCACTATATCTATCACTAAGAATTATCCTCATGATGATGTTCTTAACTACATATATTCATTATTTAATAAAGTAGCTATTTTTATGATGGAAATGATCTGGACATGACAAATAAATTATTCAGAATCGTAAGTATATTGTCATTGACACCAGGTGTGAGTTAAAATTTTTAAATTAGACTGCTAGCACTTTTGACACATCATGCATATGTTTTGTAAACTTTTTGCTTACTTTGCTATTTTTACCAATTCATTAGTTTCTGTTACTAGACTGCATCATAGAATTGAAGAAGCATTCAATAGCAGCTGTAAAGTTTAGCTGATTCCTTAATTACATTCAATTATTTTGAAAGAAAAAACATTAATTTTATAATTTGAGAATCGTGATCTTAAATTAGAAGCTAGGAAATATTCAAAAGGTGACAGCAGAAAAAAAGATGTTTAATTGAAATTTTTCCCTAAATTTTACACATAGAGGTTATCCTTTATGTAATATTTTATGCATCTACTTACTTTCACAACTGAAAAAAATCACTTTCCTATTTATTTAGGGTACTAAGATTAAGAGTAGAACCCGTAAGGGACAAAGAGGAGACTTGGCCTTATTGACCTGCTCCTACTACAGTGGAACATAATCAAAGATGAGATTTACAGTAGAGCCGCTGGATCAGTTGTACCAGACTTTCCGTCGTTCTTGCTGGTCGACTGCTATGTCAATATTGTCCTTGTGCACTGCATTGAGAGCAAACTGGGGCAGGCTGTCTCATTTCCCAACTCTCTCGCATAAACTGGCTGTCTGAAAACTTTATAAAAAGTGGACTTGAGACTATTCTGTGGCCCAGGTGCCTTTGACCCCGAGGCACAATTACTATGTCTTGAAGTTTCTTGCTAGTAAATGCCAGCAATAGCAGTAAGGCAATATTGAGGTGTGCCAGAGAAATGCTTTTAGGGTGACATCCCAGATACGTATAGAGAAGCGTGGAGCACGCTGTGAAGTGTTGTGATGGTGCTGGAGAGGTGCAGGATTTTCTGGGATTTTGGAGGATTGTCCCTCTTGGAAGTAGCAAAAACTGACGTTAGCAATTAGTAGACGGCTCTCCTGACCACTGTGCCAGTTTCCTCTTGGAGGGAAGAAGTCCCCGTGGAGATAGTGAGTGAACTAACATTCACGCAGTGTGGATAAGGAAACTGCAGCCTTGACCAAAACTAGCAATAAGTCCTATTGACACCTCCACAGAAGGAACTGCGAATTTCTGAAAGAGGCAAAATAAGGGGAGAAGGATCAGGAAGTAGTGGAAAAATACTCAGGGAGCCAATAAGGTCACTGAGGAAAAGGGAAGGAAACTTTTCCAATTGCTTAACTGTCTGCTTGCCTAGTTCATTGCCCATCTTCTGCCTGTACTATTAAGAAACACATGTCCACGACTATTGAATAATGGCCAGCTATATGACATAGAGATTCCTATGTAACACATTTATCATTCTGCTACTGTGACAGCTGTAGGAGTGTCTGCTCATTAGTATTTAAATCAGTTCATAAATATTTCACTCTAAAATCCGGTTTAAATAAGGCTTACATCTGGTCACTGTAATACTGTGGTTTAACGTCTGTTGTAAGCCTTAATTCTAGCCTGATATAATGCTATTGTATAGTCATACAATTTCATAAGGGCACTTATACAATAAAACAGGGATTTAATGGAGCACTTTATCTTTTTGCAATTTTTAGTTTCAGCTGACCATAGCAAGTGAAGCTAAAGGTTGTATAATATTGCACATCTCCCTCTGGCAGAATGACTCCTTTGCATAGAAAAGTTCTCCATTTTAAGAAAAGGATGTGATTTTTGAAAGGGCTTAGCTAAGATTTTCCCTAAGAAATGGGAATGTATACAATGCATTCCTCTCTTTTTCTTCCAGTTTCCCTCTTCCATTTAATTTTTAATGTTTTAAGTTATGACTGTGGAGGTGTTGGAATGATGTGAGAGTAATACCGTTTTCAAAGACCAGTGAATCTTAAGGAGAAGGAGATACAAGCAAAAAAGGATATTTTAGGTCAGTACAGAAATTCTGAAATTGAATATAAAAGTAGAGAGTTTCCCTTATATTTCCACATTATTCTGTGCTAACCATCACTAGAACCTATTACACTCAAACACCCCTATCTCCATAATTTTCTCATTGTGTATGAGCTTTGGCAAAAAAAATAACAGGAGGACTCTGAATTTGTCAAATGAGGATAAGGAAAAGAGAATAGTGGAAATGGCACCATTTTTCATTAGTGCTCATATATATGCAACTAGTAGGAGCAGAGCATAGTAGGAAAAAACGAGCGGTATAGAAAGGTCAGGAGCCATCTCCCTTTACAGAGGACAAACACATCTGCAGAATGCTGTCAGGTGTTTGTCTTTTAGCTCTGCCCATTATCACACGTTACAGTGTCCCCAGCCCGGTGATTTGCTCCAGGCAACTCAGACATGTTTGTCTTTGTGTAACGTGGGGTACAAAGCATTGCACTAATGTAAATTTAGTGGACTAATATTAATACTGTGTAATAGTTGTGTAATAATAACAATAATAATAGTAATACTCTGTGTTTAATTAGCAATTTTCATGTAAAAATCTTAGGTCATTTTAAAACATTAATTCTGTTGCCTCCATGATGCTTTTATGAACAGCCAAGGAAAACAAAGCACAGAAAGGGGCAACCTGCCCACCAGCGTATACATTTTATTTTCTCTGATATCATCCATCCAACAATTAAGCATCTAATATAAACTCAGAGCCTAGGATCCTTCAGTAATCAAGACAGGGAAAGAAATATTTTCAGGAGTGGGTTATACCATCTATCTATGTTAGGCACTTATTCTGCGGTGGGCCTTCCTTCACCACCGTATAGGTATCTTTAAGATGGACAAACTGACCTGAATCTCATCTTCAGTAGCTATGTGGCAAACTTAAGACCCTTATTTCCAATCTTTTTTTCTCCAACTACTAAAGAGAATAGTTAGCTAAACACATTGCTCGCTTAGGCTTTTCACTGTCAGCCTCTACTGTACTATTACCCTAATTACAGAAATGTAATGCTAGAAGTCAGCACCAGGTATTTATAAGTGGCTTCTGAAATGGTTGGGACAGGTTTCCAATTGCTTGCAGTCATCCTCTGGGAAAATATTTTGAAATGATTCAATGCTATTATAGGCTAGATTTTTATGGTCTGATTTTTCAAAATTGCTAGCTATCCAATCTGCTGAAGTCTTCTGAAAACAGACCGCTTACTCTGATGCTAAAAATGGGAGATGAATTCCAGGGAAATTCTGGCTGAGAATATTAATGCTGAGTTCTTTTTAAAATACTAGAGATTGAGAATAATAAAAGGGATAATGTAGCTGAAAATATGCAGAGCCATGAACAACCAGTGTTTCCTATTTGTAAAACCACCCTTGTTGAAATATGAAGACTCTTGTGATTTTTCTTACTTTCAAATAAACTCAACATGCCAAAGTTATCAATGTCCTTTCCAGTATAATTCTCTTTTGCTTTGATACTAACATAGTTTTGGTGCATTAACTTTCCAGCTGAATGGCTGGAATTTGGTGGTTTAATTGCCTCTTGCTCCATGGTTTAGTAGATAAACTCAGCAGCTGTTGCTCGGTGTTGGACGTGGTTTGGAGAATCTGTGGATACTTCAGCCCTTATTTGAAAGCCAAAACGTTTTGACCCAGCTGCAGTATGAAAACGAGCTGGCAAAACTTCTCTTCAAGCAAATACATCCAATTCATTTAAACTCAGCTTACAATATGTTTGAGACTAGGCGCTGAAACACCAAAAGCACATGATGAATAACAGGCCAAGATCAAATAAACTAGGAGTAGTAGTGGTTTTCTTAATATTGCTCAAGAAGCTACACTTTCTACCAAGGCTTTGGCTATTATGATCTCTCTACTGGAGCTATTCTCTTGAGAGTGAATTCTGATATTAAACCTGTCTTGCCAGATAGCAGGTAGATAACTTTAATGTAAAAGAATTTTTTAACAGTGAAAATAAAGGCACTATGGTAACACAGTAGCTCCAGAAGCCGTGAGAGAAAACATGCCGTTTGTCTGTTTAGAGGAATGGACCTGTACTTTGCTGAAATGCAGACTTAGAAGCGTTTAAGAATAACCTAGGAAACGGTGTGGTAAACTTTACATAAATATTCTTCTGCATTCGTCACCTCTTCTGAAAATTACAGCTATAGACAAGTTTCACGAGCTGTGTAGTACTTCTAAATGTATTGTATGGCAAGCTCTTGGCTATCAGAGTACACTTCAGTTCTACAGTCAGGATTGAACATCTGTGGGTCCTGAAATATGTTACACAACTGGAAGCATTTTTTGCATAAGATGCAGAATCTTAGAAGGGATGTATAGATTTAAAAAGTTAATTTAGTGAGTTACTTGCACCACAGAGGTCAATGAGTGTTTCATTACTGACTCAGTAAGGATCCACCATCTGCTTGCTGAGCTGTTCCAGTGAAGCATAATTAGAGGAATCTTACCATTACCTGGGACTCGTGACAGATTACCTTGTGCCCTGAAGTACAGCCTTTACAGGATAAAAACCCAGCACCAGACTTGCACATTTCTAATGGGGTTTCTGCCGGGTTATGGAACTGTAACCTGAGATGTACATTAAGAGTTGGGTAATAAGCAGCTTGAGCTCTTATATAAATAGTTTGGTAAGAGTGGAGGACTTCAGAATACGAGCTGACCACACACTTGATACCTCTTTTGAATACAACTAACTGGAAATGAGGGGAAGGAGTCATGAAAGGAGCATTTTAGCCCTGTGTAAATTCCTACCTTTCTGACTAAATTTGAGATGAGGTCTGGAAGGTGCAGTGGGGTGAAATAGGGAAGCGGCAGCCCTGGCTGGTGAGTTCTTTGACCAACCTCTACTGCTTGGCACAGATTAACCTTAGAGCTTGTCCCTCATGCTCTTAACAGTTTAATTTCGCCTATACTTCTCAACAAACCAGTCCCAGACTGTAAAACTACAGTTTCAATTAGTGCTGTGGCCCGTCTCCAAAGTTCACATAAAGCAGGATGATCACCAGAATGCAGGTTAGTAAAATACATGCTTAAAACCACAGAACTGATAGGAGACCTGAGGCCTTTCAAACCTTTATTATGTGCTGTAACATGAAGCTCCGGCATGAGTTTCAATATTGTTCCTGGGAATAAATGTATGAAAAGATCAATAGAAACTTGAAGCGGATTCAAATTTACAGCACAGAACTATTTAAGAACAGACTGCAGAGGATTTACATGAAGATGATGGCTGTCAGAATAAAAAGGAATATCTAGTTTATTGCTTGAAAAACTGGCTGAAAAGAGTCTCTGTATGAAACTGTAGTGACAAACCAAATGTTTTATTGTTTTGGAAAGGTATAAATTCCAAAATTTGAGGTTCAAGACCTTACAGATGGCATCTGCTACAGCTCTGCTGCCAAATGTGTAATACAAGTCCCCAAGTTCAAGTGAGAGTTGTACGGAAATAATGTTGATTTTTTTTTCCTTCTGAGGGACAGATTACAGTGGCAATATTTCTTTTCATAAAAATTGAGTGAAAGTGTGTTCCAGCGACACAATTCTGAATAGAATGAAAGATCCAAGAGAGAAAAATAGGAAATAGTAAAAGAAAAAAAAAAAGCATCTTAATAAAAAGCTTTTTTTATGACCAGTTGCATGGTTTAACTTCATTCAGACTGCATGATTTATGCCAATACTGTTAAAAAATAGAGTGAAATATTATTTTCTCTACAGAACAAGAACAGAGATGGAAATAGCATTTTGATAAAGAGATACAATACCACAAAATGACGCCTGCACCTTTCCTTTAAGGATTCCCACGCATGTGATTCTAGTAAGATATCTTTTGTTTACAGAACCATCAAATGAGTTTCTGAGTTCTTGTTTGCCAGGTGGTTGTTTAATGGTGAATTCTCACTACCCACGAGTTACTAATCTTCCCTTCTAATTGTACTACATGAAAACTGGTGATTTTTTTTAGTCAACATTTTCCTGTTTCTTCTGCTACATGTTTCATTCATCACACAAAAAAAATGTTATTCAGGTTTTGGACTTTATAGTCTGAAGTAATTTATTTTGTCTGTTGTGTGAAATGTCACATACATGGAGTGAAAATCTGGCTTCACTGAACTTAACAGAAGTAATTTCTATTGACCTTCAGAGAGGCAAGATTTTGTCCATAGTCATCAATAAAGATGTCAATATTTACTAACAGTTATAAGACTTTTTTTTATTATTATTTGGAATGACAAATAAGTGAAGTATCTTTGGTAACTGTGAAAATTGTTGGTAAATGCTGACATTTTATTAGTGACTCCTACATTGATCATGTTAAAATACTACACACATTGATTCTTTACTTAACTGTTTTACCCTTCTCAGCAATGACTGGGACAAACTTCTGGCTATGTTTTTCTTTGGAACTTCAATTAAATTAGTGACAGTGAATACTTATACTGATGCTGAATAGTTTTAAAGCCTGAAAAAGCACATTATATTACACTTTTCATTTTTGATCTTAAAGTTTTTCTAGATTATCATAATTTTTCTGCTACACAGTAACATTATTCTATGGTCATTTTTGAGACTTGTGAATGGTTTGAAAAATAGTAGATGACACACATTGACCTGACAGTAGTTCAAGTACTTCAATTATAAATATACATTAATATGTCATATTGCAATGACTAATTACATTGAAATGCGTTGATTAATTATCCCACAAGAGTTCTCCACTGTGGTATTCTCACAAGGTGACATCTGCAAATGCAGGCCTGACAATTTGATGAGGAAAGTGGCTTGTAAGTAGGACCTTTAGCATCAAATAGCTGCCCTGAACAAATCTGTGAACATGTTTTGAGTTTTCTGTATCCTCATGAGACTGAGACCCTCCCATTATGTCTCTGTAAGCCTTGTTTTCTCATTCTTTTCAGTGGAGCACCTTATAAACCCTTACAAACTTAGGAAATGCAGTATTTATTCCCCTTAGCCCGTTCAAAAGCCCCACTCCACAACAAACAAAGAACTAACAAACATTCCTCTTTCAGGAAAGAGAATAAGCTTACAATTAACCCTTGGCACTGTTACGACATTGTAATTGATGTGTTTATATTGTTAAACTCAAGAACTTGATGAAGAATCTTCCTGTACTAGTGATCTAGAGTTTAAAAGAGAGTTTGTTGATCTAATCCTTACTACTGTGTTCACTATGTCATAGGATATGTTCACAGTCATTTTACTTTTACTTTTAGATATTAATATTCAGTGGAGCACCTTTAAAAAATCTCAACTGTTGTATGACTTTTCCAAAGACAGAACCAATACTTTTTTTTTTTCTCAAATAAGTACAAATTAATGGTGATGAAAGCATTTAAAATAATATTGTAGTGTATATGTATATTATGCAAAACCTCTATTGATTAAATTAGAAATATTATGTGTAAATATATCTAAATAATGACTCTAATGATTAATGTATGCAACCACAACATAGTATCAACACAACATCACAACACAATATGATAAAATTTTAGTAAAGTGTATTACAAGGAAAGTGATCAGGCTACTAAAAGAAAAAAAGAATTATATTTTACTGAACTTGAAATTTTTGCTTGTACCTGGTTAGTGGTATTATCACCTTGAAATGTCAGTGTTCATACCTTTTGTAGAGAAAAATTGTTTTAAAATGAGTAATGCTTGTTTGGTCTTTTAGCAGATAAAAAGAATCATACCGGTACCAAACATCGTAATACGTAACATCTCGATGTAATTGAAAGCCAAATTAAAACAAGCAAGTTTCAGCAGCTTACTAAAAACATTTAAAATAAACCCAGTTTAATATGAACTTAGGTGGGAAGTAAAAATTCAAGATCAGGAGAAAGTGAAGGAATAAGGAAAGAAAAACACTGATCGGGATTATAGATGTTCTGTCCTGGACATTGATGAAACAGTCATTACAGACAGAGATGGCATCCTGTGAAGAGATGGATTGCTGCTGCTGCTGCTACTTTGCTGAAGGTGCTTTGAAATGGAAATAATAACAGGCTTGAATGTCCTGACCAAGCAAGGTTGTATGTGGAAATCAGAGCTGTACTTGGCAAACGATAAGAAAAATTGCAATCAAAGCTGGGTGGCAGAAGTGCAACATGCACGTCCACAGAAGAATTAGAATTAGGCAATATGGCAAGGATTTAGAAATGAAAATGTTCAAAGGCACAAATGAATTGTCTTTGTTAGACAGAGTTCAAACCTAATCTTCACTAGCACAGGAATGCACATAAAAGGTATCTACTGACATAATCAAATTTGGATTTACATCAGCATCTGGCGTGGCAATATTTGGGCCAACATGCTTTTATTTGTAGGATGTGCTATTAGACTGGATGAAACCTTTCTGATAGTCAATGGAGAAGTGAACAGGGCAGTAAGAAGGGGAGCCGCTGAGAGAATTCTGTCAGATAGCTGTGTGAAGCCATCCTGGCATCTCTGGGGCTTGCAGTTCTTGAGCAGCTTTGCTAAGCGTGCAGTGTCACGGGTTTAAACCAGATGAGCCATCAATTATATTGGGGTTCTGGAAATGGAAGAACCTCTAGTGGACTATGGGGCTTGCTTTGGAGGTGACATCCCCAAAAGCCATCCCCGAGCTATAGAGGAGGAAGCCTGGTTATCACATTAGCTTTCTAGCTAGCTCATGAAAAGGATTTCAAAAACAAGAAATCTGGGGTTCAATGAAGTGGTGTTTTTCAGTGAAACCCTGCCTACAGTGTTAAAGCTCCCTTTACACCTAATAAACATTCATTAACCTCCTTCAGGCACCAAGTAACAGAAACCACTGAAGGCTCTGGTTTGAAAAAAAACCAGACCTGAATTACAGGCAAGGCACACGTAGGGAAAATGATTTCACCATTTATTTTGGGGAAACCCTGTGGAACTGCAGACTGTGCAACAGATCAAAACTGGAGAAGAGAGGGCACCAGGTATAATGTGAACAACCATTTGGAACATACTAGAAAAAAAGACAAAGAAGAGATTTAGGCCAGATGGAGATTGAGCTTTTTCTTATAGGAAATGAAGCTGTGAGCAGAAAGAAAAAGATTTTGGGTTTTTTTGCTTTTTGATTCCTCCTTTGAGGAAACTGCCATTTTTCAAATGTTTTTATCCACATGGTCCCAGACTTTGGCGGACAATTTTGCTGAGAATATAGAACGGTACCGTATGTTCATTCTGTGGCAATTTTGTTAAAATAGCTATGTTTTAACAGAAACATTAAGAAGAGTATTAAGTATAAATGCTGACAAAACAGCTGCCACTTTGCTGTTAGAATATGTTTACAGTAAGGTTATGACACGAGCAGGTTTGGAATGTTTCCTGTTTCAATTAAAATCCTTTTTGTTTAAAAATAAGAAATCTACCAGGTCTCATTAGTTTCCTACAACCTTTGTTTGCAATTCATTTGAAAGAGCTATGGGTTTGGAAATTTTATTATCTGAGTGCTAATATTGTGTCACCGACCTGTAGAAAGCGGCAGGCATACTATTGCACAGCAGTTTTCAGACTAAATTTGGGCCCTTTGGGAAATGCAGAATGAATCTTAAGAGTGTGAAAGAAAATCAGGCAAAGCTTTTGCCTTCTCCCTCCCCATTTTTCCTCTCTGTTTCTCCCATTTCCAGACTCTCTGAAAGTTTCAGCGGCTTTGGCAGTCTGGAAGATATCTTCTTGAAGCCCATGGGGGACAGAGGCACAGACTGCTGAGGGTTGCGTGCACACAAAATGTTGGGAAGAGGTCTACCACCTCCTCCCACCATCCCCTACCCTCGCAAAGCAAGCCAGGCACATCAGGGTAGCTGACTAAGCTGTGTCTTTGAGATGCTGTGAAGAACCCAGTTGTCTAGGCTAGGGGAGGGCAGATAAGCAGGGCTGGGACAGATCGGGGGATGGATGGGGGCATCTGGGAGAATGGAGACTCCTTTGGGCCAGCCCTGCCAAAATGGGGAATGAGCATGGACAGGGAAGGAGTCCTTGCTGCGATCCAAAGTTCAGAGGTTTGTGTGGTTGTGTCCCTTCAGGAGCTGGGAAGGGGTTCAATGGAATCATAGTATCATAGAATCATAGAATGGTTTGGGTTAGAAGGGACAGTATCACAGTATCACACAGTATCATCAGGGTTGGAAGGGACCTCTGGAGATCATCTAAGTCCAACCCCCCTGCCACAGCAGGGACACCTACAGCACATTGCACAGGACGGCATCCAGGCGGGTTTTGAACGTCTCTGACCTTTAAAGGCCATCCAGTCCAACCCACCTGCAAAGAGCAGGGACATCTTCAATTAGACCAGATTGCTCAGAGCCCTGTCCAACCTGACCTGGAATGTTTCCAGGGATGGGGCATCTACCAACCTGGGCCAGGGTTTCAACACCCTCAGTGTAAAAAATATCTTTCTTATATCTGGCCTAAATGTTCCCTCTTTCAATTTAAAACCACTACCCCTTGTGTGTGGGGGGTCCTTCTCTCTGTTTTTTTGATGGGGAAGGGAGTAAGTGAGGTTAATACATTGTTATCTTCAAGGTTATGAGTTAGGGACATAGAGATTTAAGGTATGCAAAGATTTCAGGGAGGCCAGAGAAAGGAAGAAATGAGGGACAGAGCAAAATCCTGCTAAAAGAGGAGTTGTCAAAAAAAGGCTGAGTCCTGGTGCTACAGTGCATTAGCAGAAACAAAATTTATTTCTTTCTTATCAAAAGGAAATACAGATGATGTTTCTGATAAGTCAGTGAAGAAATAACTGTTTGGCAGAGAAAAATGTCAACATACATAATGCTTCATAGATTTTTCTGAAGTCTACCTATGCAAAGAAGAGATAAATACTAACATTTGGATGGGTTGTGACAAGTTTTAATATAAAGAATTATTTTGTCATTTTTTTATACCTTAAATGTTTTTTTAATGTTACAGCTTAAAGATAACTCTCTTTCAGGTATCTACAAACAGGCAACTAAAACTGAAGAAAGGCGAGTGTGGAGTAAAGCAGGAATAGATAACAGACCTCAGGTATTTGCAGGGATCTTTGCTCTCATTCTTTCATCTTACAGCCATTTCCATGTCTTCCCCAAATTTCTGTCTGCTGTGTTTGCTTTCAAACTGCAAAATCTTTGTTACCAGTCCAAAAATATGACCAAGTGTGACACGAATTCCGCTCATTGCAGGTTTCTGAGGTATACCACCAGTCATCACAATTTATGACAAGCTGGTAATTTTGTGACACGCTTCTTAAGAAAATGCAACCTAAAAATGTTTTTGACTAGATCAATGGAATCTGAATTATTGCTTATTTTACACTGCAATATATGAAAATATTGCCTAAAATTTTGCTTTGATAACAAGAGTACTTAACTGCTGTATGGCTTCCTTTAACACATGCTGCTTTGACACCTGAATCACAAGAGAAAGAAGGAAGACTGTTCTGGTCACCCTGGTTTGCTCGAGGTGTATTTGCCACATATAAAGCTGTTTTCTGTATCTTTTTTTCTTGAGTTACTCATTTGAGGAGCTTTTCACTCTTTCCCTTCAACGTACTCAGTAGAAGTAACAGGTCTCCCATAACAGTAAATAAATCTTTCACATTTTAATTTTTGAAGCATGGAATACTGTAGAATTTAACGTGCTAAATAACATTTTCAGTTATCATTATCACTAAATAACATATATCTTCAGAAAATGAAAAAAATAAAACCTAAGCCAAGTTCCTCAAAAATCGCCTGGCTGTCACTGAACTACTTTCCGTTCAGTCTCTGAATTGAGCCAAATGTCTAAGTGTGGCTCAGCAAGAAAGACAACAGGGTTTAGTGCTTTATTTATTTGGTGGTATTTTAAGTTCCTGTGTGCGTATGAGCAGGTTTGTCTGTGTGCAGTCAGCATCAAGCATACCCAAAAAGTGGTACCGTCAAACTCTTTTAACATTCATGATTGATTTTTCCCTAACTTTTCAATATGAAAATTTCTCCCCTTTTCTGTAGGCAGGAAGACAAAAGTAATTCTGATTCAATGCAGTTTCAGTTGTTATCACGCAAGACTATTTGAATGTACACCTATCCCATTTCAGGTCAAAATGTGAGCCACTCATTTTTCTGCATGAGAAACCAGAAGAAAAATCAAACCTCACTGTAGCTATCTACACAGACAAATACCGTTGGATCACTTTTATTCCATGATGTTAAGGTGAAGATCTTAAAAATTGCAAAGAAACTATATTTTAAAAATGTCTTCTAGGATTCTTTGCTTCAAGACTTTTGTTTTCTCATTGCTCCTACCCAGACAGGAAAGAGTGAGGTAATTAATCTAAGATTCTCATTTCTTTTTAGTGGTTTTTTCTTCTTAACTGCAAAGAGGAAAACTTGTTTTTTGGTGTACTAATTAATTGTGTGGAGGACATAAAGGAAAAAAAAGCTGTTTGTGTACCTTTTCATGTTTTGCACACAGATCATACTATATGTGGTGGTTTCTTCTCTTTTTTACGTATATTGATATATCAATTTATGGTCATCAAAGAAGAAAAGGGGCAAACTATGGTAAGATGAATTCATTTTGAATGATTTCATTTATTCAGTGGAGCACTCACTCTAGCTGAAAGCTCTCAACTGTAGTAAAAACTGGTATTTTATTTCTATATAACAATTATCCCACCACTCACTTTAATCCAGTACATGAATAAGACAACCTGTTGTGAATGAATGGATGATACAATAATGAGAAAAAATACTAAAAAAACTCCTTTAGAAAGATCAACATGTTTTTTATATAGTGTATGTATAAAAAAGACAGATTAGAGCAATTCCTGAGATGAATCTGCTCTGGCATTACAAGAACAGTGGCAGCACCAAAGCTCTCCTATGTGGAACTTCTCTTTGTAATCTCATCATTTTTTTCTATGGCAAGAAGATTTGAAAGAAACTTTAAAACCTATTGGGTCTTCCTAGAGGGACACTATTATTTCAATAGAAGGTTAAATCAGAGGGAGACATTTTGGAAACAGTAAACCTGGTGTGAATTTCCCATTGATTCTTATTTCTTTTTTCCACCACTGAGAAGTAAAAGAAGTTAATGTGCAAATTTTGGCTGCACTTGAACCACTGTCTTTTGTAGATGGCACTTCCAAATTGTGCGTGCATGAAAATTTTATTCTTGAGGTGCAGTAGATAAGGATAAAAAGGAAGTAGAGAGGAAAAAGAGGAACATAAGGTTTGAAAAAATGATGTAACATAATAGTAAAATTCAAAACAAACATAATGTATTATGTTGGAAGAGATGATTAAGGAGAAATTGAACATATTTCTCCCCCCTTATCTTTCCGTAAGGTAAGAACAGACAGAGAGAACATCAAATGGGACACAACTGGATTCCACAGCAGACATTCGTGATGCACGTGCATTTTCACTGGGGGAATTCAAACAGCCTTACTGTTGTTGCCACTATTTGACATACAGAGAAGCGGAGGAACATGAGGGCAAAGTTCACAGGGGATGCACTTAAAGTGATTGTTAAGTGTGAAATGACTTAAAGAGAGGGCAGCTCGGACTTGCTCCTTTGGGACTGGCATGGAGAATGATTTTAGGTTCTTGCTTCTCTCTCAATATTATTTCAGCTTAGGATGCTCACACCGACCTGTTCCTTACTCCCGTATCATGACATGTTCTTGAATAATGGTCACCAACTAAAAGGCATTTTGAAAATATTCTTTGCATCTCAAGTTCAGTAATAAACATTGTGTAATATCGTCTTTGCAATTCTGATTGACATCCGATAATCATACCACTCCCTCAATTACACAAAACCGAAATATTTTTTATTATTATTATTATTAAATATAAAACGCTTTTATGATCTGTGTAATCACTGTGCGTTAGAAAAGTAAATAAAATATGTCAGTAAAATGAGATTATTAATTGATCTACAAATTATTTGGGCTGTTCTGCTGTCTGGCACCAGCTAATATGGGAAGATACTGAAAGCCTAAATTGTCTGTACTTATTCATTCCTGTGAAAACTCCTCAGGTAAACAAATCCCATTGGCCAATATCAGTTTGTGAACAGATTAATCAATCTGTCTCTCAGGAGCTCTCCAGACACACCTTCTATCACTTCCCCATCATTTACATTTTTTCATACTTGCACTACAGACAGGTCTGTACTTACATATTGTTGTCAGACCACTCTCAATACCCCCATCTTACACCCGAAGACAGATTACAGTCTGTAACTGGGAGAGCCTTTTATGGTGTGCAAAGACCACCACCAGAGGAAAGGCACAAAAATAACATTTTGAGCACCTGGATATTCTGTACTTAATTCTTTCTGCATAAAACATGTAACTGGGAGGATCAGGATCTGAGAATACTAAGAGTTCATGCAGGCAGCAATGCAAGTGCCAGCACTCCTAGAAAGGACTGGGTAGATGTCCTGGTTTCAGCTGGGAAAGAGCTAATTTTCTTTCTAGTGATTGCTGTAAAAGGAATGTCAATAATACCTATTGTTTTTAGTTGTTGCTAAGTGATGTTTACACTATTCAAGAACTTTTTTCAGCTTCCCATAGAAGCCTGGACAGAATGATGGAATGGCCAACGGAATATTCTCTACCATAGACGTCACGCTCTGTATATCAACGGGGGTTGGCTGGGGGGCAGGAATCCACAATCATTGCGACGGTGCAGTGAGACTGACCTGTGTCATTACTATTATTGTAATTACTATTGTAATTTTTCCTCTTCTATTGTTGTTTCTATTAAATTGGCTTTACCTCAACCTGTGAGGTTTTTTCCCCTTTCCCCCCTTTTTTTTCCCCTTTTCCCCTCGCCCTTCTTGAGGGAGACAGTGGGGGTGTGAGCGAGTGGCTATGTGGTTCCAGTTGCCAGCTGGGGTTAAACCACGACAGTAGAGGTATGGCCTTAGACAGAGTCAAAAAATACTTGCTTGTGCAAGCACTGTGAAGTAGTACATTGCCAAGGTCCAGCACGTGTAAATCCTCCTTTAGTAAGGGAGTAGCTTCACTAAGGCAGCACGACTTCTCAGCTCCTCCAGCCTCTCCCAAACTCCACAGTGAGCTGCACAGCAGGCAGCAGAAAGCTGAAATGACAGCCGCCCTTTCAGAGCTGAGAAGTTTAGAGAATGGCAGGTGCCAGCCAGGTGTCTCACTCGAGATTGCTGTTGTATAACACCGTGCGTGATAGAATTGAAAAAAAGAGGAAAACTGAGCTAAGCGGCAGATATTGCTATCTCTGGTCTAATTGCATTCTACCTTTCCATGCTTGCATTTTTTTTAAGTATGTTCTAATTTTAGTCTGATGAAGAGCTTTGGCTTAGTTTGGCTTGCACATTGTGCTGCTGTTTAAAACCTCTTACTTATTTATTGTTTGCAGCCTACAGATCTGGCCACATTCTTCTTAATCGTTGTTCATGTTTGCAAGTTTGATAAAGCTCTCCAATGGTTGAACGTGGTTTTGAAGTTTGTGCAGCTGCAACAAAGGCAAAACGACCCATATTCAGAAATATTGTTCTGTAAAAATGAGGAAAACTTTCTATAAGTATGTCTAACCTGTGGGATACAGACATGCTCTCCAGTCCTGGGTCTGTGTCTTGTTTCCTTATATACCTCAGACTTGCCTCCTGCCCTGCATCTTTTTCCACTTCTCTCACTATGGAAAAATAGTTGTGCTCCTCATGGAGAGGAGGAAAAAATGTGTTCCAGTCCCGTGCCTGATCTGAATGATCAAAGGACCAGCATTACGGCAGGTCCTTCAAAAAATTTTCTGCAAAACTCATAGGATCTAGTAAATTTGCTCCATTTTATCTTTAAATGTTTGGTATAGAAGAACACGATGTCCTTGACACTTGATTGATCACTGTACATCTGTGTACATCCATGTACATCATCATGTACATCAGCACTGATTAACAATCATGTGATTCACATCATTGTCATAGCAACCTTATATGAAAGAAAAGCTTTTGTCAGTAGTTATTTCACACACTGGTGGGAGAAAAACAGGTTTTATGTCGCTTGCCTTTTTGTTATGTGTTATTTTTCTGTAAGCTTTTCAGCAACAGACCAAGGGCTGGAGGTGAGCTTATAGACATCAATGTTCTTAACACAATTTGGAAACTCAAATCAATGAAAATCAGCTGTAAGTTCAGATGCATTTGAGATATTGAGGTAAATAGCATCACTAGAATATCACCAGTTGTCTCTGACAGTTTATCTGGAATATCAAACTCTAAAAGCCTGGGACAGTCAGTTCCCAAAGTGACAGCAACCACTGCTGCACTAGAGAAAACCCTTCAATTTTCTCACCACTTGGTTTTCAATTACAGAACTTCTGCCGCCATTCTGCCTCAATACAGAGCAACAAATTGCAGCATGCATCATGTCATCCAAATCAATTATATCTGCTTCCACACTGATTGTTTTCTTTTTTTCTCGGAGCAGTGAACTTTGTTCTTTAACCTTCCATGTCTCTCTAAATCGCACATGGGCTCTCAGAGCTGCCCCACTACAGTCACACTCGAGTCACAGTTGTGATGAACTCCTCTGGCACTTGCGTGGCCATTTTGCGTTGCTATAAACTGAGCTACTGCTCCCAACAGCTATACAACACGACAAAACTGCAATAATTTCTTCTCTGATTTGGAAGATGAATTTTTGTATGGCACACAGAAGTCTGAAATAGGCATCAGAGATCATGGAGTAACAGCTCAGTCCCAAGAAACACAATGATCAGCCAGTGAATATGCTCTAAAAATTTTTATCCGGATTGTGCAGAGGGCGCAAAGTGGATAAACAACCTGTTCATGGGCAGGGCAGGAAGGTGTTGGTGTGAAAATGGAGATATAATGATCAGTAATCATTTAGTAGACTGCAAGAACTTCTCCTTTGCATGGGAAAGGGGCAGTAAATAAAGCTTGCCAAAGGAGTCATAGTTTTAGTTCCTTTAAGAAGCTGATGATTTAATGTACATATTTTACTCATGTTGGTTGGTCAATAACAATTCTTGAAGGGTCTGAACACTGTATTGGCATTTATTTACCGGTATCAGTCATGTGCTTCATGTACCAAGTGAATTGTTATTCCTCTGGGATAAAAGATTGAAATGGTATTAGAAACAGTTTGGAAAATTTCTTTCCTATAGTACTCTAGCAATTTTATTTCTGATCTTAGATTATGGAAGTAAAAGCAAGCTTACATGAAAATTAAAAACAATAGGGAAAAAAATAATTATTTTTCTTTTTTTAAAAAACACCCATTAATTCCTATTTTATTAGAAAGATGTAGTCTATGACGTAGTAAAATGTAGACCCATTATGAGGATTTTTTTACCTGTAGGTAAATACATATTCTTTTATGCACACACATATATATTTAGATTGGCATTAAGTGAAATACTAAGTTGTGAGAATTGATAACCATTAGTTATACTGACACATGTGCCACTGTAGGTCTTCTCAGACAAAAAAAACCTGTGCCACAAGATGCTCAAAGCCAGAAATAAAAGTCCAAATGTGATTCTTTACAAATGTTATGGTTTACATCTTATAAAAGAAAGCTAGCAGTTAAAAATACCTTTGATCGTGCAGCCGCTGTAAATGTATATTCACATGGATTTTAGGAGTCTCTTTTATTTTGAATACTTGTGCTGTGCGAGACTGAAAATTGTATGTGGGTATGTAAAGATGAAATGGGCTTTGAAAATGCAGCTTTTTTTTAATTATTTTAATTGCATATAAAATTGGGAATACAATGTGTATCTAAATACGTAGTCTGGAAAGGTGATTACATCTTAGAGCAGATAATGTTGCTATTTCAGTTGGTAAAAAGTTTCTCAGCATGATTAACTAGCAAATTACTGTTGTCAGATCATGAGCGGTGTATTATATCTGTACAGTGCCAAACTGTCCAAATCTCGGAACTTGTGTTTTATAGCAACCCCAGATGACACTGATGGATGTAAATGCTTTTATAAATGATGTTATGCAGCAGCACTACAATGTGCTCTTGAAGTTCCTTTAATAAACATAGTCCCTTACAGCATTGATATAACATCTCTGCTGAGTCTTAACCGTAATGAAAGTAAAAATGACAATGTGCCAAAATAATATGTCACTGCCAACTTAAACCTCACAGTAACAACTGGAAACACTAGAATTTTTAAAACATAGCTCTGCCGTTTCTTTTGCTTTCATTCTGCAGTCCCCTCATCATTTCTGTCTGGCAGGTAGGGATGTTTCTGTCTTAGCCCAGGCATCATTTTCTGTTTCACACCTCGTGCATGAAATGACTCCTTCTGCACAAAACTAAATCCCTCTCCTCCTTCCTTCCTTCCTTCCTTCCTTCCTTCCTTCCTTCCTTCCTTCCTTCCTTCCTTCCTTCCTTCCTTCCTTCCTTCCTTCCTTCCTTCCTTCCTTCCTTCCTTCCTTCCTTCCATCTTTTGGTTTTCGCAGGCAAACTAACAATCTGTGTCCTTACAGCTATTCTCCTTCACATTTCATGTGGGTTCTTTTCAGAGATTTTCAGTACTGCTGGGACGCTGTACAATAGCAGTTTAGAAGACAGCTCCTATTGTTTTGTAGAATGCATATCCTTAAATCATGTAAACCTTAGGCTTTTCAGGTCGGTTTGCAAAGGTACAAGTATATCTCATCCTATGAAAGGCAGCGTGAGAGAACATACAGAAATAGAAAAGGCTATTGGTGTGAGCTGGTAGTGGTCTTAAAGTTTCTAGTAATTGATTCGTAATACAGTTGTGTTTTCATTTCAAGTCCAGTTAATTTATTTGAATTTGTTTTTATTTTTTTTTTTCTTTTATATCAGCTGTGCCTTTGGGCTTAGTCCACATGGAATTCCAACATCGTCCACCAACAGGAGGGGAGAGTAGCACCTCATTTGAGAAATCAAAGGATGTCTTTCCATTCTGAAAACTGAAAAATTCAAGATGGTAGACGTAAAAAGAGCAAATTAGAAGAAAACAATAAAGCTTGGAAAATCTGGGTTAGTGCTGGCATTTGTCATCAATTCATGGCAACAAATTAAAATGAAACACTGTAATTACAAGGAGAGGGTGATTTTTCTATGGTTAAAGCACAGTGTTGCTTATGTACATTGTTCACATTGTGTATGTACAGATCTGGAATCCATTTCTAATGTAAGCTTGCCCTTCTGCAGTTTGGACAATGGAAATCTGGATGTTGGTACCTTAACTCATACCATATTGTACCTTTCTATACCAATTTACTTTTTATGCTCCTTTCTGATGGTCTGAACTGTACCAGTGCAATATTTCCCACACTGGGATTCCTACCTGAACATCAAAGTCCTGCACCATAAATAAGGGTTTACGCTACTCAAACTCACACTGCACATACCAGTTTAAGGTTCAACGATACAGTCTAGAAAGGGGGACAAGTTAGGGATAAGCAAGTTTATTGAGAATACCAAATCATTCAGGATAATTAAAACTAAAATTAATTACAAAGAATTGCAGAATAAACTCATAATACTAAGCAGTAAATGGTAGATATAAACTAATGCACTTGGATCAAGACAAGATATTGTCAATCAAAGCTCTGATAGTCTGAGTCGTTTTGGATGTTTGAAGACATGTATCCAAAGATGAAACTGTGAAATCATCTCTTTTGTTGTTGGGGAGGTTTTTGTTTTGATTGGGTTTTTTGTTTTCATTTGGCCAGCAAATCTTCTGAGGTCTTCTTTCAAAGAAGAAGAAAATCTTGTATTTAACATTATTCTTTTAGGAAAAAAAAATAGGAAAATATGAAAGAAAACTCCGCAGTGTATTAGGTAATGATATATTTTAAAACAAAATTACATTGCTCATAATAATGCATTTTATGATAATACTAAGATTTTTAGATATACCTCGGTAGTTTTAAAACACCAGTTAAATAAAATTCACTGGATCTACTGATTGACCCATACAATTGCATACAAGTCCAAAAGACTTGCAGTTTAAGATAATGAAGAAAAAGTTCTGCAGACCCACAAACCATGTTCATAATTAATTTTGCTGCCCTCAATATTTTGCTGCTCTAGTTGGCAACCTATTCTGCTTTTATGGCAGAGTCAGCCTTGTTTGCATACTTATGACCTGTCTATTATTAGTCCATTTCCTTAAGGAAAAAAATTTACTTGTTTGAAATTAATCTCTAAGCCAGCTGACCAAAAGCTGCAATATTTGCATTCTTGCAAATCTGATACACAAAGGCACATTAATTCTGCTTTTTTTACCAGCTGGCCAGATTTTGTTTGCACTTCTTTTCTTTTTTGTTAGTGCAGATACTAATGTTATTCTTTGCTTAGCTTTCCTATTTATTGTACAGGTTTATAAATATGTTCTTAGGGAGGCTAGGGAAAATGCATTTCAAAAGAGTGGGCATTTTTTCCTTTTGTTCTTCAGCAACTCTTTTTAATAAATCACTTTCTTTATACATAAACAATGAAAAGCTTTAATCCCTCAGAAGTCTGCTCCTCTGACTTCTCTGCTTCTGATGGTCATTAATGTAGGCTGCAGTTCTTCTATTTCATTTGTTATAACCCAAAAGACAATACACTTTTTTTCCATTCTTATCCACGAGCATGAAACTCTCTCTGATAAGATACTTTAAATACATCCTTTAATCTGGTCTGTGTCTCCTTAAATAATACACCAAATAACCAAAAAGTGTTCAGGTGAATCATAATTTATAAGTCTATCTACGACAAATATACTGTTTGTGTAAAATATATATATATATTTTGATATTTCCCTCCATTCTCACTCTTATTGCATATTGTCTTATGCTTTGGATATGCAATTGATTTTGAGTGGATTAGTTCATGAACCAACCTACAGCCCCACTGAAGTGGAGAAGAAATGTTAATAAATAAGGCTGTTGTCATATACAGTATCTTAAAATTTTATAGGTAGACTTCAGAGTAAGATTTCTCATTTGTGATAAAGACCATTGGGATAATGACTTTTTAAAGGATGAACAAGCTTAATAACACATTTCTGACTTGTGCAACAATACACTTTGAGGATAAGATTAAAAAAAATATTTAAAGGTAGGCAGTGACATCATCTGTAACAAAGTAGAAAAAACTTACTGGTAGCAGATTCCTCTGAAGTATTGGGCATAAAAGCAAAATATTAAAAAGGCACCCATAAACGCTGCATATGGTTCTTGTCTAAAAAGCAGCAATCTTCTGAGATTTCTGTATTTCAGAATAGAAAGAAAATTTTCAAACAGCCTCTGAGGTCCCAAGTCCACGTCCATGGACTGAACAGGAATTTTCCTGATTGAACAGGAAGTTTCACAGTATCCAGCCAGGCCCTTGTCTTGAGCATTTAGAATCCAAGACGTTAGGTCACCCTCAGAGTTGACTCATAAGTAAATTTAATATCAGCCAGTTTCAGCTTCTGTAAATTAAAATAGGCACATTAATGCTAGCTGTGGATCCGGGCCAGCTTTTGCCAGGCTTCTTCTATATAGTTAAATTTGCAAGAGTCTTGTTTTTTTAAGTTTGTCTGTGTCTTTAACATTGAATAAGCAGTACTAGCACTTGATCAAAACTACTAGTGCTTCCACGGACATATCTATTAACTTGTTCTTTACTGTCTTTGATGCTGTTAAATATGCACAGCTAGGAAAAGACTATTTAAGGAAAGTTTTCTGTTCAGATTCTATGTTAAATTCCTTCATGTCATTGTTTGGCCAAAGACATGAGACTTCTTTTATGGTGAAGGTTTTGTCTTCATTCAGTTTACTGATTCATTTCAGTTATCCTGTGTGACACATAGAGGTTATGTTTTCAGATAGAATAAAGTTTAATCTGATTTCTAACAACATGAGAGGATCTAGTATTTCTTTTTTTTCTCTTGGAATTGTGTTATTTGTACAGTTTTTATGGATGTTTCAAATTTATTCTATAAAGATGTGATTCAATTGTTTCTTGTCACTGTAATATTTCCATTGACTCTCCCTCTCAATGATACTCAAAAGCCATTAATACCTTTGGTAAAAAAATGTTCCTCTGCTGTGTGAGCTGTGTTAACTAAACATTCCTTAAGAAAACAAACAAAAAACTACTCAGTGAAAATAAATATCTTCTGTACAACTAATTATTGCTAAAAAAAGGAATACAGTTATTTTCTGCATGTTTACACTTTTTTTTCCTAACATTTGTCCATCAGAAAGTAACAGAAAGAACAGTAGGAAAAGAAAGAGCGAAAGACAGCTTCCAAGATTTTCATTGAAACTCAGGTAATTGTTACAAATGGAACTTTAGAATTTATTTTAGTTTCTTATGAGCTGTAGTAGTTCCCTGAATTTTCTGCAAGAATAAAAAAAAGCTCATCTCTGTCACTGCCACGTTTTTGTCTTTGAGAATCTGGCACCTTAACACTCCCTTAACTAAATTCTACCTCTGGCCAGATTTCTGTCGCTGCCTCAACATCTAGATTTGCTGTGATGGTAGTAGAGAGATAGATAATTACTCTTACCAGAAAACAAAGCAATAAACCTTATTTTAGATCATATTGTTAAAATGAATATGTGATGCTCTTATTTCCCAAACAATAATACTGCGAAGTCACTTTGTCTGCTTTTTAAAGAGAATAGCATTCTCTCACCAATATTTATCCCGTAACTATTGGGTTGTATAACTGAGTTATGTGAGATAAATATAGGATTCAGGTGTATGAAACCTATGAAATTTAAAGAAATTACCTCATTTCTTGCCTCTTCCAGAATGGAAAGGGAAACAGTCTTTTACTTGCCCTGAACACCTTCAAAGGCTTAGTCTGGCCTTAAGTGTCTATATTTTCATAACGCGTATCTGATATCCATCTTGTGCTGTGCTTGCACATGCAAATGATTTCTCTAAGAAAGGACTCACAACAATTGTCACAGTCCAATAAAATTTAGAAGTATATGTAGAAAAGTAATGGACAGAATGTTTTTCATCTTTGGGCACCTGTATAATCTGTAAACACATGACGCTTATTTCTCTTGAAAATTCTGGTCTATTCTGGAAAGCATCAATGAGGATTTTAGAGAGCATGGCATTATAATTTTTTAGCCTAACACCTGGATGGCAAGTTGACGAAATTTAATATGTGCCTGTTTCAGTACAAAATGTCACACAGTGATGATTTTTAGTAAGTCTAGAAGGAAATCCTTCTCTTTCTTTTCTGGACATTTCACAGTTGTTTCTTTTCAAGACTTGTAAGACACCATGTGCTTGATTTTTATAGAATTTGACAGTGAACACTAGAAGCAGCTTGACAATCATTTGCTGCAAGCCCAGTGCTATACCTTGTCACTGAAATAACAAGGCTGTCTTTAACCTTGAGAATGAAAAGATATTTTGCAAGAACATAGCTGAAAAAAACCCTCTTCCTATGTCCTCTCTTCTTCTGAAACTTTTTTCCTGTATTTGATCTGAAAATATGATCCATGGTCCTCTAATCTCATTCATCTGGACCATTGATCTGCACTATATTCAAAAGTGTTTTCAAACATTTTCCTTTGTAAAGATATGATGTGTGTCGATAAAACATTTAGATTTTGAGTTCTAGTTTTCAAAAAAATACGTTCGTTCCCTTGTCACAGCTTGTCAGCCTCATTGATGTGGTGCCTGAGTTCTTGTAATTACCCATTGCAACATGCTCGAAAGTGTCATTTTAGTAAAGCAATGTAGCTTTTTCCTTATCAATAAAGGACAATTAGCAACGGAAGTTTATGTTGCTGAAGTTAAAATGGCTGTTCTGAGAGATCATCACTTTGCTGTTCCTTCGAGTTCCTGGATTTTTGTTTAGGGAGTATTTAATTTTGATCCTTTGTTTTCTTATTCAGTGTCTTGACTTACAGCTTGCAATGTGAACACTGAGAAAATCAGTAGATGCTGAAAAAAAAGCAGAGATGGGTTGAATGTTTTCTCCTGGGAAGGTTATTTCCTTTCTTTTCCTTGTTTTTGGCACCCAAATCACCTATTTTTTCTTCTAGTATGCCTTATCACTTACTTCAACAAGAAAAAATAACTTTTGGCTAATCAAGAGACATAAAATTCAAGGATTCTGATAGTCCAAATATAATGTAATCCTTGCAGCCAGATTTGAACATTCTTTTTTAAATGAATGGTGTATTTGTTAAAAAATACAGTTTTGGTCTTCCAAACCCAGTAACAAGTTCATGTTGAATCTGCTGAATAGTTTCAGCTGTGAAGGCAAAGAAATCAACAAACAAAATCCTCAAGGCTGGTCTCATCAAGCTGCCAAGGTAGGAAAGGGCATTTATTATCCCAGTGATTATGAATGTGGAAGACTTGGATTCTTTTTTTACCTCAGATATGGCAACCAGTTTGATCCTGAATATGGTAGCTAAGCCGAGTGAATCCTGCTCAGCATCCCAACCCTATTCCTGCAAGGATCTTTCTATGAAAAATCCTTCAGAAGCCAAATTATACAACAGCAGCATGTGTGGCAGATTTCTACCCCTGTTTCTTTGCTTTAGGTTTTTTATCACAGAAGGGTTTCTGTGACTACTCCTTTTTTTTTTCTTCTTTTTTTTTTCCTGGAAGGGAAGACAGTCTCTCACAATTTCATTAAATGAAGCTATAATAGATACATGCCTTACCTCCAAACTCATGCATTTCTGGAATCAGGTTTCATCCCTGGTTAAGGGAAATTCTGTGGGAATTCCTTGTTAAAATGTTATTAACCTATGATTTGAATGGTTACCAGGAACAGTGGCTTCATGACTGAAATGAGCATAGCTGCCTTAGAAAAGATAGTGCAATATTGTGATCAATGGTCATGTGTAACCACAAACTGAGAAAAAGTAGTCATGGTTGCAAGCTAAACCAGATTGATTTATCTTTCTTTTTAAAACACGACCTATTTAAACCAAGAGTGTATGGGGTAGTCAAGGTTTATAGCAGAACATCCAAAACATCTGAGGTGGTAAAAAGGAAAGGGCGAAGCAGGCAAAGCCATCAGGTTATGTCAGATAAGCAGAAGGGAGAGCAGAAGAGCAGGGAGTGTTTGCAAGGATGCCAGTGACCTGTGCGTTGAGGAGCCCGAGAAGTGCAAGAACGTAAACTGCTTGACTTTCAGAAGCCAAGGGAATGATGAACCCTGGGAAACTTGGGGGAGAAAATCCAAATAGAGAAATGCCAGGCTGAAAATGCATCATCGGATTAACATCTGAGAACACAATTTGAAGCTAAACATGAAGGGAGCGTGAAATGGCAGTTGTCTGAGCTGAATGAGATGCAAACACCAGTCATAACATAAAGAACATTTGATTTTACATTTTATTCAGTCTTTAAAATCATAATTGTTAGTAGAGGGAATGTGAACACCCATTTCCCTGGAATTAGGAAAAACATATGTGACTATTTGGCAGTAATACAAAATTAGCTTGAGTTTTTAGATCCCTATACAGACTTTTAATAAGAGCATTGAAAATGAATGAGCAAAATTATAAGTCACAACTTCCTTTCCTCCCCCACAGTACTTTTGGCCCAAGGAGAAATAAGCTGGGCTGCCATCAGCCTAACATCTAAGAGCATATTGCAGAAAACCACTTTCACTAATAAAACCTTTAAAAGTCTATTTAGACTGTCTTCAATATCCCAGCAGCACAAAGAAGTATTAGCATGGATAACAATGTGGTCTCACGTGATCCTGAAGAGAAGCCCACTTTAAAAAATAAAAATAAATTTCAAATACAGAAAACAATTTTGGTTTTGATCTCTTCCTCTCTGCTTCTATGTTATTTTCATATAATTCTGTGTTTTATATATCCTCTGTTTTTCCTTCCTCTACTCTTTTTATGCTTTCTTCTTGGGATTTCTTACGTCAATATGTATCTGATGATAACTTCTGTGCTTCAGTTAACCTTTTGAACCTGCGATGCTTGTATGGATTTGAAATCAAATCAGATGAATTTATCTACCCATACTTACTAATAGCCTAGATAAAAGTCTTTTAAAAAGTATCTGTTTATCAGCTGCTGACTGCAATAATTCTGCACCTTCAGGGAGAATTTGGCTGTTTACTCTGAGCTTGACCTCGTATAAGCTTGCATAAAAAGTGGAAGACAAATTACTTAAGGATAATCTCACAATATGAGCAGAAGGCCAAATCAACAGCAAATGTAAATTGGCATACTTCCAATGACTTTAGTGAAGCTATACCAATTTATACTAAGGATCCGACCCAGAGCTGTAACATGGTTACATACCTAGCACCATGGTGTCATCCTGTGCAAGTCTTGAACTACCTCTCCTTTCTCACGAGTGCAGTTCCACTGAGATAATTAATAGCCTCATGAAAAGGGCAATCTATTTGTTACTTCTATGATGAATTCACAGAAAGTTTTTGTGATACACAAGGGGTTTGTTTGTCGTGTAAAATATAAATGTATGCAGTTTGTGCCTTTGTATCAGCAAATTACCAGGTAGTGTTTGTTCGAGTTACTTAGAATCATGCAGATAGCACTTTGCTAAAGCTGTTAAAGAGCTTACCTATACTTATTAGGAATTACAGAGTCACTTTAATATAAAGGAGCATACACCAAAGAAGTGAAAGGGTCAACACTGCCATAATTTTGCATTGGAAGCGAAATCCAATTTTGCAATTGGAAGCAAACCTCTGTGTCACATAACTGGAGAAAGTAAAACACACCAAAAGAAAAACAAACTGAAACCCAAAGAAACAAAAGGAATAATTGGCATCTAACAATTTAGCTGAATAATCTCTTTATGGTCCCCGCAGGTATTTTTGAGTTAATGTAAAAAACCCTAGAAATCTTTGAATGAAGCTCACTGTAAAACACAGAATTGTCATGGGTGAAGACTACCAGAAAACAGAGCCCAAACAAATGAAATATTGACTACATCTGCCGGGCTCTAACTGATCGGGTTCATAATGACCTAAACCCAAAGAAAGAATATATTAATTTTGTTATACTACTGCTGTTAATGTCCAGTTTCTTATAACAAAAGTATTAAATAAGAGAATAGCTGTCCTTATTAGGCCAGAGAAGGTGGAAAACACATAAGTGGTCCCCCAATGGCTCTAACTGACTGGATTAAAAATTACCTAAAAAAATGAAGAAGGAATAGATTAATTTTGTTCTACTACTCCTGTTAATATCCAAGTTTTTATAACAAAAGTTTGAGATAAGAGAATAGCCTTCCTTATTAGACCAGAAAAGGTGGAGAACACATAAGTGGTCCTCCAACGGTATGGAAAAGATTGGGCCCAAAATGGAGCCGAGACCCATTGGGTCCAGGCCACCAGATGGGACCTGATGTCTGGAGTTAGGGTTCTGGTCCTGGTCCCCTGGCTTATGGCGCCTGTCTGAGCTGGTGTAGAGTGGCAGGGACCTCGTTCCCTGAAGAAATGGCCGTGGGGGGTTGTCACAGATTATAAATCATAGAATAGCGACTGCAATCACCCTCCTGCTCAGTGAGTCGGTTTGAGGTAATATGTCCCTGAGTGGGGTGGTTCTGTTCTTGCAGCTGTCCCGCCTCAATTCCCCTGCAATAAGAGCAAATGTAAAATATTGATGCTGTCACCGTATTAATTAGCTATACCTGCACTGTTCCCACGTGAGTTTTCAAAGAAAAACACCCTTACTTTTCATTTGCCGGTATGGAAGAATGCATAACAAGCAAGTAAAGAGCCATGCTGGTCATTGCCTTTTGCTGTCACTAGCTTTTGTGAGCCCTGCTTTTCAGGATGCCCAGTAGATAGGAGTTGAGTTCTGCTGTTTCCAGCTTCCTGATTCTTATTTTTCTGATTTCTTCATATTGTTGAATGATTTATTTCCAGCTGGGGCAAAAAATTCTCTTTCTTCCAGGGTTGTTGTCATAAATTCCTTGCTGTACATTCGCTTGTTTCGTTGGTGACATGTAGCAATATTTATTCTACATTCTGATACTTCTATTTGTCCCCTAACTTCTTCATGCTCCCTTTCAAATCTGAAGTGTATTAAACTTTTGCTCACTGCACATCATATGCCAGAGAGGGTGGATGACAATTTTGTAAGGTTGAGCATGGAGGCTGGCACTATGAGGGTGTGTGGGCTGGCGGACAAACATAATTTTCTTGTGAATGCATTCCATATCAGCAGCTGTCATATAAGAATTTTTTTCCTGTTCTTTATGTGAAGAGTATCTGCCATCAGTCTCCTTTCAGTATCCATGAAGTAAAGAAGTATTATTTTCCAAAAAGTATAAAACTGAATCCTTAGATATAATTAAAATTAGAGGTATTTAAAATCACCCACAGCATATTATAAAGATGGCTAATGTTCAGCATAAATATTCAGAGGGAAAAAAAAAAAAGTAATGGCTCTGTTTATGCCTTTTGACTGATAAACCTTCAAGAAGTAACTGTTAACTTTATGCACTGGGCTTCTGGGTTGTTTTTTTTCCATCTCATCAAGACACTTCATGACTAGTGATACAACATAGCTCTGAAGAATGAACAAAAAAGCTCTATTTAAATCTTAGAAAGAGTGGTAAGAGAGAAGCATATGTAAGTCAAAAAAGGGGCAATTTGGGGAAGCATGTCCAAGAAAACAGAGCAAAAATGGAGATTTCTTGGTGTCCAATGGCAGCTAGGGAGATATATTCTGATATATGTGGTATGAAGTCTTCATGATGAGGATGGAGATGTGATGTGTGACAAGGTCTTCCAGGCTGAAAAAGAAGGAAATTCCCAGTCATATCATAATTAGCTGCTTTTAGTTGACACCCGAATCGATATAAGAAATATTGATGTATGGCATCCTGACCTAAGAAGTTAGCTTATGTTAGTGTTGTCAATGTTAGCCTTAGTTAACTAATAATGAACAGAAAAATGTGTTGCTTAAAGTCCCTCTAGCCTTAATTAACTAGTAATGAACAGAATGCTGTGTTGTTCGAAGTCCCTATTAAGGTCCTTCTGGACCTTAACATCTGGGGTTGATTGTATATAGGATGAATTATATGACAACCTGGCAAGAGGAGAATCCAGTTGGCCAACTTGGCAACAGAATTTGCTTTTAAGGTATCCTGAAGTGATCTGCCTTCATTATAATACTAAAAACCACACCCACAGGTCAAAAAGACCCTTGCCCAGGTGAAGACCCTTCCTTCACGCACAGGTGATGATTAAAAGAATGATATAGCAGATATTATACCTATATCTAAATTACCAACCAATCACTGTAACTGGGAGTGTACTACCTTGTAACTTTCATGTATAAATGTAGCAAGAAGACCGGCATGGGGTGTGCTTGATTTGTGGAAAATCCACCAAGCACCCAGGCCTGAATAAATACAGTATGTGTGTGAGATTGGTTAATTGCATGCTGGGCACGAATCTGCTTTTCGGACAACAATATGGGGGGAAAAAAAAAAAAAAAGAAAAAAAATACAACATCGTCCTCTCAATTGTAGCTTTCAATAAATCTTACCAAAACCAAAAAGTCAGTTTTAGGATCAGAACTCTTTTGTCAGTTTTAATTAGATTGCAAGTCCCCTGGAGACTGCATACCTTGCCAAGACCTGTATTTTTAGGCCTAGATCCTGCAAGCATATGGATGTTCACCTTCACATGACTATTACTGTGATATTCAATGAATGTCATGGATGATTCTTTATGCAAATTATGCAGTGAACTAATTTGCACAGCTGCAAATCATTTTCTATAACTTCCATTTATGGTCGCCTCAAGCAGAGTCAAAGGTAGCACTGAGAATATTAAAACTTGCGCATGAGGTTCCTATGTGTGGGTAGTTTTTTGCACTGGAGGTAAGTAGCTTGGGGTTGCTGGAGAGTCTCTGAGCTTGCTTGATGCTAGGATGTTTAGGTTAATGAGAACACTGAATATATAAATATCTGTTGAAAATCTTGGGTATTTCCTGAATTTCCTGTTCTGACAAAGGGGGATCTCTGGGTATGGAATAGGTGGTGGTAGGATATGCAGAGGCTCAGTGGCAGCTGAGAGAGGGATGGAGTTGATCTGAGAGCAGTTGAGTTTTTGGATGTGCCTGTGACAGAGGGAGATAAAGCGTGGAGGTGCTTTCCAGGTTGTTGCAGGGTGTGCTGTGGAGCTCATCTCCCACAGTGTCGGGAAGATACCTGAGCTCTTTTGAGGCTGATGTGAGTCAGGCAAGAGAGGGGACAGTGAAAGACAACTTAGGGCCATCATTGATCACACTCAGCATCCATGGGCCCTTGCTCATTTCTGCTACAGTGGCTGTTGGTCTCGCTCAAGTCATATTCTGTGCCTTCCTGTTGAGGCTCTATTAAAAACTCATTCAGAAAAACCTGCTAAGTTTTCTTGGCCAACAAGCAGAAAGTGGCTTTATACTCTAAGAAGACAAAACTGAAAGAAAATTCCTTCTTCTTCCCCTGTGTTTCCTGGATGACTAATGGAATACACGGATACAGAAAGAGGGTATCAAACACAGTTTGATAGCTGGCCTTATGAAGTGTCAATGTGTTTAGCTAAGCACACACATCATTCTGCTTCTGGAGTGATGCTTAGGATCCGCTCAAGCTGAAACTATCTTTATATTGACTAATGCAGGGGGACCTTCAGCCTGATTTTACTTGTAGACACTCATACAATACAAATAATAAATATTACTGTTACTGTTCCATTCTGAGGCATGAGTCATGCAACTACATAAACAAATTCCCATTCAAGTGTGTAGATGTGAAAAGTATGTTCAACAAGTAATCCAACTATGGAATATTTAAGAATGTAAGAGAGATATTAAGCTACTCAAATCTGAAATCCTAGAATGTTATAAAATAATTTAAATTCAGAACAATTTCATTTGACACCATTTGGGTCTGGAGCAGAATACATCTTGCTGTTCTTAAGTGAAACCATTTGCAATTGGAATAGGCTGAAAAAGAGATGACTTGCTGTGTTTAGACATAAGAAAGAAAAGGATTTGGTTGTAGCAGGTTTACATAGTTTTGACAACAAATCCTCTGAGATGTGTATCCCGTAGCACAGTCCGTGTTGGTAACAGTCACACAAGAGCAGTGGACAGTAAAGTCAGGAGGTGGCAGGACATGGGACTGCACAGGGGCGTGGGAAGAAGGCAGGCATGAAAGGCACAAGGCAAAGCTAGAATGATCAAGAATAGTTTCCAGTTTTTCATGTTTGGCTTCCCACATCAAGCTTGCCTACTGATACGTGGTACTAGACCTGTGATACAAAGGATGTGGTAGAAATAGACCAGGGGAGAAGCAGAGATGTGAAGGCTTTGGCACTGAAGGGAGCACAGGAGTGAAAGTCTGGAGAGAAAGTACTTCTCATACCCTTTGCATAACCCTGAAAGGAATAAAAAGAAGGTTTCTTTGGTGTTAAGACCATAAAGTCAAATATCATGGGATTAACTGTAGCTCTTCTTGGACCAGAAATTATTTCCTTTGGAAAAAAAAAAGTGCAACAAAAGCTATGTAAAATTCTTCTATTTAAAATTTCAGAAAGAGATGGTTTTCTTATGTACTTTAAATGTATTTATCATATAAAACTGTGTCCTTGATTGTGGGAGTTCATATGCCACTATAGTGTAAGGTAATAGAAAATCATTGTGAACTTACTCATACTTTTATTACGTTTCTTCTATCAGCTGGAAGTCAGTGAAAGGTACTGAAGTCGGGATGGTGGAAGTTTGCAAACAGAATCAGAGGTTATACCATTCTAGGTGTTTTAAGTGCTACTCATGCCTGAAAGAGGAAAAAAAACCTGCCATTTGAAGCTGGATGTTGTTAAGCTTCACTGATTCTGTACTATTCCTTGCAAAGCTGCAGCTGAGTGAAAATCAAGCATACAACATGTGTTGTGATTATGATGATGCCATTTTTTTTTTCCTTTTTTATTTGGGGGAGTGGGTTGGGGAGAGGGGTTATACTTTTTTTTTTTCCTTCTCGATATATAAGATTGTCAGGTTTATTACTGTCTCCTGATTCATATTACTGCAAACAGATTTTTCTGAGCAAAGTATTCTTTTAATCGTATTTATGTTGTATATACTTTTTAAAGAAACTCAGACTTTCTGTATCATTTATCTCCAAGGTGATTAGAAACTCATTTTCTTCACCAAGATCTTCAGCTGATTGTGGGAAACGACAAACTGTTTTTCAGTACTTTGTGACTAGCAAATTTCCATTCAAATAATAAATATGTCGACAATTATAATAGCAATAAACTGATCAGAGTAAGAAATGTATGGAGGCAAGCTGTGAGGAAGAAACAATGAACTATTTCTGCAGACATATTTTTTACTCATCAGGCAACAAAATGATGTAAACTGAGGTTAGGTAGTGGTGTGCAAAGGGCAAAATAAAGCTGATATGTTACTTTAGGTCCTACCGAAAATTAAAGAGTCCAGGCCATGAAATGAAGAATTGTCTCAGCATGGGCAAAAACAATTAAAATCCCTTTTTCCGGATGCTGGATCAGCAGGCAGTGCTTGAGGAAAGATGGCCAAGAGCTGGCGACTGGGGAATCAGCAGGCTGCCCTGGGAATTCCCGGGCATCCTGCTTCCCCTGAGCTGTCCCGCTCCGTGCTGAGCTGGGCCTTAGGAGGGAGGAGGGAGACAAAAAGGCTTTGGGATCCTGAACTAAGGGAAAAAAGAAAGTGATCTTC